>JANZLD010000235.1:73765901-73800886 GCA_026413575.1 Erythroxylum carthagenense | reverse complement strand
TATATATAATTTATATGATTAATTTTATGTGTTGGGATAGGTTTGGTTAAATTTGAATTTCGTGTAACTCAAATCTGATTTGAACATTTTCATCTAAGATCTAGTCCAAAATTCGATTGATTTAAAATATTTGACACGAGGCCACAAGTATGCTTGATATAATTCTTGATAGATTTAAAGTTAATTATTTATTAATATAAAAATTACGTCGATTTTATATATTTAAAAAGTTTGGACTTTAAGTTGAAATTTAAAAATAATAAAAAATAATATTTTAAGGACCATATCAGAATTTAAACTGGTAAGATAAAATATTTAAGGGTTAAAAATTCAATAGGTATTAGATATTCATAGTTAAAGATTGACTAAATATGAAATATGAATGAAGAAAATTGTCCGTACTTATTTAAAAATTTTAAATTTAATTTAAAATTTGTTAAATAAAAATTAGTTGGTTTGTATAATTAATTAATGTATAAAATTGATTGATTAATTAATAAACTAGTTGATTTTTAATAATATATTTTAATAAAGTAAACTCAACCAAAAAATAAAAAATGAATTCAAAATGTCAATTATTTTAAATTTTATGGTTAAATTGAATGAAATGGTTTAATTTTTAATTAGTTACAAAAAGACTTAAACTTGAATTCAAAAATAATTTCTCATTTAAGTAAGAATAACATAATGTACTATTGAAACTCTCTCAACTTTGTGCCTCGGTGAGATTTTAAATTAGTGTTGACGGGGATGAAAATAGTAGCAAAGAATAAGATGCAAACTAACTTTTAAATAAAGTTATTAAAATTTTTATTTTAAAAAAATTAAAATGCCGAAATAAAAAAAAATTGACTTCTTAATTGGATACTCCAGTCTACGCCTACTCACAAAGAAGCTTCGTTGCCAGTCACAATCTCCATAGCCGCAATTGCGGGCTTTTCAGTCACAATCTCCACAGCCGCAACTTCAGGCTCCGTAGCCGCAACTTCAGGCTCCGTCTACGTTTCTTTCATGCAAGACTTATAAATAGAGACTCAACTCTCTGTTCTTCACACAAGCTTCACTTTCATTTTCAGCTCATCAAGCTCCGATCATGGAGGTGAGGGTGGGTCCAGCAGCTGCTGTTGCTCCGTTGGGATGTCGTTCTCAGGTGGAGAAAAAGGACGGTGATCGGAAATTGCTTCCTCCTCGTCGAGGACAAATCAAGCGCCGGATCTTCGCTTGTATCTTCAAAAACTTGAAGCTTTTGTGCTCAAAACACCGGTAAACTTCCCGCTAATTCGGTGTTCTCATCCTCGCGTGTGATCATCTAATGCTTAGTATTCTATATCATGGGGTGCTGATACATGCAGAGATCAAATCGTTCCTGTATCTTAAGTATTGTCTATCATGGGGTGCTGATACATGCAGAGATCAAATCGTTCCTGTATCTTAAGTAAAATATATCATGGGGTGCTGATACATGCAGAGATCAAATCGTTCCTGTATCTTAAGTATTGTATATCATGGGGTGCTGATACATGCAGAGATAAATCGTTCCTGTATCCACATTCGAGTTAGAAAATGTATTATCAAGCCTCAACGTTAATAATCAAATATAAATTAAATTCTAAAGTTCTAAATAATTTAAATTGCATTATAATATTTTCAAAATATCTAAAGCAAATTCTAAATGTTTGAAAATTTGGAGAGATTAACCTTTCACAAATTAATAAGAGATTAATCTTTCAGATCTCGAGTTCAAGTCATCAGAATGAAGAAATTTATTTAACCAAGACTTTATTCATTCATTAGTATCTAATTTAGTATGAACAAGGATTAGAGATGATTTGAAGGTATTTTTCACAATTATAACTACACCTGATTAAAAAAAAATGGTCAGTGTCACAAATTGAAAAAGTGAGACTTGCTATTACATGATTAGTTTTTGACTTACCCAAAAAGTACATTTAAAATATTAGCTCTCACTTACTGTACAATCGCCAGACTCACTGTTCGATACTTGTGCTCACTTGTTTATTTTTTTAAAATAAAATAACGTTTAGTTAGTATTAACATAATATTTATCTTCAATTTATTAAAATTTTCATCTAACTAGAGTATATTTTGAATATTTTGAAAATATTAAAATTCAATTTTAACATTTCAAAACATTAAAGTTTATTATGTATTTTGTTGTAAACCGCAAAGTCTACAGTACATTTTTTGCCAAAATAACATGCCAAATTTGAATAATTGAATGTTAGGTCGAATTTATACTAAATGAATAGTTTGACCCAATTTAAATATTTCAAATTAACTTGAATAAAATGACATTATTTTAATAGAATTTTATAAAATGATGTCGATCTAGTTAGTTAGTGAGTAATACAACCCTATTTTATTTGATTTATAAAATTTGATTAATTTACGAAATCAATTGAATAATTAATAGATTGATTGAATTTTAACAATAAATATTATTAAAATAAATCGAATCAGAAAATAAAGAATCGAACCAAAAGGTCAATCAATTTAAAATTTTTACGAATTAAATCGACCAAAGCAAATATATTTTATAATCATTGCAAAAAGAAGGCTTAAGTTTGAATTTAAACTCGACCTAAACTTTTTTAAAATGAACCCCTATATATTTTAAATTAACTAAACTCGTTAATTTTGAATCGATTTAAACATATTCAAACTGGATAAGAGTGGTTGTTACGCCCTAATACCCCCTGAGAAGATACGAAGGTGCCACACTGGGCTCACAAATAGAAACACACAGTAAACATAACAAACATTCACTACATGTGTTTCCAGCAACTAAAACAAACATACATTATATGTCATAAGTTCATAAACCAGCTTGTATTATAGTTATTACAAACCTTCATACAAATTCAAATACAAGTCAAAAATCAAAATTCAAAAACATATTTTGACAAATAAGGTTCAGACTCTATTGGCCACTGCAGTTTACTTGTCCCAGTCTTTATAATCTTTGCTCAGAACCTACACGGGATAAATCTACCATATTAAACATATAGCTTAGTGAATAATAACTAATTTATGTTTAACACAACAGATACAGAATCATGTAATAACATAAGCGTCTCAATCATAATCAATTTCAAGAATAGAGTATGATTTATTATTAAAAACACTTCGCATTCTAAAGTCAATTACTTTAATAACATATTAGAACATACATAATACATAACTGATTTTCAGAATAGGGTGTTAACCCGTCGTATTAAATTATGGTTTGTTTCTTATCAAAACTTATCAAAGATTAAATACAAAACGAGTTAGACTGTTAATCCATAAACAGAAGTGAATAACAGGACTTGCACAGAAGATACCGTGATTGACATCACTAAATAGAAGAGACCGAAATCTCGACACCGAGATGTTTAAAAGAGACCAAACTTTCGACACCGAAGTGTCCAAAAGCAACTACAGTCCCTTCTAGGCGTGCCTATTTACCCACAATAGGACTTAACAAATTCAAAAACATAAATGGTTGAAATTAAATTCATATATAAATCAATATTTTCGTACTATGTATTCAAGCATATCACATTCTTACAGCCTTGCAAATCATCCAACGATCCAAGTCAATAGCAAACAAAATAATAAAAGAAAAACTATCAAAAATTACTTACTGAATTACTTACAAAAATTGACCATCTAAATTACTTACTAAAGCTCCCTTATTGCTTATTGTCTCGAAGTTCCGACAATATCTGGAAGTGATCGCTTTATGAGTTATTCTATAACATTTAGTACAAACACATATCACTATTATGCATAATTAAGAATTCATTAATGCACATCATATATACTGAATATGTATGATGCATATTTATGACAAATTATGGGTTTCTTATCCTTAATCTTGTCACATTATCAATCATGTGAAACCATACTCATCAATTGATCAATCTAGATTTATCTAATAATCAACTTTCAAGTCCACTTTGCTCAATTATTCACATCAGGAAAGTGTGGTAATTTGATAATACTTCCTCTAGAAAATGGTCCTCATATATCTGAAGATTCTAATGATACTAAGTTCGTTTCATTTGGTTCTATATATTGAAAGTTATTCCTAAAAGATTTTAAACTATTCTTAAGCTTCGACAGAATTCTTATCTCAACTTCAAATCAGATTCTAAAATTCTTAGAGGCAGAATTAGAATCCAATCTCTTCAAACAATCTATAGTCTTATGACTCTAGTATAATTCAAATCAATAATCATTTCATTATGAGATCTACAGATTAAGATATAGTCCAATTTTTGAAGTATGTTCAGTAAAATCATCCCAGTTATCATATATTCATATTCTAGTACTCCTCAACACTTTCATCTTAAAATTCATTAACCAATCCGCTTCATATGGCTATAATTTTTCATCCAAATGAAAAACAATGTTTTATGAGTCTCTTGGTTCAAGTCCAATTCATTTGAATATCTAGAGAAGAAGTTATAGGAAAAAGAAGAAAAGATGTTCAGTACGCAACAATTCTTGGGTGCACATCATGCACTAACCAAATTAAGAAAATTTGAGTCATGGCTGTGCAATATTTGTGCACAACCGTGCACTTCACATTAATCTAGTCATGAGAATGCAACCATCAGTCACACCCGTGCATTCCAATAAAAAATAGTCACGATCGTGCACCCTTCACGCACGGCTGTGCATACCTATTCAGATCCAGTCTCAATTTTATCATTCAATATTTCTCAATTGAATTCAGATGGCTAAGATTTTTTGTGGAGATGTAAAGCAATATGTTTTGAGTCCAATGGTTTAAAAATCAAGTCATTTAGAGATCGGATGACAAAGTTATGGCCAAAAGAATCAAAGTAGTTCAGGTTTGAAAAAACCATTGGGCTCATGATCGTGACCTTACACGATCATGAGTTGCCTATGTAACCAACAGACTGACGATTGTGAGTTCCGGCTTTCCATAAGTGATGTAGAAATGCTTCTCCAACTTTTCTTCTTTTATCCTTAATCCATCCCTAATTCATATTATCTTCATTTTTACACCTATGCAACTTTTCTAACACTAAAACAACTCAAAATTTAATAATCAAAATCAAACTTCAAAATCGAATGTGTAGTATGTGCTTTCTCTCTCTATTGCTACGTTTATTTCCATTAAAACCCATTCATCATAACCACTCAATTCATCCGAACCTTTCTACTTCACTAAGTTTTTCTTTAAGCTACACGCAATCTGTATTACTCCTCCTGTAGCTTTCCATTGTATTATATTATCAACTCATCTCATCATCACTTTCACCAAAACTGCTCAACTTACAAAACTCATGTACGAATTCATTTCTAAACTGTAAAACATTCATCAAACTCATTAACAGAACCCAGAAAGTTAGAAACATCACTTGCTTGATTTTCCTGCAAATTCTTCAACAGAGAGAGTGAAGAACAAGGTTCGGTGGTTGGACAAAAAGCAAGGAGATTAAGCATAAACAAACACTAGTTGGATGGAAATGTTTATTTTGCACCAGATAATACTTATGCAAAGATCAAAGTTGTGGTTCGGCAAAGATCAAAGCAAAACTGAAGAGGAAATAAGGAGTTACTGAGTTTTGCCTTACACAACTGTGATATTGTGCTTTTAAAAACTCATTGACACATGGCCTCATTGCATGGGGGCCATTTGTTATCCATACAAGCTACCACATTTCTCCAACATGTCAAACCATTTGTCACACTTCTATTTGTTACAAAATCACGTGTTTTTTTCTCTAAAATTCACAAAAAATTTCAAATTTATCCAAACAATCTCTAAATAAATTTTCGAAACCTAAAAACTACAATTCTCATCTTAATCAAAATTTTAAATCCAATTATACTAGAAAATGTCAATGAATACATGTACAATTATTTGTATGAGTCAAAAATACATATTCACATATAAGTGAATACTCAATTATGCAAAACATGCAATGCACTACTAAATTCTCATTATTCTAGTCTCCTAATATGGGGTGTTAAAATGATAATGGATCGTTTGCCTGAGCCCAAACTCTACTTGGGGCCTAATTGGACCCGAGTAGCCTAGCCCAATCTAGACCGACTATGCTTAGTCCAACCCAATTCTTTTTTGCAAAATTAACGTTAAATTTTTTATAGCTATTAGGTCTCGGTTAGGTCGAGCCTAAGCAGCCTGAACCCTAACCTGACCTAGGCTACACATGAGGCCTGGTGTCAATTTACTTTGGACTAGATTGAGACGGTCGGGCTCAAGCTTGATTCCCAACTCTAAGACTGGATTTGAATCGATCAGGAAGTGTTCAAGAAGGTCAGTCCAGACCTTTACTTCGAGTGGCTCGAACTGGTGGCTGAGACCACTTCTTTAAAGTAGAGTGTAGACCACCATTTTTGACACTTGAGAGTTTCTAGTTTCAACCGTTTTCTTCGTTAGGCCCAGTACTCTGTTTGGCTCCCGAGAAAATTCTAAAATTTTCGTTTACGACTTCCCTCAGTTTTCCGGATTAACCGGGACCACTTTGGTTTATTCGCTAGCAAGTAATTCTTCTTCTCTTTTCTTAACCGGTTTTTTGTTTTCTGGGTTATCTTCCTTTTCTCTTCATCTGTTTCAGTATCCCCTCATTTTCTCTTTAGATAAATGGGAGGAATCGACAGTCATTTTCCAGCTTGCTTTTTGATTTCTTGTTAATTTTGTATGCAAATGCATAAAAATCCTTTTCATGAGACAAAAATATGTGACTTTGAGATTACTGATTCTATTGAATCGAAGCAGAGAATGGTTTTTGAAAATTTTGAACCAATCTTTGTCGAACCAAAAGCCGAGTGGGCCAAGAACTCGGATTCAAGTTCTTTTCCATTGCGGCGATTCTTGATGCATGTTTTTGCTCAGGATTACTACAGTCTCAAAGTTCATGTCACTGATTTCTACTCCAGCACCTTCGAGGCCGTCAAATCGGTGGACCAACTCGAGGACATGGTCAGTTCAAAGCTTTTCTTTACAATCCATCTTGCTTTGACTTTTTTTTTTTTTAATCTTACTTTGTTGCTATCTCTACTCCTTTGGGAGCTCTTCTCCTAAATTATCTTGAAAAATCATCCTTTTTTAATTCTTTGGGCAAATTCTAATTCATACCATTTATTCAATAAACAGTGCCATGAATAAAATAGCTTATGAACTAATGCTTAGGCTTTGGTTAGATGAGTTTGAACTTTGAAGGTAGTGATTAGAATCAATCCTTTGTTAAAGAAGCACTTGTGGAACCAAGCTCTTGAACTTTTAATTAGAGTCGGCCCTAAATTAATCATTCTGTTCACGTTGCTTAGTTATGTTGTAGTCCGTTGTGATTCTAGATAATGGGCAATGATAAGTAGCTTTCTATGTGCTGAAGCTATGACCACTATGAATTCACTGTGTATAGAGGGACAGCACTGGAATTGGAGGTTCATGGTCTGAGTTTGTTGACTACATCATAGCTTCCATTAGATCTGAAGATGTAAAGCTTGTTCTTGATGGACGCTCAAATCTAGACGGTAACTTATTTTCCCCATCCTAGAAGCAAAATCGAGAACACTGGTATATCTGTTCAATTTTGCTGGTGATGTTTATTTGGTGTTTAGGCTATTTTATGCCATTCCCACTGGGTAGGATGTAGAGCATTTGAATTCTTTTTTTTCCGTTGGAATTCCCTGCTATGAAAGTAATTGGTAATTGGTAATTGGGTGGGAGATGGGGGATGGGGGAAAAGGGAAGTTGCTCAAGTTAATATATGCTTTGTTATTACATCATATTTCAACTAATGTGTGTTTAAATAGGATTGCTTCTTCGCATGATATCGGGGATGGGGGAAAGGGAAGTTGCCCAAGTTAATAAATGCTTTGTTATGACATCATTTTTCAACTAATGCGAGTTTAAATATGATCGCTTCTTCGCATGATATCATAAACCTATCGTGTATGTTATTATTTTACACTTCTGAAAATTTTGCATCCTTGATAACTACCATTCAATTAAATATCTGCCATATCTGCTTCACATACAAATGACAGAAATAAAGTTGAATGGCTAACTGAAAAGAGTTGTTGTCTTAGTTGGAGAAAGTTAAGATGTGATATTTAGAACTTGTAAAGAATAACTAGGTGGTGATTGGAATCAATTTCATCGTAAAAGTTCATAGTTTTACATTGCTCTTTTTGAATTATTTACTGATTAAGAGGATTGAGGACTAAACTCATTTGATACGTTCCTTAAATCCCATGTTTCAGGTGCTGCACATGCCAAATTAGTTGCACAGAAATCCAAAGGAATGCCTGTAATTACAATCTCTTTCACAAGAGTAGCAGGGCCAGCTGCTAGTGATGCTATGGCAGCTATGTCTTTTGGGTTATACAACACATTGAAAGGAATGCAAAAATTGGTATCACAAGGTCATTCTTAGTGTACTAAATTGCAGTTGTTTTCTTCTCCACATACAAGTATTAGGTTTTTTTGCTCTCTTTTTTCGTTTTTGAATTCCAGTCGTTCTTTCTATCTCTGTTACTTGTGTCTTACATATTCTCAGCAACCATAAGAGAAAAAGAAGAGATACCAAGAAGTCATACCTCATTGGTGTCCAAATTGATGCAAAGTGTATGATTAATCTCGGCTGGGTTTATGTAATGGACTTGAGGAAATAATTAAGTTAAAACAAACCTGATATGGATGCAATCTTCACTAAGGCTCAAATTATTTGACAAAATGAAAGAAACTATGAAGTATACCATGAAGGAGTTTTTGATTAGTGTTCAAGAACTAATATTTTTCAAATATATTTTTCAAGAAATATGCCAATCTAATTATTACCAGATTAATGGATATCCTGTAAATTTTAAGACACTTATAGTCTTACACTAAGTTGATTGGTGTTCAAGAACTAATATTTTTCAAATGCATTCTTCAAGAAATATGCCAATCTAATTATTACCAGATTAATGGATATCCTGTAATTTTTAGATTACACTTTTAGTCTTACACTAGGTTAGAAGACAATTTGCTATGCTCTTGCTTTTCTAACTTTTTATTTGTAATACGTGGTTTTACATGTAAAAGTGGCCTAATTCTGAAATTAATTGAGCCATTTCTTTGATTGGTGTTCAGGGGAAGAGCACTCTTCAGATTTGAGAAAAGTGATACCTCCGGAAAAGGTAGGTTTTGACTGTAGCCAACTGTAGAACAATAATCAGTTTAAGGTTTGATTGTTATGAATATTCATTCAAATTGTCTGTCTTGAGCATCACCTTAGCAATAATGGTTTGAATATTCTGTCCCATATCAAGCTTTCTGCATCCAATTCATATTTATGTTTTCTCTTGGTTATGATCTCACCGTGCTAGAACCAGTCATAATTTCATTGTCTTAGCAAGAATGGATCTAATTAATTAATACCTTATCTCCTCAAATATTGTTATTTAAAGTATGTTGCGTCATTGTAAATGTGAAACAAAAGGGTAAGAGAATAATTTTGAGAGTTGAGATTGAAAGGGATTCATGATTGGAAATTAAATGAGGTTCTAACTGGGTTTAACTTGGCATAGCTATAGAAATATAATATATCACCGATGAGCTAATCTGGACTCTCTTGTCAGGAGAGGAAAGAAAATATCGAGGTCCAATCTGAAAAGAGACATGAGATAGAAAAGATGAATTGGTCATCTAAAGCAGCTGACTCAGCTTCTGTGGCCAGCAATAGCTCACATGATTCTCCTGGTATGATTTTTTCTTCCTGCTGCATGGATTTGATGATTTTTAACCTGCCTTGGCAGCTTGTTTTACAGGCTGGAGAATTCAATATATTTCATTTAGGATGATTAACTAGGAAAACATTTGCTAAATCTAATTAATATGTTGATTGCATATCATAGTACACTGCAAAACTGAATTGAAGGAACTTTCTTCTCGTTGAAGCTTGATTAGCTTAGTCTCCTGTGATGAATCCATGTTTATCTACTATTCTTTTAGATATGACTAATCAACTGTTGTGAGTGATGAGGAGAATCTCTCTATGTGTATACCGTGTCGGTCTTTTTTGTGGATAGTGATATATTAGGTCCATGATAAGTCTGAATTTCATTCAAATCAGACTCTTGATGAAGGAACAAAACACGGAGAAGCTAATAATTCCTTTGTCCATTCTACAACAGGCAAGCGATCAACTCGAGATCGAAAAGTTACTAACCGTGTTGTTCCAACATATCGCAGGTACTTCAGCTTTCATGTGAATATGAACATCTATTTTCTTTGTCAATTAATTACATACTGTTTGGGCAGGACAAAGGTAAGGGGAGCCCTACTGCAGGATACAGAAGATGACAATGACAATTAAAAGCCAATCCATCATTTCTTCTTCATGTTATGAAATTGAAAAGCTCTAGCAACAAATTTGTTTTTGCTAGAATTCCGTAAAAGGGTAATCACTGTTGAAGATAACAGCGAAGGATAATACTTTAGCCGGTCAGACCAGAAAATGTACATGGTAGGCAGTATACAGCAGGATGAAACTCTCTAAGAAATGTTATTCGGCTGTCAATCACATGTTTCTCCTATAATTGTATGTTGACCCTGATAAATGGTGGTTCTGAATTGTTGTGAGTAATATTAAGGACAAGTTTGAAGGATGATCGAATGTTACAAATGTTATAAAGTTGCTACATGTCATAATTTTTCTTGTAAATGCATCAGCTGGAAATTCAATTAAAACGTCTGGAAGTGATTAGATTTGGAATTAAGTGAATTGCAATAGATTTGTGATAAAAATAATAACAAAACTTGCATGGTCAGAACATATCTGGGAGACATTTCAAGCAAATAGCTACTCATGGAGCTGATTAATACAACTGAAATTGACGGTGGCTTGATGTACTTGCCTGTATCAATGGGATACATGTGCTAATTGCTTAATACTGTAGCAATATAATAGTGTATATCAGGGCTAATTCCATGCAGACTCGAAGAACCACCTTTCTTGGTCGAGTCACTTCTGCTGATACTACAGTTTCAGAAGAAGCATCTCTTGCTTTTCCTGTCCTTTCTGCGGAATGAAGGCCAGCAACTCAGGAAGAAAGAGGTATGTCTGCCAAACATACGAAGACGTGAAGAACATATTATTGTAAAGGCTCACAAGGATAGAAAAACATAGTCTTCAACGTTTAAAAGTTTTTCATAGTTGACAAACTCCCAGTTAATAATTTTACCTGCTTGCACTTATGTTGCTGCTACTGCTAGTTTCACTTTTCCTACTTTTTCCCAGGATGAAAAAGCTTTTTATCCATGAATTCCTTTCTAGATGGCCGTCTGATCCATCAAAGGGTTGTGTAGGAGAAATCTTCGAGTCATTTCTTGCTTGTATCTTCCTTTTCCAACTGAAAGATGTTGGGATGAACATCCTGATCAAGAAGGTTTCTCTGTCCATACTTGCAGTCTTTGAAAGAGGACATGTCATACTAGTATTGTTAGCTTTCACTCTCTTCTGTTTTGGGATTTGATCACCAGAGTTGAAATCAAAACTTGTATCTTCAATGATGAGCTTTTTTTCCTCTTCCTGTTGTGAAACTTGTTGCTCATCAACAATATCCTTTAAGGATAGTTCCTGACTAGACTCTGGCATGTTACTAACCATTACCATGAGCTGCCTTCTAGCTTCGGATATCGCTTGTGACTGTGACTCGGGTGGAAGACCTCTCCCATCATTTGTGTAGGGTAATAAAGGCGAAGATTCATATTTGAGACTACTCCCAGGTCTTGGATAATCATGGAACTCCTCCTGTTCAAACTGTGGTTGAAACTCCAATTCACTTCCTCTTCCATTACTCAAATTTCTTCCATACTGAACCTCATTTTCACCCCAGAAATCGAAGTCTGCTTCTTTCTTCGAAGAGTCATGCTCACCCCATGTGTTGTAGGCTGAATTGCAGTTAGAAAGGTGGCTGTGGACATCAAACATGGTTTTTCTCGGGGTGGGATGATCGGTAGCTTAGCGGGAGCAAAAACCGATGTCTAGTCTCGAAAATTGAAATAGGAGGAATAGTAATGTCAGGGGAAGATGGAAGCTTTAGCCATTTTTTTCTCCTCAAGCCCGTACAGGAGAAGACTAAACAGGTCATTGCCGTCTTGTATGGGGTGATTCAGGAATTAATGGTCCAAAGTTCTCATTTTTCTTCCATGTGTCAACATCAATTGATTTGAATAAACTAAAGCTATTCTCACATTTTCCTCTGTAGACCTTGTCATCTAAAATTAATAATAAAGCATAGTGACTAGACCTACCACCTTCGAACTTCTAACTTCTTGTGAAGGTCTAACTGATAAAAAAAGAAACTCCCTTCAATGGAGTCCTCTTTTTCTTGTTGCAAAATAGCTCCTTTTTGCCCTTAAGGGATGAGGCAGTCCAATTTATAGAACTTATAGGTTTCAGGTTTGAATTGCAGTGTAAATACTAACTAGATTGAATCCATACTTGACTCTAGTTTGCTAACTTGTAAAGATATTTTGACATTTTATATGTTATTTCATGTATTTAATAGTTTATTCAATAAAAGGAGGGAAAAAACTTTATGAGTTTCTGAATTTAGGTCCCATTTCCTTTTCTCCTTTTGAGCCATGTATGTTAACTAAAAGGACAAAAGGGCAATTTCACATCAACCGGCCAAGAAAGAACAAAAAATGGAGTTCTAGACTGTATTTCTGGCGTCAAATTGTGGTCTGAGATCATCTAATCACAAGAAGACAAGGATCAAAGTCGTTTGTACAAGATAAAGACAGTTGGATTAAAGACAACATAAATGAACCAGAGGATGCAGGTGAGTTAATAAGGGGTTCTCCTGGTTTAAGTGAAGTCGCAGGTTCGAACTATTTTCATAGATACAGCTATTTAAAATTTGAAACTAAAGTTTTGCCTCTCACAAATGACTTACCCGGCTCGAGTAAGGATTTGTCTGAGTGTGGATGGCTTAAACGTGCCTTCTTTGATTAGAATCCTCTTAAAACACCTCGTGAGTAAAAAAAAAAAAAGACAACATAAATGAAAAACCAAATTCATAATAAATCAACTGTAAAATTTGTAGCAATCTTGAGGATGTTCTAGTGAATTCTCTGGCAATCAAATCGATCAAACTAACAAGAAAGAAAGTTCGATTTAATAAGATGGAACTTTAATTCCTGTGACTACATATTCCATGTTTGACTCTGACTACATATTCCACATGTTTGACTCTTACTTTGAACATGGTCTTTGCCTATATGTATTTGGTGGTAATGTACTAGAAATCTTTGAACATATACACAAAATAAACAAACCAATAAGACAATCAAGTATTTTGAAACAGCATAGAAGGGTTTAATATAAATAATTACTTGATTTAAAATTAAGAGCTTGAAGGTTCAAGTCACAATAAAAAGAAGACTGCAGCTCACCTCAATCTTGAAGAAGATAGTTGGCCAGGAAGAAAGACACAAGGACCAGTAAATGTATTTGAATATAATCAGTTGATTATCAATCGTTAGCTCGTCAAGTAGTTCATCTGAAGCACGTAGTTTGTGTGCTATTACATTCAGCCAACGGTTTACTCGGTGAGCACCCAAAGAATAATGGTTGCAGGTTATACCAGTGTCTAAAGAAAATGACAAGGAATAGAGTTCTTGGTATCCATGAAACTTAGTTCTCTAACGACCTTTCAGGCCAACTTAGTGCCCTCAGATTATATTACTTGTCATTAAGGTGAAAAGAGATTGTACCTTGAAGCTAATCCATAGCAGGAATGCAAAGCAAATACGTATAGTGATCTATAATGGAATAATGAGAATTGCAGCTTCAAAGAATGATGTTGAGTACACTACCTCCTCATAGAGAAACTCAAATAATGAGTGGCAAAAGCTATCTGTAAATTAGGTTCCTATTATTTATGGAACAAAAGTGCAAAATTTCAGCTCAATATCAACTCATTTCTTTTCTGAATGGTGCCTTCTCACTGTTTCTACATGCATAAAGCATCATGGTTATGTCCAACAAGGGCTTAAGGCTTAGAATGCGGACTTATTCCGTTTATCATCTGGTGCTCAAGCACTTCTGGTACGCATCCTCCCTATCATGTTACTGCACATGAAACGTCACATTAGTTCATAGAATGCTGACATAAAACAACTTCTTCTATATTGAAATAATAATCATTGTAGGTGTGATTCAAATGATTATGAATCTTGCCAGCTATCATACGAACATGCCCAATGATTATGCCATACCTCTGAAGTTATGCAGCTTGGTGCTTGAACTGAGCTGCTTGTCATCAGCAAAACAACTTAAATGTGCCAGAGTCAGATGGCTTCATTATAGCAGTGTGTGTCAACAAGAAGAAGTTATGACACTCATGACCAATGAAACCTTCAAATTAAAAAGATGCCAAAACTTCTCAAATGGTTCCAATTTTTCGGAAAGATACCGAGACATCTCAAAATTATCTGGCAGGACATTTTTCGAGTAAAAGGTCTGTTATACAAGATCATGAAGTCTAAACCTCTCTTGAAATTTAGCATTGAAATCACGGCTACTGTTATGCCATCCATATCATATGATTCAATCAGAAATGGTCATCATCCTTGTGCCATAAACAAGAGCCACCGACGCTGGGTTGATATCCAGCTTCCTTCATATGATCAGTTAGCTTAGTAATCACTTCATTTACTTCTTGCATCTGATGATGGGATCTGTCTCTAGCCGTAAACTCATGTCTTACACTTTTTAGCTCAATCCAACTATAAGCTGTTTCTTTTATCAATCCTTTCTCTAGCATGAGCCCTCTCACACTATGTGCATCATTCCACTTACTAGCCGCAGAATAAATGTTTGATAACATGGTATACCTTCCTGCATTCATTGGTTCCAAGTTAAATAGAGCTTTTGCAGCTCTACCACCAAGATCTAGGTTCCCATGAACCCGACTAGCACCCAAAATCGCACCCCACATTCCAGCATAATTTGATCCATTTGGTGCTCTCTCAATCAACTCCAAAGCTTCCTTTACTCTATTTTTCCTTCCTAATAGATCAACCAAGATGGCAAAGTGCTCCAGTTTTGGATAAACACCATATTCATTTTGCATCAGATGTAGAATTTGAAGTCCTTCAGAAACTGAACCTGTGTGGCTACAAGCAGTTAACAACCCGAGAAATGTGACTTCATTGGGAATTGTATTGGCTTCTATCATCTTCCTGAAAAGTTCGAGTGATTCCTCTGCATGCCCGTTTTGAGCAAACCCCACAATCAATGAGTTCCAAGACACTGTATCTTTCTCTGGCATCAGCTCAAACAATGTCTTGGATGATTTCATATCTCCACATTTTAAATACAAGTTGATTAAGGCATTAAAGGTGAACACATTCAACAGACTTCCTATATGGCAACTCCTAATGATGTGTCCATGAATTTGTTTGCCTCTTTCAATGAGTGCTAGATTTGCACATGCACTTAAAACAGCAACAAAAGTAAAAGCATTAGGACAGACTCCTTCCTCCAGCATTTTCTTGAAAAGATCCAAAGCTTCATGACTATGCCCATTTTGTGCTAAACCAGAAATCAAACTAGTCCAAGAAACGGTGTTCTTGACTGGCATTTCGTGAAAAACCTGAAAAGCATCGTTCAACCTAGATGCTCTAGCATATGCTGCAACCATTGAAGTCCATGACACAACATCTCTTTCTTGCATTCGGCTGAATATGCAATGAGAACTGTCCGGATCACCACACTTCCCATAAGCATCAATCCAAGCATTATAAACTATAGTATTAAACTCTAATCCTACTAGTGTTGCTGCTCCATGCACTTGACGTAACAGTTCTAGAGACCTTAAACCAGCGCAAGAACCCACAACACTTACAACCGTGTACTCGTCAAAACGTAAACCGCAACAGTCGTTTTGCATTCTTTTAAAGATATCCATGCAATCCCTGTAAAACCCATGACGAGACAAACTCGAAATCAATGAATTATAACTTACAAGGTTCGGTTCACGCATTTCGTCAAACAAGTTACGAGCTTTATCAAGCAGACCCATTCGAGCATATGCAGAAACCATCGAGTTCCAAGAGCGAATGTCCTTGATGGGTATATCGTCAAAGGCCTTCTGGGCACTGCCCAAGTCATCAAATTTGGAGTACATACCTATGAGACGATTAGCCGTGAAGGGGTTAAAGGTGAGAGCTTTTTTGAGAAGAAAGGAGTGAAGGGTCGTCCCAAGGTTGATGTTTTTGGTGGCAATGCATCTGGAAATTAGGGACCTTAAGTGCTCTACCGCTCCATGATCACATTGAATCATTTTCATTGTTCCATTTTTTTGTGATAATCACTGGTTTTTATCCCCATTTGATCCTCAAGCTTTCACATTTTGCGCATCAACTTACAGTCACACATCATACCTTAGAACAGCCATATCCCTCCCACCTGAGAACTTCAATTAATTATAAAAATTATGGAAACTTTTAATATATTTTCGAACTATAAATATTTATAAATCAAGCACTAACCTTCACCAAATTGGAATATGACTTTTGCTTTATTCAACAAATTCACTTTATGTACAAATAATTCTATTAGAAAATTCTCTTTCTTTCGCTTATTTGTATGTTTGAGAATTGGAACTTGAGCTATCAGTAAGGAGCG
The DNA here is from genome assembly GCA_026413575.1 of Erythroxylum carthagenense. Taxonomy (NCBI): domain Eukaryota; kingdom Viridiplantae; phylum Streptophyta; class Magnoliopsida; order Malpighiales; family Erythroxylaceae; genus Erythroxylum; species Erythroxylum carthagenense. The sequence goes on along the minus strand of JANZLD010000235.1, from coordinate 73,784,195 downwards.
CCGCACATATCAGTTGAAGCTCACTTTTTACAGCAGAATCTATATTAAAAGACAGCCATTATTCCTTTGTACGATAAAGTTACGTTGGTGAACCTTTTCATTAAAACCAAGCAGGAACATGATGTCTCGGAGATTCTCGTGCATTTACTGTTTCGTTCTCTTGTTCGTTTGCTCAATCTCTGCAACTTGCAATAAAGACCCAACTATCAAAACCATGGAGGATTTCTCTGGATACCCTTTTCAGGAACCATCTTCCTCGTTTAGTTCAAGCTCTCCATTTTCTTCATTATCAGTTGACACTCAAAATCTTCGAAAACAGGTATAGTCGAAGCATTTTCCTTTTCTGGGTTCGCTTCATAATCAAGTGAAAGCTGAATTGTTTAGCTTACTTTGTTCATTGTTCAGTTGAGTATCATTTGAAGCGATTGATTAATCTGGTAAAGTTGTTGTCTTGAATTCACTTTGATTTAGATTGATGAATTATCCACTTTTTCCGATGCGCCTGCTCCATCAGTGACAAGGATACTCTACACAGATAAGGATGTTTTGGCTCGCAGGTAACAAGATGGATCTACTTTGGTAATGGGAAACAACTAATGATCCAACCACAGCTTTTTTTTTTTTTTCACTTAAAGAGGGAATTTAAATCTCATCCTTCTGTTTTAGCGAGTGCTTTTGCCTGTATTGAGGTTCTGAGGTACCTTGCCTAGAATTACTTCTATATCTAAAGTAAGATCTTTGTTATCTTTCCCCTTTTCTCTGGAAAGTACTTGATTGCCTATTTCTGTTATTATTATTCAATAGAGAGATGGATGAGCCTCTTTCAGATGTGCGAATAGAGTTTATCCAAATTGCTTTCCTTTGGTTTAGTAATCTCAGAATGCAGGAGGACAAATGCATAATATATCCCAAGATAAGTTATGAATGTTTGTCTGTTAGTAACAAGAACATTTTTTGGCAATCATCCATTCCACTTCTTTTGCAACATTTGAAACGATTAGGAAACTCCGCTGTGGATGCGTAAATATCTGACATTCTTTACGACGCTAAGCTTGATGACTCGTGTTCTGCAAAAATATTAAAACATAGGTACATCAAAAACTTGATGGGACTAGCTGGCCTCTCTGTTAGAGAAGATGCTGTTGGCAACATATTTGGGCGGTGGTGAGTTGATGACTTCATCAATTACTGAATTTAGGATTAAGTTCTTCTGTGAATTATATGCCGGTTATTCGCTTAATTCTCATTTACTGTTTGCATTTTTTATTCTTATATTCTTTTTTTCCCCTTTCTGTTTTCCAGCTTATAGTATCTCAGATGTTTGAAGTGATCAGATTGACTCTACTCATTTTGTTCTCTTTCATATTCCATTTTTATGATTGAGTCATTACTTCCCTTGAGTTTTTATCGATGTACTAACCTTAATTCTGTACATTTTCGTAGTTCAAGTTAAAAGATACCTTTCTTTGTGTTCTATATGCAGGGATGGGAATGAACCAGAGCTCAGTGCAGTTGCCACTGGTTCTCATATTGATGCTATTCCATACTCAGGGAAGTATGACGGAGTTGTTGGTGTATTAGGTGCAATAGAAGCCATTAATGTACTGAAAAGGTATGCACTGAGCGGTTTCTACAACTAGTCAAATTTGCATAATTTCGGAAACATGATGTACAATTTGCAGCTGCAAATTATTAACCCATTGTCATCAGAGACGTAGGGGGATAATTTTTCTCTGGAAATTCACTACCATAAAAATGATAAAATCATTATTGCTTAATTCCAGATGCAATATATATTATAATGCAATTTGTCCTCACTTAAAACACTTATGCAGCCAATATGTTTAGAATGTAATCTTAATCCTTCTTGCAAACCAAAACTGAAAGTACAAAGTTATAATTTGCATAGAAAGATCAAACCAATTCACCAATGTAAAGATAAGTAGGGAGAAATTTGAGATTAATGTGGAATGCTTTTCCCTTGGTCCTTGAAAGTTGAAGTAGTCATCTATCATGGGCTATAAGTTTTGTTATTCCATCTATTGTTATTTTACCCGTAAACGTTGTTAACCTGATATATGTGTTGCAGATCTGGCTTTAAACCTAAAAGGTCACTAGAAATTATCTTGTTCACTTCAGAGGAGCCTACACGTTTTGGGATAAGTTGCTTGGGAAGGTAAGGACCTCTTAAACAGCTAAGTTTATAGGTAAAACAAACAATTTCCACATAACAATTCCTTTTCCACTCCAATTTCTTACATAATTTACCTTCACTTTCTGAGTAAGTATTAACAACAGGAGTTTCTGTCAGTTGTTTGTTTTACACAGATTCTCATAATTATTTTTAATATGCAGCCGGTTATTAGCAGGAAGTGAGGCACTTGCTGAAGCTCTAAAGACAACAGTTGATGCTCAAAATATATCATTCTTTGAGGCAGCGAAATCTGCTGGGTACGCAAAGGATCATGATGATTTGTCTATAGTTTTTCTAAAGGAAGGTAGTTACTCAGCTTTTGTAGAGCTGCACATAGAGCAGGGTCCCATTCTAGAGGAAGAAGGTCGGCTACTTTCCCCGGCTGCTTTTATCCTTCAGAAGTCGTAATTTACAAGTTCTTGCTATGACTCACTTTGAGATTGAATTCAGGCATATCCATTGGTATAGTAACTGCAATTGCTGCCCCTGCAAGCATAAAGGTGGATTTTGAAGGCGACGGAGGCCACGCCGGGGCTGTCCTGATGCCAAGCAGGTTCCTTTTTCCTTATTCAAATGTCTGTTTATTTTGTATTATTTGCATTTTTATCAGCTACAATAGTTTGTTTGTCCAACCCATTTTCTCTATATTTTTTGTTGTATCTGTTAATCATCTCCAATTCTTGTTTGCAATTCTGAGATTTTAATCCCCTTTACAATTGATAGCTTATTTTCCATAAAGTTCTGAGACCCTAACTTATGACAATACAGATTTGATCAATAGATATACTTTATTCTTAATCACAATATTACGACCTTTATCTTCCAGAATAATGCAATAAAGTCTATTTGACTAATTATCAAACCACAGAGTCTTGCTAATTAAAAATGAAAATAGGTGGCTTTTTGAAAAACAATGAGAGCACAACGGAATTGTGGTTCAATTGACCTTTCTTTTTACGTATGAAGCTGCTAACAATTTCATGAATAATTTGGATCAGAAATGATGCTGGTTTGGCAGCTGCAGAGTTGGCTTTAGCTGTTGAGAAGCATGTATTAGATTCTGGATCAATTGATACTGTTGGTACAGTAGGTATACTGTTTTCTTCACACCTTCCGTAAAGGTTATATTTTCTCTTTATCTGCCTCCTGGTGTTCAGTGGAGGGCATATGAATCAAGCAGGTTTTCAAAATGTAATTGCTTGCATTTTGCAGCTAGTCATCCGCATACTATCTTCTCTTCTTGTAGGTATTTTGGAGCTGCATCCCGGAGCCATCAATAGCATCCCAAGCAAATCTCACTTGGAAATTGGTACGGTTTTTAATCTACAGTTGATATTAAGACAGTTGAAGCTATAACAGTCATCTATTATATTCCTACTGTGGGTTGAATACTTGAGCAGATACCCGAGACATTGATCAAGAGCGAAGAAATGATGTGATTGAGAAAATTTTCCAGTCTGCAGAAATGATAGCATCGAAACGTGGTGTCAGATTATCGGAATTCAGAATCATAAATCAGGATCCACCAGCCCTTTCTCATAAATTAGTTATTGATGCAATGCAGTCTGCAGCTAAAGAGCTGAACTTAACACATAAGTCAATGATAAGCAGAGCTTACCATGATTCCCTCTTTATGGCCAGGTATGAATGAGTATATATATAAATGGCTGTAGAAGCTGAAGTGCCATTATTGAGTTGATACACACATGCAAAATTTTCCATTTTGTCTATGTTTCACTATCTAGTTCCTTGTTTCTTCAAATTTACCTTCCAGGTCATATGGGTATAGATCTTGTGTTCTGTTTTCTTGTCACTGACCAAAAACAGAGTGGCTGATTATGCAACAATGACTTTCTTGCAGAGTATCTCCCATGGGAATGCTGTTCATTCCATGTTATAAAGGTCCGACTCTGGCTTGCCTTTATGTATTATATGTCAGCAGTTTTCTCTTATACAATAAGATTGGATTGTTTGGTTCTCTTCTTTCTTTTATGCAGTATACAAAATTTTCACTTCTACGAGTAAGAAGTGATCTCCTGAAACACAAGTAGTTCTTTACTTGTGGGCATTAGTTAACTTCCAGATTCTTTATAGAACCTCCGCATGTGAATCCGTTTGCTATTGCCTTCCCGGGACAGGTCAATTTAGCCTATTGAGGATGGATCCATCAACTTGGCAATGACTGAAGAATGAACTTTTACTTCTGATTTGGTTTTGCAGGATACAGCCATAAACCTGAAGAATATGCATCCATTGAGGATATAGCAAATGGGGTGAAAGTGTTGGCAATAACCCTTGCCAAGTTGTCATCATTTTGATTCACATGTTACAACTACGACAATGGCCACAAAGCTCTTGGTGCACCAAATGCCTTCGTTGTTGCCATGTACATATGCTTGGTTATACATACGTATAATTGCCAGGCATCAACTTCCGAATAAAACATAGGAGAAGCAAACTATGTTCATGAATTCAGATGTAGAGTACTAAAAATCACTGTACAAATGAGAGTTTCATGAAAATATCGGTATATCCCACGGCTATTTAATAGTGTTGGATAAGTCGATAAGTCGGTAATTTAGTTATTGCTTGTAGATCTTAAAATGTCTCCACTTTTGACTAACCATCCTCTGATACTTCTCCTCACTTTGACTCCAACTTTCGACCTCTTGAATTATAGCCATCATCACTTCAAGATCTTGGATGAGTACCATCATCCCTTCTGTTGCAAGTGTTTTTGTTTCCACTCTAGACTTTTAGTTTCAGGCAAGTTATGCAATGAATTGTAGTATCTTATTGTTAATGTAAATTTAACTAAAGAATTGACAATTTACAACATGAGAGTTACATTACAACTTTTATTGGCAGTAACTGGAATAACACTATTTGCACCCCTCATTACATAATAGCAGATGTAATCTCATTGCCGGTTAGTTAACATCAAGATTTTACAATATGTAAGGGATACAAAGATTTTTAGAAGGCACCTGAACTAACAAACATTTTTTGAAATTACTCACCAGAAAGAATCACAATGATGAACTTTTCTCCTCCAGGGATTCTTTAACTGCCTTCAAAAGCTGTGGCATTAACTTCTGGTTAGTAACAATAATGCCAGTGTCAAGGTCAAGGTATCTTCCTCTAGAAAAATCTAAAGGGTTCCCTGCTGCATCAGTAGCCACTCCTCCCGCTTCTGCAACAGTGAATTTAGAAGGCATTCAAGAATCGAGATGTCATGCAAACTTTATTGCCTTACGAAATAACATAATCATGAGTTTATCACAGTGCTTAAATCCGCTGTTGTGAATAAAAATGTCCCAAGCTTTCCCTTGGCGAAAAGGCCTTACATGATAAGGGAAGCAGAAAAAGAATTGAGGGAAAATGTGTCACTTATACTCGTGTCAATACATGAGAAGGTTGGAAGATCATAGGAATGAACTGTTGGTACCTGTTACAACTATGCATCCAGCCGCATGATCCCATATTTTCTCCCGATAACCTTTATGCGGGAAACGCAGATATATGGCCCCGTCTCCTCTGGACAGAGCACCATATTTGGCTTGACTATCAATTCTAACTGGTGGTGCTTTAACGCCAAGTTTCTGGAAAAAGATTAGATTTTTAACAGCATTACAACGGATAAATAAAGTGTTTCCTCCCCCCTACTTTCTTCTTAGGGAAGACGGTACCAAGATTGGGGAAAGGGGACGCAGGGAGACGGGATGGGTGCATATGTGGGTGTTGCAAAGGGGAACATGTATCATACTCTGGCAATGGTGCTAGTCAAGTCATGCTGTGAGTGAGCTGCTTCATATGATTCAAAGAAGGATGCTTCTTCAGTGTTGTCAATAGCACTGACTTGTGCCTACAAAGTGTAACGCAGGCAAGAGAAGTGCCAGTTATATCAACAATAGAAGTCATGTGGGCAAAATCTATTCACAAACTTACCTTCACAACAACTGACTTGTACCTACATAGTGTAAGGCAGGCAAGAGAAGTGCCACTTACATCAGCAATAAACGTCACGACAGAGAAATCCATTCATGAACTTACCTTCACTGTTGAAGAACCATCCAGTGATTGCATGTAAGTCCCTGAACCAACCACAGCATAGAATAAGCAGCCAACTTCACCTTGCAAATTTTTCTGACTGCTACCGCTGATGGATTTTATCGGAAGATTTGGACAAGCTAGGACACCCAACACTACTCTGCCTTCATCTAGCAATGCTAAAGCTATTGCATATTGATCTCCTCTTAGAAACCTAAAACAACCCCACAGAAATAATTATCCTCATCATAATGTGAGGAAAATACGCATCAATAAGGCCACTTCTGCAAGGACATTTCTTGGCAAGGCCGCAAAAATTGAACATGTTGATTTGGAATTTCCGCTCTTACAGATGAGAAAGAGACTAAAGTAAGGATGTCTCTACTTACTGCCAGTGAAAATACCATCAAGTTGAGCTTGCTTACTCAGCTCTAAATAGTTGGATCTTGCTTCCAGTGACAATAGTATTGTTTACAAATCAATTGCTTAAATTGGTCGTGTGACATTTCAGGTAAAAGTTCCCAATTTTATTTCATCTCCAAAAGCTCAGTCCAAAATTTGAAACAAAACCCCACTAAAATGATCATTAACATGAAGAGAATTATTAGTCATTGTTGATCTGAGGAAGCTAGAAGAGAAACATGACTATGATGCATGACAAGGTGTAGTAGTAGCCGGTGGCATATACGAATGATCTCACAAGAAGGAAAAAGGATGAAGACAGGGATAGCCAAGTCATTGTTTTGTGACGACAGAAGAACTTAGTACATAAACCAAAAATTTATTAAATTGATGAAACAAGTAAAAGAAGGCACATGTTTCAGAGGAACAGCTTCTTGTTTACTTGATATGTAATCATCATTATCTTGCAATCCTTTTATGCACCTAGTATTGTTGCATAAATTATAAGCATGAAACATAGAGAAACAAATGGATACTGTTGGTACACGTGTATGCCAAGTCAGGACGAACGGAAATTTTCTAGTAATTTACATAAAAGAGTCAAAAATTTGTGGATAAGAAGTAACAATTGAAAATCATGAGCAGACCTCTAATTGGCTCCCTAGTGCAAGGTTGTGGACATCAAACACGACCAATGTTATTACTTTGTGCACCAAAGTTTGCAACTAAGGACATGTATCTTGGAGAAATTTTTTTTAATTCACATGCATCATGAGTCATAAAGAGACAATTTCATCATTTTGAACACTGAGCACAATTGTGGGGTCATCGTCCAAGATAAAAGTATGTAACCTGATCACACTGTTCATGTAAAATCCCAAGATGGAAAGCTTACCCTTTAGTACCATCTATAGGGTCTAACACCCAATGTCTTCCCCGGGAACCACCTTCAGATTTGCCGCTGTCAATGGCACTGAGCACATCTTCTTGAGATAAGTTGCATACACTGCATGACTCATCACTAGCTAATGTATCACAAACAAGTTTTGTTATGCGCTCTCGAGTTTCCTTGGCAGCATCTAGTCGAATATCAACTGAATCCTAGAGGTAATCCATAAAAGTCACTAAATTGAAGCCCATATTCAAATAACAAAACCACAAAAAAGGTTTGTGAGTGAAAGCACCTCCTCTGCCACTAATGAGAAAGGTTTAGAAGGAATCTCCTTTTGCAACACAAGACTGACTACAGCCTGTGAACCTGAAATCCACAAAAATTAGGCGGGAATGAAAATATAGGTAGCAGTAGTGACTTTTGCATCAATTTGTAAGTCAAGCACCCTAATCAACAACATTTAAAAAAAGTCATCCTTAATATATCCAAACAGAAAGAAATCAGTTTCTTCCAAGAAGATGGACAATGTAAGATGGCATACTATTTTAGCAGGTACTACCTGATGGAAATTACAAGTTCCTATGCAAAGTTATGTGCCTGAAATAACACTATTAACTTAGTGCTCCAAAAGATCACTTAAACATACAAGGGAACACAATGATATGACCAAACTTTCTATTGTGGCTAAGTACTTTACAGTTGTCTTACTATTCTAGACAATAACTTAACCAATTGCTTTGAAATTGAGCTAATGCATGAAAAATTACCTATTGCGGTTGAACAAAAATGAACTGTTTATCGTTTGACTATCAAGGTGCGGGCATATTAGACAGCAGGGAATTTTAGTCGACCAAAAGCATGGACTTCCATGCATGTTTGATCCACCCAACAAATAGCATTTTCGTGTGCGTTTAGGATTCCCAATCAGAATAATAACCAAGAAAAGAATATTAAGTATCTCAAATGATAGGAAGTAATATGTATTAAAATGACTACAGACCATAATCAGCAACCGTGACAGGACTCTCATCAGATTTTGACTGCACATCTGATCGCACAAGAGCCTTCTGCACCTTCTGAGGAACCAGAAAGGAAATTGATAAACTTAGGTTAATAAACAAGAGCAGAAAATTCTAAGTAAATAGAACATCGTCCTCTGACTACCAATGTGAAAAAATATGATAAATGGTAGTAATAACGCAACGAGTAAACTGCATGAGTTAATCAGAAACATATATAATCATCTATAGTCATTCGGAAGCAAAAAGCATTGACAGTAGTATTAGCACATTGTCTGATATCGAACTATTTTCTTATGGTTTAAAGGTGACTGCGATCACATTACATTTGTTTGAAGACCATCAAAACACACTTAATGAAAAATCAGGTCCTTTCAAAGACTCTAAATCTTTTGAAGATAACCAAAAACCATGTAATGCAATTGTAGCAAACAGAATTAGAAGAAAACAAAGACATACGATTTGGTTCGACCCAAGATGGCTTTTGTGCTAAAGAATACACCGGCACGACCAAAGCAAAGCAATAATGGCAAATAAAGCATCAGAGAAGCTAAAACGGACGATTAACTAAGAGCAAAGGAAAAAAACAATCCTGTGAACATAAACAGCAACCGCAAATAACAAGGGTTTTCAATCAAGATTAAAACTTTAGCTTTTGGGTCACTTTCAAATTCAGATTTAAAGCTAAGATCTCACCACACACAAACAAGAAAAAAGGTATTGCTCATAATGCAGATCCGTTTCTTAGAACAAGACCGTGACGAGTAAATGAACAACCAAAAATTGAATACTTGTACTTAATGAAACTGTTAGTGAAAGATGGAGACTGCCTGGCAGAGACGGGCAGCCAAGGAAGCGGCTTTTTTGGCGGCAGCGAGCTCCTTATCGTAAGAAGACATTGAAGAAACAATCTTGACAGAGTAAGAAGAAGAAAGGGTCTTGTTCTTGGAGGAGAAGAGAGGAAATAGAAGATGGGCTTTGATTTGGGGTTTCAACGTGCATAAGCCACAATTGACAGAAATCATCTCTTGTTTTGCTTATGATCTCCAATTTCCTAATCACATCGATCTGCTCGTGCAACTCAAACCATTTCATGTGTACTAATATTTTTATTTGTTAGGAGGGATGGACAAATTTGAATTTACTGAATTTTAAATTGAAATTTATTTAAATTAAAAATAATATAATTTTATTTAATAATTAAACAAAATTATTTTACTTTATTTGTATATTTACTTATAAACATAAATATTTTTATTATTTATCTTAAAATAAGTATTATGAAAACAACTATAGTCAATTTATATAAAAATGAATTCAAAAATACATATATTCTAAGAATTTAAGTACAATATTTTTTTTATATACAACTTCATATATATATATATATTATTTTAATTTTTCTTAATTGAAACAAAAAGTAATTATTCAAATTGTTTCTCTTATTCACTAAATTTTTTATTAAATGAAATTGAAATATGAATTATAATAAGATAAATTTTTATTAAATAGAAATGAAATTGACTTTGATAACATGATATTGTACGGCTTCGTGACTTCCTCCCGACAGGATCCTTTGTCTAATATTATAGTGTCTTATTCTGTTCCATAAATTTTAACCATTTATTTATGCGGGCTTTGCATTTATTTATACGTGACCCATGCAGGATCCATATAAACAAATGACTGAGATTTATGGGACATAATAAGACATCATAAAATTGAATAGAGGATCCGGAGATTTTTCCCGAACAAGATCCTCTTTCCAATATTATAGTGTCTTATTATGTTCCATGAATTTCAACCATTTATTTATGCGGGCTTCGCGTTTATTTATGCGGAACCCACACAGGATTCATATAAATGAATGGTTGAAATTTATGGGATAGAATAAGACACCATAAAATTAAACAGAGGATTCAGATCCCCCCTCCCCCCTTATTAAACATTGACATACAATCACGTAAAACTCCATGGCTCCACCATTGAAAGACCTTCTTCTAAGGTGCAAAAACCATAACACTACCTGATTATATTAAATAATGTCGATGTCATTTTAATATATAAATTAAACTATATTGTTTTAAATTTAAGAATAAAATTTGGATCATCTCAAGTCCAATTCAAAAGTGAAATTGCAGAAGCTAGCTAGATGCATGCATGTAAATGGAAGTTCCAAATTATCAGAAGCTATTTAGTTGTTATATCGCCATAACTTTCTTAAAATAGAGTTCCATGAAAGTAAAACACAAGAATTACTTTCATTTTCAATGTACACCACAAAAGAGAGAGCCTCCAGGTGGGGCGGGTAGCCATCAAACTTGAACCTAACTTTCTCTACCTGTTTCCTCATTCCTCCTGATCAGAAAGCAGAAAAAAGAAACAAAAAATAGGGTTTTCATCTCCGTCCCATTTGATATATTCATGTCTCCTGAACATTATCATCTGCAGAAACACCAAATCTTTCCGATACCAACGTGGTGACAGGTGGTGGAGATTGCAAGCTACTAGAGAGAAAGAGGGTTTGGAAGAAGGTACAGAAATGACGGACGTGGAGCCTGTATCAACAGTATGGAACAAAACACAGGAGACAATAGTGTGCTATGCACCAACCATGATCACCACAAATGGTGTATGGCAAGGTGATAATCCTTTAGATTTCTCGCTCCCTCTTTTCATTTTGCAGCTAACTTTGGTGGTAGTCACCACTCGCATTCTCGTGTTCTTCCTCAAACCCCTTCGTCAACCTCGTGTCATCTCCGAGATCCTGGTAAGTCTTTTCGTATTCTTCTGTTTAATTCTGTATTAGATGTTCATGAGATTTGTGCAAACGTTTTTATGAAGACCAACATCAAAAAAATATGAAATGATCGTCCAATATCATGATCAAATCACGGTTGAATTGTTTCAAGAAGACAATGATTTTCATTATGTTTTTAAAATTTACAGGGTGGAGTGTTATTGGGACCATCTGTGCTAGGTCGTAACAAAACATTTGCAGAAACAATATTTCCCATGAGAAGTGTGATGGTGCTTGAAACAATGGCAAACGTCGGATTACTCTACTTCCTCTTCCTTGTTGGAGTAGAAATGGACATATCTGTGATAAGAAGAACTGGGAAAAGGGCATTGTTCATAGCTGTTGTTGGTATGATATTGCCTTTCCTTGTAAGTCTCTGTTTCAGCTTCGTAATTCGAAGTGAACATACTGTTCACAAAGGGACAGTAACGATCTTCTTAGGTGTAGCTCTCTCTGTCACAGCTTTTCCAGTGCTTGCGAGAATACTTGCAGAGCTGAAACTCATCAACTCAGAGCTTGGAAGGCTTGCAATGTCTTCAGCTTTAGTTAATGACATTTGTGCTTGGGTTCTGCTAGCTTTTGCCATTGCTTTAGCAGAGAATGAAACAGCTTCTTTGGCTTCTCTGTGGGTGATCCTCTCTAGTGTAGCATTCGTCGTTTTCTGCATCTTTATTGTTAGACCAGCAATCTCGTGGGTCGTTCGAAGAACCCCAGAAGGAGAAACATTCAGTGAGTTCTACATATGTCTTATTCTCACAGGAGTAATGATTTCAGGTTTCATTACAGACTCCATTGGAACACATTCTGTGTTCGGGGCTTTTGTGTTCGGACTAGTCATTCCAAATGGACCTTTGGGTGTGACACTTATAGAGAAACTAGAGGACTTTGTTTCAGGACTTCTGCTACCACTTTTCTTTGCTATGAGTGGACTCAAGACTGATATATCTTCCATTAACAAAGCCAGCACCTGGGGAATTCTAACTCTTGTCATCATCCTTGGAACTGCTGGTAAAGTTGCAGGAACTATGATTGTTACTCTCTTCTACAAGATGCCATTACTTGATGGGGTTGCCCTCGGTTTGCTTATGAACACCAAAGGCCTTGTTGAAATGATTGTCCTCAATGTGGGCAAAGACCAAAAGGTAAGGTACTTATATTTCTTTAAACATCGTAGTTGCACATTGATGCATGTACACAAACACAGGCATACTTGGTTGCACACTTTGACAATCACATTAGTCATAACATGATGTGTGCACAACTTTCATTATGTACAGGTCTTAGATGATCAAGCTTTTGCGATCATGGTGATTGTGGCTGTTGTGATGACTGGAATCATCACACCAATTGTTACAACAGTGTATAAGCCAGCCAGAAGGTGCATAGCATACAAAAGGCGAACGATTCAGAGGACAAAACTAGATTATGAGCTTCGAGTTCTGGTATGTATACACACACCCCGAAACGTCCCAACCATCATCAACCTCCTCGAAGCTTCTAATCCAACCAAAAAGTCTCCAATGTGTGTCTATGTCCTCCATCTTGTAGAACTAACAGGTCGAACATCTGCCATGCTCATAGTCCACAACACCAGAACTTCAGGCCGACCTGCTCTTAACCGGACACAAGCTCAGTCCGACCACATCATCAATGCCTTCGAGAACTATGAACAACACAACAGCTGTGTCTCAGTTCAGCCATTAACAGCCATTTCACCTTACTCTACAATGCACGAAGACATCTGCAACTTAGCAGAAGACAAAAGGGTCGCTTTCATAATCATTCCTTTTCACAAGCAGCAAACAGTTGATGGAGGTATGGAACCAACAAACCCTGCATTTAGAACTGTGAACCAGAATGTGTTAGCAAACGCACCATGTTCAGTTGGGATTCTCGTCGATAGAGGGCTAACTGGATCTACGAGACTATCTGCGAACGATGTCTCTCATCAGATAGTTGTGCTCTTCTTTGGTGGACCAGACGATAGAGAAGCTCTAGCATATGCATGGCGGATGTCAGAACATGCTGGAGTAACCCTAACAGTCATTAGGTTCATTCCAGGCCATGGAACAGCACAACCTGTAAGAGTTTCACACAGTAATTCAGATGAACTCACTGCACTACCCATTGGAACAAACATTGACATGGACCACCAACTTGATATGGAGCTTATAAACGAATTCAGAATCCATAAAGCTAATGATGAGTCCATTTTTTACACTGAGAAAGTTGTCAACAATGGAGAGGAAACTGTGGCAGCTATAAGAGCAATGGACAATATTCATGACCTGTTCATAGTAGGAAGAGGACAAGGGTCGTTTTCACCGCTTACAGCTGGTCTCACAGACTGGAGTGAGTGCCCTGAGCTTGGAGCCATTGGCGACTTGCTAGCTTCATCAGACTTTGCTGCCACAGTTTCAGTGTTAGTGGTACAACAGTTCGTCGGAGCAGGACCCGTGGGAGAAGACGTTTCATCGCCAACGACTCCTAGTGCACTAGATGATCCATTTAGCAACGAGGAGTTGATTAACAGACGATCGACCACTAAAGATCCGTCTATGGATCAACCAATATACGATGCTTAAACGTAAACAGATACTATAGGATTATGTGAAGCCACTACTACTACCCATCAAGGAGATAGATTCATACTCAAAAACTTGTGGAGAAGGAAAGTTAGGAAGTTTCTTAATTTTTCATTTGTACAATGATTTTTTTCATATCAACTTCCATTATTTTAGGATGTACAAACTTCTAATATTTTCAATAGTTTAGTGTAAAAAATCGGTCAATAGTTAACTCGACAAGATAAAAAATTTAAGATTTAAAAAATTTGGCCAATATTAGACTTTTTTAAATTTTGTTAAAAATTGAATAAAATTAAAAAAATTTAAATACAACATGAAATTCTTATCAATAAAAGAATTTGAAGTTTAATTCAAAAAAATATTAAATAAAAATTTATTTATTTATTTTAGTTTATAATAACTTATTAATTTATAAAATTGACCAAATAATTAATTAATTAGTCAGTTTTTAATAACAAAAGTTATTAAACTAAATTAAATCAAAAAAATTAAAAATCAAATTAAAAAATTAAACGATTTAAAATTTTTACAATTTACAATATTTTCAATTATTTATTTAGCACAACAATAAAGATTTCATTCGAACAGATGGGCCAAAGAATAAAAAAAGATTAAGCATCATATATTAGTAACCCTTTCAACCCTAATAATGTGAGGTTTTTGTTAGCAATAAATACTATTTTAGTAACTATAGAAGTGTAAAATGATATTAAAAATAACAATAAAATTTGAAATTTTATTTTAAACAAAAATTTTAATATATCAAAAAATAAAATATAAAATTTAAAGATTTTAAAAAATTTAATCTCGGTGGAACATCATTCAATACCCTTTCACCTTTCATTTTTAATGTTATAGGCTATGTTTGGTTGGACGTAAGGTTTTTAATAGAATTGAATGATTTATACTTTTCATTCAAACAACATTTCATTATATTATATTATAAACCCTTCATTCCAACAACATTTCACTTTATTATATTCTGAACCCTTCCATCCCTCCCAAATAACAATTTTCTAATATTACATCTATTTGTGTTCCATTGTATTATAAATATTTCCATTCCATTACATTCTTTTATATTCTATTAAAAACTTTACGTCCAATCAAACATAATCTTATGATTTATAATTTAGATGGTCCTTATATTTTGGCTCAAATTGGTTAACATAGGACCTAGACAACCATGATTTATTTAGTATAATATAAATACTATATTTTCAAGAAAATATATATTTTATTCCTTTTATGGTTTCATCTATTTAGCTTAGCCCTATTCTAAATCACTCCTTCCTCTTCGAGATAACATAATTTTAGACCTAATTACATAGCCAATTTTTGATGATCCTTAAGGGTCAATCTTACTAAATGAGAAATTTTGGTTTTTCAAAATATTTTTTTAATTATTTATGATTAAATTTAGACTCAATTAATTTTCAACTAATTTTGAGTTAAATAATTTTACGTTAGTTTGTAATTTAACAAAATAGATTTATTTGTTTTAAAAATATTTTATATTGTTAAAAATATTAAATTTCTATTACTTGACAATGTTTATATAAATAATGTTATATATACAATTACATGCGAATTTGTATTAAAGTAATTTGATAAATATTTACAAAGTTTTAGCTAGTTTTAAATACTAAAAATGTTTTTAATAAAATTTATTTTGAAAAATATTACAAAATACTCTTTTAGTAATTCTGAAACATTCAAATGTGTACCATAATTTATTAGCATTTAGATTTTAAATATTATTATTCTTTAAAGTTTTAAAAACAATTATTTTTAATAGAGCTACTCTTATTTATCTTTTTTAGTACTCTTTTATTATCCACACCTTGTCAATATTCAGTGAGAAAATAATTTTCTTAAAATAAATGGTCATTTAAATCATGAAATTTGAGAATTTGTATGCCTAACATCAATGATTAAAACATTTAACCGATTCAGTTGGTTTTATTGTGAAAACTTTGGGCCGATTGACTTTTTTATTTATTTTTTAATGTTTTGATTCAATTGACTTTAATAAATATTATTGTTAAAATTGACCAATTTATTAATTAATCGGTCGGTTTTGTAAATTAATCGATTTTTATAAATCAATTAATTAAGTTTAACTTAATATTTTCCTTTTTTAATTAAACTTCTAATTTTTTGATAAATAAGGACAATCTCTTTGAATCATATTTTAAAATAAATGGTCATTTATATTATAAAATTTGAGAATTTGTATGCTTAATATATATCAATGAATAAAAATTTTAACCGATTTAGTTGATTTTATTGTGAAAACTTTGAGCCGACTAGCTTTTTAGTTCGTTTTTAATTTTTTGTTTCAATTGATTTTAATAAATATTATTGTTAAAAATTGGCCAATTTATTAATTAATCAATCGATTTCGTAAATTAATCATTTGTCATAAATCAATTAAGTTTTATTTGACATTTTCTTTTTTAATTAAACTTCTAATTTTTTGATAAATAAGTACAATCTCTTTAAATCATATTTTAAAATTTTAAATTTTATTCAATCTTTAATCGATCTTATGAAGGTGTAATACTGGTTGAACTTCTTTAACCTTAAGTATTTTGTTTTGTTGGTTTAACTTACAGTTCTATTTTTATTTTAATACGTTCCACCAACTTTATCCCTATTTTTGTAATGAAAATTTGAAGACATATTGGGAAATTTCTAATTTATAACCTACCTATAAATTTCAAAATCAATTGTAAAATCACTTTAAAACTTTTTTCTTTTCACTCAAGTGCCTCTTCTCGTCAGCAAAAATGCCATAAAGAAAAAGGTGATACATAAAGAATATATCATATTGTCAAGTATTCCAATATCAGTATTAAATAGTTTTAATTACCCACTTTGAGTAATATTATAATATTACAAAATAGCATCACTTTTTCCTGAAATTCGGTATAAAGCCAATCAATGCCTAATTCTTCCTACCCCAATTGCAAGGATAATGGTTGCCTACTCTGACTTTGGCTTCCTAGAATCTTTACTTTGTATGAGACAACGTGATTCATATAATTAAGCATTTCCTAGTGGATAATGTCTAACTCACTCTCGTTTGCTCTCATGCAAACTCACATCTCTTATCAATTAGTCTTATCAAGCAAAACAGAGCCACCGTATACAATTATTAGTCTAACTCGAGTTTAAAAAATATACTAAAAAATAATTAATTAAAATTCATATTTAAGAATATGAAATAATTTTAATTGTTTGTTTTTAATATATAAATCTCTTAAATTTAAACTAGAGTTATTCCTAATATCATTTAGAAATATAACATAATTAAATTTGCATAATTTGAGTGATTAAGAAAACATGATTCATAATTAAACAATAAGTATCCCATTTAAAAATAATATCCTTATTAATTAAAAATAAGGGTGCGCACTACTAGATCTCTACATGTAAGCGAGATTTATACTAGATTGTTATTGTATTAGGAGATAATCTTTAATTCAAATCTCTTATAAATCAGTCTTATCAAACAAAAGAGGATTTAATAAGAAGTCTAATTAAGAGTCAATTAAAAATTCAGATTTTAAGGCTATTAATCAACTTTTAATTAATTATTTTCAAATTTATAACTCTTTTAAATTCAAATTAGAATTGCTTTTGAATCAATCTAAACGTCTAAATATGTAATGGTTGGTCAACTTCCACGTAAACATGTTTGGATTCTAAACTTTTAGTTAAAAACAAGGGTCATCCATGGCTTTCTTACACACTAGTGGAAGGTTGGATTGTTCTAAGTTTCCAATGGCAGACAAGGTAGCCTTCAAAACCTCCATAAAAAGACAGACAATTGTCTTCCTCTTAGCTTTAAATCGCTAAAAGATTCATTTTATCCATTTGGTTTGTCTTTTTCTATATATGTTAGTTGTCACTTTCTCTTATTGTAATTATCACAACTCCAATTTCTATGCTTCCATCTGCCATTTTCAAAGTTGTAATTTACTCTCTTTTTTTTGCTTTCTTGCCTACCCACTTTGATAGAGTTACAAAATTGTGCAAAGCAAAGTTGCCCTTTTCCCCCATAGATGTATAATAAACTTTGCACTTAGGGATAGGTTACTTTTAATAAGTGTCTTATGTAAAACAACTCTTACAAGTTTGGTTAAATGCTTAGTGAGTTTGGATCTCGTTAATTAATAATGTCTCAAACTAATATAAATTTTGTTAAATTTGATGTAAATTATCTCTAATTTAATAAGGGATATATTACTAAATCTTATAACAAAATTTTCAATTTTTTTCTATATTTTATGTATTATTGTATTATCTTGTTAAATTATTAGTCACGATTAATGTAATTTTTT
>JANZLD010000235.1:73707234-73733980 GCA_026413575.1 Erythroxylum carthagenense | reverse complement strand
AACTGGTCGAACCGGTCAAACCAGTGACCAGTAAGGCTTCCGATTTGATGACCGGTTCGAGCTTCAAAATACTGCTGGTCACATATAACTTATTGATATTACGACTCAATTTAATTTTTAAATATATTATTTTATTAAATCAACTTAAACCAATAATTTAAATAATTACAATAAATTATTAATTTGATTAGAATTAAATTAGATTAAGTTGAGTTTTAATAATTGAATTTGGTTATTAAGGTAGATTATTTGATTAGTTTATATATAATATTTTTGTCAAGTGTATTTGTTATTTTTAACAAAAATATTTAAAATTTTATAAAAAAATTGTAAATCATAATTTTTTTTATATTATAATTCTGTTATTATTTAGAATTTTAAATTTTAGAAAATAATAATAAATCAATTTGCATCTTATTTTTATGTTTTGTCTCTATTTTTTTCTTATAAAGTTTTGTTTGGAAAAAAAAAAGGTTCCCTTTCTAACTAAGATTGGCTTCGAACAACTTCGATCTCAAGTAAAAGATTGATTCTCATTTTCTACTATCCATTCATAACAAAAATTGTCCTATTTTCGGAATCAACAAGTTTGACTTAAGTTGAACCAAAATTTAAGTCGAGTTTGAAATTTTTTACTTCAAACTTAGACTAATGATTGGGTTATTTAGGCTGGCCTAATCTAAAGTTCAAAATAAGTGGAGATCTTTTTTTCTTTTTCAAGTTCATGTTAGGCTAGGATTTGGGTTGCCAATCCCAATCCAATCTAAAGTTCAAAACTCTTTAAGTATAAGGGTATCATTTTATTTTTTTAAAAATAAAATATTTAATTAAATTAAACCAAGCCCAGTTAAACTTTGAGTATACAAACTCGATCGTGCTCAAATTTAGATTTTCAGACTCGAGATGGATTTAGATTGGGTCTAAACTTGAACACAAAATTTTAAATCGAAATAAAACTTGATAAGTTTAGATATGACTTGATCCATTACTAAACCTACTTTTATTTTAGAACTAAACTATTAAAAATTTGTACAAAGTTTTCGCAATTAGTGAAACAAAATTATAGAGTATGAGTGTTTTAAATATTAAGGCTGTCCATTAATATTTAATTTTATTTTAAAAGATTTGTAAATACTATAGTTTATTTTGAGTATTTTAGTATAAAATGTTTGAGTTTAACTTGTATATTATTTTTTTAACCTATTCACTTATGGAATTGTTAAGTAGTTACTCTTGAAGAATTAGGGATGGCAAAGCAAGTAGATACATATGAAATAGATGAATGTAAATAGTTTTAGGAATATCTAGACATATACTATAGGCAATAGAACATTGCGATTCAATAAAAAGCATATTATTTATTCACTTAAGTATGCATAATTTAAATTAGAGCAATAATGTAATCCATTAATTGAGACATACTTTATTATTTTTGAACAGTTTAAATATAAAAAGTATATATATTTGAATTTCTCAACATTTAAAACAGTTTTAAAAATTATTAAATTTTCAATTACAACTCTATTCTTCTATCCAATTATTTATAAAGATTGAGATTTATGCCCAGATTCGATCTGATTTGAGCTGGCTCAAAATTAAAGGTTTTGGTTTGAATTAGTTGGGATTTTAGCCAAAATCATACATTTTTTTTGCTTTTTAATCTTTTAAATCCAGTTATACAACGAAGTTTAATTTTAAATTCATATTAAATTAATTTAAAAAACAAACTTAGTCTTATGGATGACGACAGATCGGACCGACCAAGAAGACAACTTTTGTCTAGGCTCGAACTCAACTCAACTTTATTCATTATTTTTTAAAATTAAAACAGAATGACATCATGTTTTTACAAAAAACTCATTTTTTTACATTGTTATCGATCAACCTTAGACTTGCCTCGATTGATCTTAGGGTGGATGAGCCCAAATATCATCTTTACTTGATCCGGTCCAATCGAATTTTAAGTCAGCCATACTTAGCCGAGTGTGATGACTTATATATACTTATGATAGGTATAATAGTCACTATTCTTGAATAACTACTAAGAGTAGTTATATATAAAAAATATAAACGCAACGTTTTAGAAATGAAAAATATAAACTACAACAATAAACTAAGTATGTTTTTTTAAAAATTTATATACATATAAAACGATCCTATTTAACAATCTCCGTAATTGTATCTTATCATGATAATTTTGTCTAATAACTTACAAAAATTTCCCCTAACAAGAGTTGGTCCAGCCTGATACCATCCTTAATTCAGTGATCCTAAGAATGTAAAGTATCGATTGAATTATATATTAAAATTTTAGGTCACTTATAATTATTTTCAATTATGAACTCCATAAGTCTTTGTCCCCTTTGCCGGCTAAGCATCATTTGTATTCTTCCATAGCACAACACATCAAGAAGGACTAAAAATTCCACGTGTCAAGCGTCAACTTTGTATTGCCACCTTACGATGTGAATCCTCTCTCCGAATTAGTATAATAAAATAATATTATAATTAATTAATTAACTTAATTTTAATTTATTTAATTAAAATATTTAAATAATATTATTTACCAAATAATTTAAAATTTTGTGTAATATTAAAATAAAAAATATATAACAGAAAAGAACATGCACCCGTGAATGGCGCCTTCTTTCGACCACCTTTCGTGATCAAGAGAAAGTCCTCTCCATTTTTTCTCTTTTTGTTCTTTCTTCTTTAGTAAGAAAGTCGTCTTCTTCTTGCAGTTTTCAATATTCATCTTCTTTAACTCCAATCCTCTGCAAGTGGTAACGTTTCTTGTTCAACTTTCTCCTCCAATGGAAAATTTGATACCGTTAACGTGTACTTGTCTCATTGGAAACTGACCCTTATTATCCCGACAATCACACCGAGCAAAACGGATTCTTGTTCTCTTTCTTGCGATTCTCGACCTTTTTTGTTCCTGGGACAAGACGCGAACCTTCTCCGTTCACACTTTAATCCGTTGACCTAAGAAATGAACAATCTTCGATACCCTTCAGGCATCTTTCGAAGTTGGTTCTTTTGATCGCGTTTCATAAAGATTGCATCTTTAGGAGTTTGTTTCTTTGTTTTGAGTTTGTTTCTTTGTTTTGATCGAACTGTCTGTCATGCATGGATTGCGAGAAACAGAACTTGGGTGGTGGTGTGACGAGGTTGTCTTGGTCTCCGCTTCTTGTCTTGATCACCCTTGTAGCGCTCATGTCGCTTCAACTCACGACCACAACGTTTGACCCGACACGGTTTGTATGGGGCAGGTCTTCGGAGGCCGATGTTTCCGGTGGTGAAGTTAGAAAAAGCTGTGTCAGGTTCTACGGAGGGTTGCCGGAGAGAAAAGTTGTCATGTCGATAGAGGATTTTGGTGGGGTCGGTGACGGCACGACATCGAATACGGAGGTGTTTCGGAGAGCGGTCCGACACATGCAACAGTTCGGTGGCGGAGGTGGGTCGCAGCTGAATGTGCCCAGAGGCCGGTGGCTCACCGGGAGTTTTAATTTAACCAGTAATTTCACATTATTCCTTGAGGAAGGTGCCATTATTTTAGGTTCTCAGGTCAGCATCGGATTTGATTCCTTTTTCCTATATTTGTCTCTTCTTCTCTAGACATGAATGTGCTTAAAGACGCCATTTTTGGTTCCTGTGGTTCATAATCATCCATATATTTTTCATAGGATTGTAATTGTAATATTTAGTGTCACAAAATGAAGGTTGTGATGTATTTGAGAATTAACAGTTTTGTCCGGAACATAAACCACAAAAGACTTGCAACTTTTGTTAAATTTGCTGGCCTCTTGTGAGTGAATTCTTCAGTCTAATGTGGTTGAATGGCAGGACCCTAAGGAGTGGCCTCTAGTGGAGCCATTGCTTTCTTATGGAAGAGGGAGGGAGAGATTAGGAGCAAGGCATATCAGCCTTATTCATGGAAATGGTCTATCTGATGTTGTTATCACCGGTATTTTTGGCCTCTCATCTTGATTCTAAGAGTCATGACAATTATGTCCACAAGTTTCTGATTATTTGCTAAAAGTTGATGGGAAGAATTCGTCACATAGATTAAAATTATTAAGTTTCAATACTACATTTTGGAGTTGGGAATAGACAAAAAAACTCGATTTGTATGGTAACTGGACAATATAAGGAGATAAATGATAGTTTCCGAAGTATAAGAATTGAGATAAAAAGAATAGGATCACACTAATGACTTTGTTAATGGATATTGGAGGGTGTTTCTTTCAAATTTTATGTTGGCACATATATTCATTCCTGTTACATTTGTACTGGTGTATATTCATTCCTCTTTTAGCTAGCCTCCTTTGTATAGACAACAACAACAAAAACGTCTCAGTGGGAATCCTGCTGAGATGCGAGGTCTGGGAGTTAGCTTCCTTTTGTACGATTTCTTTATATTAAGATAGCTTCTATATATGGAAGTAGGAAGGAGGCATCTCCATTTTTATTTTTCAGGCAGAAACCACATGTCATTGGTTGTAGCCTTCATATATTTTACTATAGTTGACCTACAGAGAGTTTCATTATAAGCCTCCTAATTCATATCATGTTTCTATTGTTCTTATGGTTGGTATGAAATTAATATATCAATGTTCTTCCTAGGTCCGAACTGGAACTGCAATTGTGGATCACAATTTAAAATTCATGCAATGAATAATTCAAGAACATTGATCAGATTCTATTCTTTTTGCAGGAAAAAATGGAACAATCGATGGTCAAGGGAGGATGTGGTGGGAGTTATGGTGGAACAGAACATTGGAGCACACTAGAGGCCATCTCGTAGAACTGATGAACTCCCGGAACATTTTTATCTCAAACCTCACCTTCCGCAATTCTCCTTTCTGGACTATACATCCTGTTTACTGCAGGTTTCTCCTCTATCTTTATCCTTTCAAAAGCTTTTGCAGTAAATCAATTTTCTGGTTAGAAAGTTTAAGATGTCTCTTTAAAACAAGTCAGGTCCTTGCATCATTCCAAAAGTTGAATCAACTTATGAACATTGTTTCTGAGAAATGGTTTCACGAAACTGTATCTTGTTTTAACATTCTCAATTCACATTATTTTATGCCAATGAACTCTGTGCTTTGTTCCAGTAATGTTGTTGTTAAAGACATGACAATATTGGCTCCGTTGAATGCTCCAAACACTGATGGCATAGATCCAGGTACCTGTTTAATCCTTCCATCTGCTTCTCTTGCTCTTTCAATACTAAAGTTCAATGAAGCAAGAATTACAAGTTGGATTAATGTTTATATGCAGATTCAAGCACCAATGTATGTATTGAAGACTGTTACATCGAAAGTGGGGATGATCTTGTGGCAGTGAAGAGTGGTTGGGACCAATATGGTATTAAAATGGCTCGTCCAAGCTCTAACATCATAGTGAGAAGAGTTTCAGGCACCACCCCTACTTGTTCGGGAGTTGGAATCGGTAGCGAGATGTCTGGAGGTGTATTTAATGTAACTGTTGAAGATATGCATGTTTGGGATTCAGCTGCTGGAGTTAGAATAAAAACTGATAAAGGAAGAGGAGGATATATAGTAAATATCACAATAACAAACATAAGAATGGAGAGAGTCAAGATTCCTTTGAGGTTCAGCAGGGGCGCCAACGATCACCCCGATGAATATTGGGATCCAAATGCAGTTCCAAACGTGAAGGGTATTTTCTTTAGTAATGTGGTTAGTCTGAATTCATCAAAAGCCCCATCAATCCAGGGAATAGAGGAATCGCCATTTGCTGGTATATGCATGAAGAACATTAGCCTACTGGGCCTGCAGTCATCCGCGGCATGGCATTGTGAATTTGTCTCCGGATTTGCGGAAAATGTATCTCCAATGCCATGTCCGGAATTAAAGAACAATGTATCTTCATCCTGTTGAGGAATTTGGTCACAGGGATTTGGAATTTGCATTATCTTCGAAGGATCACTCCAGTTGCTTCCAGTTTAACAGGTCAAACTGAAGCCAATTTAATGTAGAAGGACCTGATCAGAATTGAGAGTTGCATTATATATTTCTGCACCAAGAAGGCCATTCTTTGCAGCTCCAAGACTGATATCTTTGACAGATATTGACTGCCTTGTGCAGCTTTAACTTGCCTTCAGGGCATCGACCTTCTGCTTGGAGAATTTCCTTACTCTGCTATGTTGGCTTTGGAGTTTCGATATCTTTGAATGTAAAGAAGGAGATTGGAAAAAGAAAAGTCGGATTACCATCTGGAATTGTTATGTTTGAGTTCTTCGTTTATAGGCAATTCACCGCATATTCTGTTCATCCTACTGGCACCTGAATTGAAGACTTTATTGTCAGAACTCTTCCATGGCCAGGAATGCTACAGTCATTTCTTTTTGTTGATATTGGTGAAGTGCACATTAGATAAACTGCTATTCTTTGGATCTGCACCGGATATATCATTGATCGAGTGTACGTAATAGCGTGCATCTTCTTGGATTTGAAGGCTTTCTGGGAGGCTAACTTCAACATTTATACTTCAGAATCAACTCGGAACACATTCCTCCAGATGGGGAAACCGATTCATATGAGGGCAAAGCATCAAGAAATTAAGGATCTATTGATAAAAATCTGCAATCCCATTAGCTTGTTAACTATAAATGTTCATGTCTCTGATGGGCGAAATAACTTTTGGCAACATCCTGATAATGTTATTACTTTTCACGAAACTGGTTCTCTATCTGCAGGCAGGTTTCTTACTTTGTTTCACATGTTATTACTAAATGACACAAAGTAATTCGAGCATCAGAAGAATCAAGTGATAGATGGAGAGGATTGATACACTAAGAAATTAGATATAATCAGAAGCCAATTCCATTGGAACATAGATACAGGTTTTAAAAGATTAGACACTGGAAGAGAGAAAAGTTGCCCATTCACCATTTCCAGAAAACATTGGAACCGCACTTATATTTGTCCTTCCCTTCGCATTCCAAAGCCAAATCTTCAGACAAGAATGGAACTTTCTGTAACAATCAAAGCAAAATCCATGAAGTTTTTCAACAAAAACCAACAAAATCAACTTGATTAAAATTTGTATTGTGTCATAAAGTCCGAACCTTTTGCTTCGCAAGATCTTGGCAACCAGTAAAGTTCTCAGGGAACTTGCAGGATCCAAATTCAACTGTATATGCTCTGGCAAAGTTTGCGCCACTTGTGGCCAATCTCTTCCTGTCATTCAATTCCTACCAAACCAGCAATCCACATTTGACTTAAAAGAATCAAGGAAATGTAGAAACATGAACCGTACAGATTGATTACCTTGTTGGCTTTGCTTTTTTCAAGGTAATCTTCAATGACCCCAGCTTTAGCAGAAGCTGAAGTGAAAAGGGTGACTGCAAGATAAAGCATAGCTGCTCTCCTTCCTTCATTTCCCTTGGATTCTTTACTCACTTGGGCTCTGATCACTGGCAACTTAGGACCAGACACAACAGGAGATGCCACTGAAGGTATTGAAACAATCTTTGCATTGAGCTCTGATGATCCAGTCCCTGAGATGGCATAGCTGCAAGCCAAAACACTGGAGTTCATAGCTGCCATTGATCCAAATAATTGTTTAATTTTCCTGCTTTTTCTTTCCTCAGTAAACCTGGGACTAATGGTATAGACTAACGAGAGCGCGGTCAGTGAGTATAGCGAAGGAGATGATGTGGAAGATGGATCGATTGTGTTGGATAAAGACTTGTGGTTGGGGTGTGGATAAGGTAAGATTGCTTCACTCCTATTGGCAAATTATGTTGGTTCTTGCTCGTTTTGAGCAGTTCTGGCGTGTGGTGTGTTGGGGTTTTGGACCCACTATGAAATCAAAGTGTGTACATGGTATACATTTAGAGGTTTGGTTTTGTATTTTTTGGGATATAGGAATATTTCTCTTTTATTATTATTCACGCTAAATAAATTTTCGTTGCATATAATAATAAATCACATTTTGCAATATTTTAACCGCAATATTAATAATTTACTCATCAAATAGTGCGACTAAATTTATATTACAAGACTCAATCTTGTCACCGATATGAATATTTTTCCAAGTTGTTAAGGAGGCGATGACCATTTAATAAGAAAATATTCATACAACAAGGTGAAGAAACAAGCTACTTTGTTTGAACATTACACAATCTAAGTCCTTAAGAAAAATTGAATTTTTGATAAATGAGGAGCATAGGTTTATGTACATACAGTACAACTATATAATCAAAATAATGAACCAATATACTGAAAAAAATGCCTTCTAGTTTGAAGTAGATTCAGGAGGGCCACCTGAATGCGAATGAAAATATTTTTCAGCTCTGAATCCAATTTTCACGCCATCCCTCCCAGCAATTTTCAGAGTTAGATATGACCTTGACTAAAAAGGGCACCCATTTTGGTGAAGCCTATATTCATCTTTGGTCAAAAGAACTAAGATCAGGATTCAGGAGACTTAACATTGGAGGAAGTTGGATGATGAACTTCACATGTTCAGGGACTCTAAATCAGTGAAGAAATCCTAAACCTGAAACAGTTCAAGCTACCATGTCAATCTTGACAACCTTTTACGCTTCCTACTTTTGCCTGCAACAGTGTTCTTTGAACCACTCCTGGAAGTAGATGGAAGAACCAGAATTGATGATGGTATGCCAACTGATGTTCTGCCTTTCTTACACATCCATTTCAGTGGCATCATATTATTCACCACTGTCCCTATATCTGTTGAACTATTCAGTTCAACAATTTGTTTAATCTGATCAAGCATCTGATGAGTCCAAGCCATCGACAAATCTAAGGACATCGAATCATCCATTGGTTTTCTCCATAGATCTGTTAATATCGCTTTATATGACTGGAACGACATGGAAGGCTGAGAATGTTGCCGCTGGTCACAGAGCATATTGACTTTAATGACATGCTTGCAAATGTTACCTTGCAATGACCATGAGCAATCACAGAAAGCAAATTCCGAACCAGGATTCCATACCAAATGTGTCAAATTGCTGTCTTTTTGACTCTGGACTTTAGCAAAGATGTGATCCTTATCATCAAAGGCGACAGCCAAATCTGGAATTTGCACTGCACGGTGCCAAGATGTAGAAGCTATATATTCCTCCTTAACATTTAGAAAAGAATCACTTTCGTCTGCATACCGATCAAGCCAGTAACTTGAATGCAATTCAGTTGTTAGTTTATGAACTAACCAATCGACTCTCTGGAGGGCACCAAGATGTGAATCATCAAATAGCTTTGCCTTCAGCTTTACGTGATAGGCTTCTATAGCACCTGATGCTTCTTGGCTTGCAAGTGGAAGACTACCGATTGTTGAAAGCCACATTTCTGTTAAAGAATTAACATATACACAAACTATTAGAAATGAAATACTTTGTGACTTGACAAGATGCAAGTATGGATGTCTACTATTAAAACACAAAAGAAAAGAGGACTAACCAAGCTTGGGCATCCAAGTGGCTCTAAAATATTCCATAAATGAAGTTTGATCAACAAAATCACGAGTTAATTCTTGCAATGCAGCCGATGTATCACCTCCACGCCATATACTGTACACTATATCTCCCAGACACTTGAAAACTTCCCGCTTAACTTCAAGATTATCACATCTTTTCACAATATTTTTCAGCCATGATCTACGAATTCGCCAAAGGGAAAACAACACAGGGCAACCAAATGTATCCCTGTAGAGCAAGTAAAAGTCACATGTAAGAACACACTTCATGGTTACACATCTTTAACTCAAAACTAAATTCCAAGCAAGTCTAAGTATGCCTTATGGGATCAATCTCTGCTGCAGCATCATCGACGAGAAAACCACTGATTCTCCATCCAGGCTCCACACTTGAAGCCCGATCAAGTAGAGACTTCATCCACTTAGTGACGTCTGGCTTTGCAAAGCTGCGTGTTATGACCCAAGCAACAGGGAGAGCATGATGCCTTGAATCAAATACAAGAAGTGTGGACAATGGGTACTGCAATCACAAAAGATAATGATGTCAAGTTCTATTAAATATGATGTTAAAAGGTATTTATAAGTGGGAAATAGAAAACATGTACCTTCAATCTCTTAATGCCAAATGTTGAATCAGCTGCCATGAGACTGTCATGCCCAAAACGAATCATTTGCTGCAACTGCCACTCCGTTTGAATGCCTAGAATAAAAGGGTCCTCTTCTGAAGAATCCTGATAAAAGAAAATGGATTTCTTGTTGCGCTCAACCCACATTTTGATGCTTGCTTGATCATCCAAATCCAACTCATGGGTGGATCGTTTTATAATCATCCCAAGTTTTTGAACATATTGTGAAGCAAGGCTATTAACTTTGGCATCAGAACCACAATATCTTTGGATCCCCTCAATGTGTTTTTCTAGCACATTCTCCTCAGGAATTCCAAGATAGATCATAGACATTGTTTGCTGTTGAATTTCATTGCAGATGTATGGAATTTTCTTGGCCCCTGGGCCAATGGCGTCTCGGTCAAGGGGGCCATGGCAGACAAAACCAGACTTGTTTACATGTCGCCTGTCATTATATATAAGAAGAGCAATGGAAGGACGAGCATATAGACGCTTCACTACAAAATGGCAGGTACATCCACGCATGGATTGAGGCCTAGCAGCACGATTTCGAGTGTTGAGTCGATATCTTCGACTGGGTAATATTTCTCCACCTTCCCCATAGTTTTCAGGACCAAATGAACACCAATACCTTAACAAAGTGATTAGAAAATCTTAGTTTAAGCACAAAACTCTGGTAAACGATCGATAACTGTAGTAAAGATAAGATAAATATCCATCTAAAAAGATCAAATGATAAATTATAATAGTTGGAAAAAAAATAAATCTATTTGAAGAATGGGTACAGACAGAAATCAAGACTATAGAATTGATGACAAGGCATACTAATATAAACTATGTTCTTTATCATCTTCTTCTTTTTCTTTATATCATTTATTGCATCTCTAGTGACCACTCTCCACTTTAAACATGAGATTGATATAAGAAATGATGATGATGATCATACAAGTATAAGCATGCAAAAAAGCGTTGACTACCATTGAGAAAAAAACTGTCGAATATTTAGAGCCTTACAGCTTGTACTCCAAATAGTCATCATCCTTGTACTCCTTCAAGCTGCCAAATGATCTTTTTCTTCCCCTTTCAATATGAAACCTAGTTGGGCATTCCACATTAGAGCACTCCCCAATAATAAATGTGTCAACTCGTTCATACGGAATGATTGCTATATCGTCATGGTATTCAGCTGTGCCAAACTTGGTCCAAGTTAAATCAGCAGAAGAGAACTCCTCCAGTGGAGGATCTTGCACAGGGACATCACCTAAAGATTCAATTATGTCCATCCTCACTGTATCACAGCTACTTGGTATCCCATCAAAATCATCTCAAATTTACAGGCATGTTGTACCTGCAGCAAATTCTTCACATAAGGATTATAACCACAAAACAGAACAGAAGTCCTCCGAAAGAAAGAAGCAGAATGCAGAGTGTCATAAACTTAAACAAAACATCAGCCGCAAGCTTCTCACCTGCTTTAGTGAACACTAAAAGAGCAGAAACAATCGAAGGCAAAGCAAATATCAAAAGCTGAACTTCACAGCCATAATCAAAGAGCAAAAAGAACTAAAAAGAAAAGCTTAACACGCTCGAGACTCGTATTAGAAGGTGCCCACAAACTAAACGCGCCATTTCGGGTGCATCTTATGAATCAAAATGCATTCTTTAGATTAAATTTCTTAGCTTTTGGCACAGACACACATGTATCTCCATCTCAACATCAAAGGCAATTCAACAAAAGCTTAACAGAAGTATATGCAGAAACTTGGGTAAGATTGAACCCATACTCAAGAGACGGAGCAAGGCGACGGAAACGGCGAAGTTGGCGGCGGCGGTAACGACCAAAAACAGGTGACAACGAGAGAGGGAGCTATATTAGGAGATTTTTTTTATAAGCTAAAGAGTTACGCTTACACATGCCATTCGATTAAAGCCCAAACGGCGTCGATTTAGCCATCACCGTTTTCCCAAAGTTTAATTAGTTAATTAAAGTTTTCTGTTCTTAAATTATTTTTGGGTTAAAATCTAAAAATTTTATAATTATACAAGTTTGGTTATTAAGTGCATTATCAACATGTAGTTAGTAACTAGTTGATAGTAAATAAGGGAGATGTTTAAATTAAATATTGTGTTAAGAGTTAAAATTTTTGTAATCATTTTAGTTTAGTTATAACTTATTATTGTTTTGAATTTATTCTGAAAATTAATAATTTGAGTAAAATCCAAATTGCCTTTCAATAACATAAATAATTAATCTAGAAGTATTTATTAAATAGTTTTTAAGGTGTGGATTGCAAAAAAAAAGGAAAAAATGAATCAATTGAAAAAAAAGTGAATTTTAAACATTTGTGAAGAAGAAAATTAAATTCATAAATTGGACTTTTAACTTTTATTCTTAGGAGGCAAAACAATTAATTAGCTAAACATGTTGAGTTAAATAATATTTTCATGCTGATATAATAACTTTTGATACTTATATATATATATATTGTCATATATAGATAATAGTCAATATTTGAAAAAATAATGAAAAATAGTATTAATAATGAAGATTCGATTTTTATTTTGTAAATAATTTTGTATTTAATTCGAAGCTAAATTATATTCAAATTATTGAATTTCTATAATTTAAATTTTTAATTTTTAAACAATTAAATATAAATTTAACTAGAAATCAATTACTTTTAATTTTAGGACGAGCTAGATTAAATTTAAGCTAAATACTAATTCTGAAGCATAAATTGTAATTAATTAGTCTCAATTTGTAAGATTTAAGTTGATATCTCCAATCAAAATAACCATAGAATGGAACCATGTCTATATTTTCTTCACAAGAGCTATTATATGCTCTCTTCATCACATTACATGCTCCCTATATTCATGTGCACCTTATTCCGATCGAAACATGTCAACTAATTTCAACTAACCAACAAAAAGGATGTATCTCTATCACCAAAGATTCATAGACTCTAGACTTTGAACCAAGGTTTCAAATTACTAAGTACTATACATTGAACCAACGTTTTAAATTACGAATTGCAAATTATATCACGATCATAAATAATTTATAATAATTATTAATAATACGAATATAATTACCAAAAGAAGAACACAAATTGTAATAACAATTCAGTTTAATTTAAAATCTTACATTGGATTGAACTAGCCATTGTAGTATGTTCACGACATCTTCGATGGTTATGGATCATCAAGGATGGTTCAAGTTTAAGGTACGTACCTTTCTCTAGGTAAAGCATAAAATCAGCCAACAGTTCTTTATAGCCTAGCTTAGAGATCATAGGATGATCTAAATGTACTATATATCCATGCATGGGGAGGCGCAGTATATACGTAAAACAAACTAGAACTTCTCAATTTAAAGACAAGACAAGACATCTAATGAAATTCTGAAGAAGCAAAAATGTTCTGAAATCACAAAGAAATTGGAACTAGCTTTGTCCTCCTAGCTAGCTAGCTAGCTAATTTATTTGTGTAACAAACAGGATTCTGAAAGTGAACAAAGAAGATCATATTCATGACAAATATTCTGCACTATCAAGTAATTCCCACTCCCAGAAAATCTATGAATGGAACTTCCTGTTGTGTGATTTTGTTATGATCTTCCCCTTGCTCTTGCTCCGAAGACGTTGGAGATATCTCCTTTCTTCCATAGCAATCATCATAACTAGCGATCGATGCAAAAGGGTTCTCAGAACTGAGCAGATGGGGTCTGAAATGGCGACCAAGTAATAAGGAAGAATTGGTGTTGTCCTGATCATAAAGTTCGTTCAGTTGCAGACATCTCTTTGAATCAAAACCTAATGACTCGTTAGTAACAATGGATGCACTATGAGTCCAGGAAGGTGAGTGACATGAAGAGATCAATATCTTACTATTTCGTAACCCTACCCTAGAGATATCAGACCCGAGTCCTCCTCCTAAATTGCTTCCTGAATCGGCGTTTTGGTATGGCTCATCGGACCGAAGATGTCGTGAACTTCTCTTAGCAGAAAAGGAGGAAGCAGCCATGCCTTGACGCTTCATTCTAGCCACCATAACATGGTAATGATTCTTCACAGAGTTGTCTGTCCTACCAGGGAAGAGTCTGGCTATGGAAGCCCATCTGTTTCCTTGCAGCTTATGAGCATTCCATAACCTTTTTTCTTCTTCTTCTGTGAATTCCCTCTTGTTGATGTTGGGATCAAGTTGGTTGTACCATCTCAATCTGCAACTTTTCCCTGCAAAATTAACATGAAACCAAAACGATAGAGAAATTTAGAGATAAGCCCATTTCTTAGAACATAAGCAAGTATCAAGCAAGCTATAGTGAGAGATACAAAAAAATGAAGACTATCAACATCTTTAGCTTACAATTATGTACGTACCTGATCTTCCTGGAAGATGCTCGGCGATGAAGTTCCAGTTTTGTGGACCGTATTGATCAACAAGCTGCCGGAGTTTCTCGTCTTCAGATGGCCGCCAGTGACCTCTGCTAAGACTACTAACCTTCCCACCATCACTACTAGAGCGACAACCTATATTAGTCTCCATAAATTCCTGTATATATGGAGAGAAAGATGGAGTTTAGATTCAGAAAAACAAAGAGAGCCACCATATATGAGAAGGGTAATCTAGATCAGTTGAGAACGCATGAGAAGAAAGGAAAGAATAGTGAGTAATTGGAAAGGAATTGATCTGGTTCTAGGGTTTGTGGATGGGAAGTCACTTTTCTCTTGTCTACAAGATGTCATATATGACATATTGATCAAGAAATGTATTCTTAAACTATATATATTGTTGATCAAAGTATTAAATTATGATAATATATATTACATACAATTATATATAATATAAGTGTAATTTGTATTAGTTCAAACTTTAAAAAATTTACGATAAGTTGTTTTAAATCTTTTGTTAAAATAACTTGGCCTTTAAGTTTTTTATTAATATGAATGACGGGTGATATTAAATTAATATTTTTACTACATGATTATCTATTTGTTCCAAGTATAAGTTTTATTATGTAATAATAGTATAATACCCAACACTCTAAAATTATTATGAAGTAAAACCTACGAACAAGTGTATAATTATTTAGAATTTTTTTATATTTTTAATTTATTAAATAATATAATTCACTAGTAGCACAAAGATAACATATGGCAACTTCTTGACAAAAATATTAATTTGACATGATCCCCACATGAACAAAAAATTTAACATTAGATTAGAAATTGATAATTGACGTGTTTCAACACTACCTCTTAAAGTTTTAACTAATATTTAAAATTGAAATAAAATTTGAATTTTTTTATAATTAACCCATATAATTATAATAAATCATAGCAATGATATGAATTTATAAACCACAATTTAAGACCATATTATTAATTTTAAGATAACAAATTATATCTATCAAATCACTTACTACATACTTAGTCTTGAACCTCTTGAGTTAATATATAATTAAAGAGATTAATACCTTCTTCACATGATTGATGATAATTGAAATTTCTTGTGAAAATTTTCTAGTTTCATATGGATATATCTCTTTATTTCCATATCTTTTTCACACTTATCCATGAGTTTTAGACAATTAGATGATCATATAATTACATGATCGGATTATCCTACATGTATCAAAGGTAACTAATGATCTTGGGACTGACTTGGCAGAAATTCCAGATTTGGAATGCCATTTTCATTTTTTTTTTTGGTAACTAATGCCATTTTCATTTGACATTCTCTTCTCTAAAGACATGAATACGATAGTGAAATGACTGACTATTCATAAGTAATTCTAACTAAAACTCAATAATTTCTTCTATTAATAATAATTATCAGCACCAAACATTATTGTAATCAATTCTCAATCTATTAAAATTCGAATAGAATATACATTTGTTCAACAAATGAGCGAGAGACTACGATTTTGTTCAACTTTTTAATTAACTTGAGAGAAAATCAATAATAAATGTTTAATCACTATATATATATTTGTTTTAGATACATTATAACCTTTTATAGGTTAAATTCTTTTTTATTCTAATTATTACGTTTTAAAAATTATTACTTATGGTATTGCTTTTTATCTATTTTTATTTAATATGACATTATTTTAAAATCATGAATAGATAAAAAAAAACTAATTAATCATCACGTAATGAATTATATGATAACTAAATAATAATACAGAGATGTAAATTATAATTTTTAATATTTCCATAGTTTTTCTTGCATATACCACATCCTTTGTACCACGGGAAAGATCTGAACATGTTATCTGTTAATATTTCATGATTGTCATTTGTATCTTCGAATTCATGTTTCAGAAAAAATGTGCAATGCCTTAATTAATTAATTAATTAATCAAGTACATATTAAGGTGTGGATTAAATAAAGAGCGTTGAAAATACTAACATTGTCTTTTCCTAAGGATTAGTCATAATTCTTAAAGCCAAAAAGCTAGAGATAATGAAAGGAAAACAATAAAACCATGTGTGAGTTTAAGCTGTTTAACTTTAGAGATTAATCTAAACAGTTAAATTATTTAAAATCTGATTAAACTTTAAGTTAAAATGATGTCGTTTTCAGATTTGACCAAATCGATATTAAGTTAGATGGATTCATGCCATCTTGCTAACCTTATATGTTGGTGGCGCAACACATTCCTTAATTAGTGGTTAATTCTACAATTGTAAATTGTATAAAACACATAATTATTTGCTCTTAAAAAAAAACACATAATTATTTATTATTTAAAGGAGAAGAAGCTAATTGGGAAAGTCCATTAGAGTTAGTTAAGGATAGAGTTCACTGTTATGTTCTTCATCCAAGATATATATATATAAAAGCTTTCATTTTTTCTAGGGTTGAGGATATTATCAATGATGCTTTCATTTTTCCTTTTCCCTGTCAACTTTTATAGTTAGAAGAAAAGGATGCACACTTCTAAACTTGATGATGACAAGGACTTTACTATCCGATGTGCCTAACCCTTAACATGATTAAGGATGATAACGAAGTAAATCGAATTAATTTGACTTAAAATTAATAAATTAAATGCATTAACAAAGTTTAAGCCTCTATTTGGTTGAGCTTATACTAGTATAGCTTCTATCAGTGGAGAATTTTTTTTGTAGATTTTTTTTTAAAAGTCAGTTGACTGTTTGAGTGTCGATAAAAAAAAGAGTTTTTTTAAAGGGCTTCATATAATAGACTGTTTGACAACATAAAAATAAAAAAGTATTTTTAATTTTAACTGTATCTTATTTTGTAATAAAAATTATTTATGCATATAAATATTATTTAAAGTATATTAAACAATACACAAAGTACAATACATTATTATTATTATATAATTTTAAATCATATGAAATATAAATGAAAATATATATAACCAAATCTTTTACATGGATTATAACTTAAGTAAACTCATATCAAAAATAAATATTAAAACATATAACAAAGCCAAAAATATTATATAAATCTAAAAAAAAATTTCAAGTTGAGTAAATAGTTAAATACATAATAAATGGGAAGATGAGTTTGTGGGTATGATAAAAATTTATGTGTAAAACATAAGGATAAAAGGGATTAAAAAAAACTTATTAATTAATCTGAAGAATCTACCTGAAAAGGTCATTTGAGAGGCTTTGTTGAGAATCTCCAAATTTGAGTTTCTTGAAAAGCTGTATTTTAATTGCCAAAAAGTCATATCTATTAAATAAGTGCTTTTTTATTTTACAGTCAAACAATCATTTAAAAAAAATTTGTGGTGAAGAAAAGTACTTATTAACTTCTCAAAAGCCCATTCAAACAGGTACTAAGTTTGTTTCATTGGTAAATATATTTGACTTGAAATATATAATTAATCTTAATTATTTTGTTTCTATATTTTCAATAAATTAATTTAAACTTATTAGAATTAAAAAAGCTCAAATTTAATTTAATAAATAGGTTTTAAGTTTTTAAATATGTCCAAAACTCGAACAAACTTGATAAAACATACGCGTAAACAAAGTTTTTCTAAATTATTCGATTCATTGTCATCCTACTTAATTATAATTATGTTCTAAGATATTGGAAAGTATATGTATAATATTAGAATCTTTAGTACTTTGAAAGTATTACGTGACACATTAAAGCACCATTCCTTCAATATTGATTGCCGACAACAAAAGCGAATTGTATGAAACTAAATGTGAAATACCAAGAAGCTTTCTGAATCGCCATATTGGACTATCACACTCACTCACTTTTCTGGTAGTCAAAAAGTTGATGAACACAATTTCCAATGGATAATATCATTTCATTAATTAGTTTATATTAGGAAATTCTTATTTTTAATTGTTCCTTCGTGTGGTTAAAATGAGATCCAAATATATTGAAGTATCAATGAGATTATATTATTCAAAATACGTTATTTATAAATTATTATGTATTTTTAAAATATAATACCTAAAAGTAAGAAAATGTTATATATAAGCTCCAATTTAATATCGTTATATACTTGAACTAACTAGTGGCAGGGTGGTTTGATGTCAATTTCATGTTTTTGTTCCCATAATTTTCAAAAAGGATAATGTTAGACATAAGCTTCATTTTAATATCATTACATACTTGAATTTGAACATTGGAAGGTTGGTCTGATGTCAATTTCATGTATTTGTTACCATACTTCCCAAAACTAGTCTTTGGTAAGTGTGAACTTATTCTGACTATCAAAGTTCATTTCAATGTCACTTTCTTATATGCTAACAAGGTTGACAATAGGTAGAATCAGTCTGAACTATTTATCACTTGGAATTTGATTTGAGTTTTTTAGATTTCAGTCCAATCAGACTCAAGTTGTTTGGTTCAAACCTAACTTAATAGTTTGGTAGTCCTCAATCTAATCAATTCAAACTTTTGTCCATTCACTCGAGTTCAGGTCGTTCACCATTCCTATATGTTTGAGAAAACTGATAAACTATACAAAGAAATGTTTCAACTTTTGTTAAGACTGTTTGCAGGAAGTAAGGACATAGTCAACCTGATTTCATTGACATAGCAGACTCAGAAATCCCACCTTAAAACACAGCACATACACATAAATCTAGTGAAAGCTATATGCTCCAAATGGGTACCAAACCTTAAACTACCAACTGAAAGTTGATGTATATTAACATCTCCAAGCGAAAGACGTATTGTTCTGGCGTCTTTTGCTCGGAAAACACAACTCGTATGCATCTCTGTGGTATCATATATGTTTTTCCTACTGATTGTTGAATACTAATTCCAATAAAATTCCCATTGAATAATAGAAAATACAGGACTGAAATGGCTAAACCTGGGGTGTTATCATAAAAACAAAGCATATGTCATTTCACAGCCATTTCAAACAAATGCATTCCAGACTGAAGTGATTGTTTCCAGAAACTCAAGACTTGCACAACTTATGAATGCAAAGTACAAGACTTCAGCTTTAGCCTTCCTAAAATCTAGGACATCCATTATCATGGGAAATTGAGTTGCTCATTAAATTACAGATCAGAACTCTCAACCATTTGCAACATATCTTGTTCACAGTTTCTGCCACTAAAGCTCACATGGCAACATCAATGCCACAAAAAGATAACAACTGCATATACCTGTGTGTACAAGTCTACAAAAGGTGTGTTTTCTTTACAAGTCAGATGGTCCGGACTAAGATCTCTCACGCATTTTGGCTTTAGCAAAAAATACCCCAGCCAAAAGACCTGTAGAATGCACGTATTTTTGTTAATCAAAGAAAAGGATATTCAAGATCTCAGAACAAAAACTAGAATAATGTAAACGTGTCCATATTTGTGTATGCAAATCATTCTTTAGCCAGTGAAGGAACAAACCAAACAAGATGCTTGCTGAGTTCTCCAGACTCGTCGGTACTTTGAACAGAAAGATTCCAGCAATAGATAGGGGAATCTTATTCAGTGAACCTACAAGGCTGTAAAGGAAGTATATTTGTCATGAAAAATGCTTGCAATAGATGCTTCTGCATTCCACCTTAAGCAATTCCAGTCATACCTGTAAGTGGTAGCCCCTGTCTGATGAAGAAACCACATGGAAGTAAAGCTTATTGCCAGGCCCAAAAATCCACTCAGTGTGATCACCAACCAGAACTCAGGTAACCTCAGAAGTGGTCTGTCAATTTGTTTCACGATCCATGAGATTCAGTAAGATAAACAGTATCAGCATAGCCAAGCTTCAAACTTGAAACAAATTTGTAATGATAAGCTCCAAAACGTGAGCTGTACTGTTCATCAAGTCATTAGAACCCATATTCTCTGTTACCGTAATCCAGAGAGTAGAAAAGGAATGTGATGTATCAGAGGATCTCAGGATTATAAGGCACTAGACACTGGAATTAGGAAGACTTGGCAGATTAGGCAAGGGGACAAGGGCTATCAACTGTTTTGTTACTCAGGTATACTGTGCCTCCTAATGAACCCAAAACAGATACCCATGAGGACCAGCTAGTTTCATTGTAACCTTCCGTAGTTTCAGATAATCATCGATCTGAATAATATGGATCAAACAGGCACATTCTTCATGCTTAGTACACACTCAACATCCAGAAATGCAGACAGAAACAAAGATAGAGATTTGCAGGAATGGGGACTCACGTTGTAGAGAGATATTCCACCTCATGGAAAACAAGAATAAGTATTATGCCCAAAGGCAACGAAAGAGTATTATTGAGCAAGACCATTGAAAATTCATTCAAGCTCCCAGATTTTGTGACTTGTTTTGCCGTATCCATTATCCTACGTAGTGTCAGCTGTAGCAACAAGACAACAGAAATACAATCTATCAGCTACAAGAGAGTTGAATTAGAAAAGCAAGTTGAACAACCCTATTTGATAAATATGAACAAGCTCTCCGAATCCCAATCTACTACTGAAACAGTAATTATGAGGGCTTAGTTCATCAACATGCACGTAGCACTAGCAGCTACACTAAATTGAAGTGTTTGAACCCAAAAGTTTGGCTCTATGGGGGAATTAAGACAAGATAGACCCATGTTTTACAAACTTGACTTCGACAAAACTATTATTACTAAGAAAGTCAAAGTCTTTAATGTATTGGGATACAGAAATTATGATTTGGCCAACATATTGGAGTTTCAAATATCTAGTAAAAGCTTGCCCCTTGCGGTTGGCTAAGGGATATAAATGGCACATAAGCCAATAAAGATATGCAACATGTCTTTAAAAAGATTGGATATACAAAATAGAAGCTGATAAGCATCAGATTAAAAAGATTTCATTTGAAAAAACATGCCGATCAATGTCCATAAACATCATGTGGTAGCACATAAAAACGTAGAAGTCAAACACTGGAATCTACTATACAAGGGCTCTAGTTTGTATAAAGTAGAAGTACAACCTCTAGACAAACTTACAGAATAAGATGCAGTTAGAAAGCAATTCAAAATCTGCCATGCATATCCAACGGTATGAAAGGAAAGATCAGTAATCCCTCCAGAAATAGCTGAAATTATCTGCATAAAACAAAGCCA
The DNA here is from genome assembly GCA_026413575.1 of Erythroxylum carthagenense. NCBI lineage: Eukaryota > Viridiplantae > Streptophyta > Magnoliopsida > Malpighiales > Erythroxylaceae > Erythroxylum > Erythroxylum carthagenense. The sequence continues at coordinate 73,712,341 of JANZLD010000235.1, read as the reverse complement.
ACGTTTGTTAACTGGCAAAATCACAAAATCTAAGTGGTTTATGAATTTATCTCAGTGCATAGTATCACTAAGATTTAGAAAATCATCAACCAATGGGGGTGTAGCTGCAGACATGTCCAAAAGCTCCGGCATCCAAGTAGATTTGTGTTCTCTAAACCATATTAAATATCTTTCTATGACCAAAACAAAGCAAACTGAAAGCAAAGAAGACACATACCTTTGAAAACACTGAACCATATTTCCATCCTTCTACACTGTATATTTATTTAGTCTATGTAAATCCAAGGGGAAATAAAAGTCAACTGATAAGACTAATCTATAAGTTGACACATTTCTTGAGTTTGTCTCCCATAAGGCATTTCCATTTGCCAAATTCTTCCCAAGATCCATAGTAACCCAAGAATGTGACAATCAAAAAGTATCATTGCAAGATTCTGAGTACTCATTTAATACTATCTCATGCCCAGAACATAGAGGTAAATAAAGAAAATTTTCACTAACTCTCAGCTCCCATCCTTTTCTCATGAAACATTAGACTCCTTTAATCTTTTCTCCATCAACTTTTTTCTTCAGGAAATGCTCAATTGGCTTTTCTTTGAAAGGTAACAGTAACCATTCCATGTAGACATAACCTGTCTCATTTCTTCAGTAAGAAAGTAAAGAATCCACAAAAAAGTGCCACTAGAATGCAACTTGCAAACCAACCATGTATGCAATCATTTGTGATCACAAACTCAAATCGTACAGTTGAACATACCATTAAGAACAATGCAGTCCATACTTTATTGTCATGGTGCTTATGAAAAAGATACATTTCACCAACTGCTGTTATTACATTTGTTACATTCTTCAGTACCGTGACCATAGCAACATTGATGTACTTCAAACTGCAAAAGGAACAAAGTAAAGTTTAGCAGTATGAAAAGAGATAAAAAAAATACAAAAATGATAAGAGGATTTAGTGAAATGATTAGGAACATCTAATCTGTATGAAACATTGCACAATCCAGGAAGAATATCTAGTATTGTTTCAAAAGAAGCTTCTATAGTAGCAATAAAATGGGCCAGCTTGTCAATTCCTAGTCTATATATACAAATCAAAATACACTGAACATCACAAAATTTTTCTAGCACAAGGAGGCTCCTTAAAGACTTTGGTTATTCCTCAATAGAAAGCACATATTCCTCAATTATTCCTTTACATTACATGTGAAAGAAATGAGCATCAAAAAGGTTCTAAAAGAATAATAAAGAAAACTGTTGTACCTAAACATGCTTGTAACGAGCATCCCAACAAATATAACATTCACAGGAAACCATACTATAATCAATCTCCACGTCAGAGGTTCCGTTGAGATCACACCAAGTAAACTCAACACTGACACAAGCATCACTGATATCATATTCTGCACAAAAGCAAAAGATATGTTGAGCTATTTCAGCTAATTAGAAATCAAAATTTGTTGAGGAGATAAGGAAAAAAGAGAGAGAGAGAGAGAAAAAAGAAGAAAAATAGATAACAAAGATATTCCAATCTGCTTTAAAATTCTGAAAGTAGATAGCATTTCAGCAATCCTAATACAGTCATTGTCAGAGTTCCTACTGTTTTGTAACTTCAAAAATTACCTGATAAAGCATCAAAGATATCCCGGCATTGAAATTATACCCAGAAAGCACAAATTTGTTCACCAGGATCATACTGCATGAGGAAATACAATATGCAAGGCCAGACAACAAGGCCTGATTGTGTACATTAGCTGTTGTGCTACCGTGTGGAGTTTTATCTCTAGCCTTTTCCAACTTACCGCCTTCCAGGTCAGTTTCATCATTTTTTGGGGACTTCATTGCAAAAGAAGGCCTATATGGATTTAGAGAAAATAACCAATTAACACGTGCTCAGTATCTAAAGTCAAGGCATATCTAGTGTAACTCATCAAAATGTAAGATTCTAGATGGTCTAACAGGTCATGCAAAGGCAAGATAAGCAAACTACAAGAAGACAGAGAAGGCGTACGTCCAGGAAGTTTTGAGTAAATTTGTCACATCATCACTTCAGTTTACAGCAAGTGAACATTTACAGAAGAAATTATACTCTTCGTCTTGATAAAATTGTCGAATGAAGCATGACATGAAGAAAAGAAATCTTCTTTTCATGTCTTCAATCACATAACCATATAATGTAGTGAGAGGATGGCACATTAATACAGCTGCAACTTCAATTTCAACTTGTTATCATCGTTGCTAGTGATTTAGTTTCTTTATACATTAGATTTGCTTATCTTTTAAAAATCAAGTAATCACAGACTTCCCTGTTCACTGAGGCAATCCATTTGGTATGTATACCAATACAACATACCATTTAGTTACATGAAGCCTAGCCTTTCCCACTTCATCATATCCACGAATTGCATATAGAGCACACAAGGAATCGTTGTAATACATTAGTATGACAAAGCATAGGGCTTTAAAGCAATTAATGTGCACACTAAGAAGGATGACTCTCAAGATTTGAATTGCACTCGTAAATCCAACTTCAGTTGCAGCTTACACTACAGTAAAAGAACATTCCTTCACTTTTTTGTAATTAAGTTATATACTCACTGCTACCCAGATAGAGCAAGGAACATGCAAGAGGATTTAAATGTGAGCCTATGGCTAAAAATATAATCAGAGTAGCATAACATCAAAAGAAAAAAGTGCTATAACTATGAAGCATCCATGCGAAAAGGAAATATAAAGTGTAACTTAACCGACAAGCATACCTGTTAATTCTTTTGTTTGTTTGATGGACTGGATATCTGCTCTACAACCCTATTTTTTTCATGAAGCCTGTTACTTCTTTATTTACTTCGGCTAATCCTTTGTTGACTCTCTAATTTGTTTCAATAGAGAATCACGAACAAGTATAAGGACAGAGACCTTCATAAATTGAAACAATAAGCATTAGTTCCACATCTCAAGTAGGCAATGGAAATTGCAAACACAAGTTGGAGAGCAATGGCACGTAACAAAAATATCAACAATCAAACAGTAGAAGGAAAACCAACGAATTCCCCTTTACATTTTTATCACAGAATAGCCAAAACAATCTTCACTAAATCCAAACGTTAAAACAAAACAAAAAAAAAGTAGGGGGAAAAAGCGAGGTCACCTCCTACCCATCAAAGCCATAATCTGGAAAGCTCCATATGTGCAAAGAACACCCAAAACACAAGCATACATTGAATCACAACGAACCCATCAAGTAACCGTCTAGAAAAGGCAAAATTTGTCGAATTTAGAGTTAAAGGTGATGACCTTTTGAGATTTGAACTAGAAAAGATGCAGAGCAAACAGAACAGACCCTGTCTTTCAGTTTTCATGCACGTATCCAACAATTAACAACGTAGACTCACTGTTTCTGGCATATATACACTTTTTCCTGAGGAATGCGAAGATGGGCAGTCTTCGGGGCGTGCAGTGGTTGGGACTTGGGGCGGATTAGGCCAAGAAACAATCGAAACATGGTTTTCAAGGACGGAGTCAAATGTGGTTGCCTTCTGTGCTTTGCTCACCATCTATGTTCGTGTGGGTCAAACGCAATGATGATGTTGATTGGTTTATATAAAGTTTAGTTCAATAAATGAAAATATTAAGCATGTTTAATTATAAGTTACCTATTAAATTACCTATTAAATTCCCCTAATCACTGTAATTAAATTTTGAGGAAATTATCTTAATTATTATTACTTTCTATAATGTGTTTAAACTTTAATTTTATAACATTGCATAGAAATATAAATGTAATATTGTTAAAGACAAAGTTTAAAATTTATCAAATAAATTTTATTATTGTATTTAAATATTTTTAAGTGTTCTATAAAAGAATACATGTTAAATTGTATCATTGTGTTTAGTTATTCTTAATACCTATATAAATTTAACGCAAATTAAATTATTATTATTATTATATATTTATAAGTTTATTATAAAATGTAAGTTATAATATATTTGATATTTTATATATAGTTCACACTTGATTTTTACTTTTAGTTATAGTTAATATTTTATTTTTAATTTCCAATTAAAATATAATTATCTTCCAAATAATTTGTTTATTAAAATATATAAAATATTTATATATCTCAACACTCCAAATTTTGAGGAGGGCCATTATAATTAAAATATTTTATTCTTATAATTTTTGTCACATTTTCCAATTCAAAGTATGTTTCGCTTATCATATGTATTTTCCTTGTTAAAAGCCTTTTTTTTTGGTAATTAACGGCGATAAGTCCAAGGAAAAAAATACAGATAAATTACTCGAAGCAGATAAATCCTAACTGAGTTTGCTAACAGCAAAGGTGAAAGTTTCTAAACAATCTTGTGAAAATAGTGAACTCCTAAAGGCAAGCTATAGTTATAATTAGCAAATCAATTTTTACAATGATTATCTTCTTGATAAACATGATGCACCCGCACCTTCCAATTTTTATAGATCAATTCTTTGATAACTGGAACGGCCTAATGATAAAATAAAACCTAGTAAGCGAACATGATCAAAGTTCCAATCTTTCTAGACTGCACGATTTATCAATAGCCTTTGAAATTTTGGTCATAGCTAATGAATACATGCTTTACACTTCAATCATAAAACTTGGATCTTTCTTGTTGGGGCACATAAGCAACACTAGGCTACATTCCATTCTACGCTTTTTGCAGAGTTTGATCTTGGACATTTTTTGTTGGAGACCGATTTGACAAATAAACTATACAAGAAACAGCTTTGGCCTAAAATTCTTTAGGCATGTTTTTGGCCCTCAACATACACCGAGCCATGTTAAGAATTATTCTTTAGGCATGTTTTTGGCCCTCAACATACATCGAGCCATGTTAAGAATTATTCTTTAGGCAAGTTCATCTTCTGTTAATCAAAAGAATAAGTTTTTCAAAGGTAAGTGCAACTTTTGTCAGACTTGGGCACAAGAAAGCTGACTGCTGAAAACTCAAAGCTCACTTAAAGAAGAAAGGTAATTGTCTTGTGATGGTTTTGTTGGATCGCGTACGGTCTGAGTATTCACAATACACTGCGGAAAAACCATACAACAACATGATGTATAATCGAAAA
>JANZLD010000235.1:73487821-73498247 GCA_026413575.1 Erythroxylum carthagenense | reverse complement strand
AGTTCAGAGAGCATGGAGTGGAAGAAATCTATGGATGAGGAGATGAAATCTCTTCAGAAAAATAAGACTTGGAAGCTAGTTCAGTTACCAAAAGGAAAGAAAGAAATTGGTTGTAAATGGGTATATGCTAAGAAGATGAAATCTTTGGGAAAAAACAATGTAAGATTCAAAGCCAGATTGGTAACTAAAGGCTATGTTCAGAAGGAAGGCATTGACTACAACGAGGTATTCTCTTTTGTAGTAAAACATTCTTCCATTCGTATTTTGTTGGCTCAACTTGATGTTAAGACGACATTATTACATGGTGATTTAGAGGAAGATATTTTTATGTCTCAACCAGAAGGGTTTACGGTTGTTGGCAAAGAAAATTGGATTTGCAAATTGTAAAAATCATTGTATGGCTTGAAGCAGTCTCCAAGACAATGATACAAGCGATTTGATAGGTTTATGATCGAACAGAAGTACACAAGAAGTCATTATAATCATTGTATATACTTTCGCAAGCTACAAGATGGAACCTTTATTTATTTACTTTTATATGTTGATGATATGCTTGTAGCATGTAAAAGTAAAGTGGAGATTGAAAGATTGAAGACTCAACTGAGTAATGAATTTGAGATGAAGGACTTGAGAGAAGCTCGAAAGATACTAGGTGTGGAAATTGAAAGAGATAGAGCAAATAGCAAGATTGGTTTGTGTCAAAAGCAGTATTTGAAGAAGGTACTATAACGTTTCGGGATGAATGAAAATTCAAAACCGGTTAGTACACCTCTTGCTACTCATTTCAAACTTAGTGCTTTTATGTATGAAGAGAGTCATTATATGGCCAAATTTTCATAAGCAAGTATTGTTGGTAGTTTGATGTATACTATGGTGTGTATTCACAAGCTGTTAGTATTGTCAGTAGATATATGCATAATTCAGGAAAAAGGCATTGGCAAGCTGTGAAATGGATTCTACGGTATATTCTGGGTACTGTGGATATTAGTTTATCATTTTAGCAAGATGAAGTTAATGGTAAATGTTTTGTTGGATATGTAGATTCTGATTATGCAGGTGATTTGGACAAGCGTAGGTCCACTACAGGTTTTGTATTCACTCTTACTAGAGGGCCAGTGAGTTGGAGATCAAGTTTGCAATCTACAATTGCTTTATCAACTACTGAGGCAGAATACATAGTAGTAACAGAAGCTATTAAAGAAGCAATCTGGCTTCAAGGGTTGCTTGATGACTTAGGGGTCCATTAGGACCATGTGAATGTTCATTGCGATAGTCTAAGCACTATTTATTTAGCAAAGAATCAAGTTCATCATGCACGTACAAAACACAATGATGTGAGGTTCCATTTTATTGGTGAGATTATTGATGAGGGAGATATTCTTCTTCAGAAGATTGGGATCGTCGATAATCCTGTTGATATGTTGACAAAACCAATTTCGTTACTCAAGTTTAAGCATTGCTTAGATTTGATCGGCATTTGTAAAATTTGTTGATTGCCCCATAGGGGATTGGGAGACAATCATTGGGAATTTCACTTCGAGGATTTGAGCCAAGGTGGAGATTGTTGAGTATTGTCTCAAAGTCAGAAATCTTAGCTTCTCAAAGTCAGAAATTGAAGCTTGCTTTCAGTGATTGTTGAGTCAGAAATGGTGGCTTGTTTTTTGGTGGATTTCGATGGTGCAGTTGGCCTTCACTTTCACCCATTGAATTCTCTATAAAAGAGAAGCAACAACAACAAAAGAAGGAGGAGAGAAGAGAGCACAAGATTTCTGGTGTGAGAAGAGAGCAGAAGTTGTTTAGTGTGAGAGAGTAAAAAATTTCCAGAAGTAAGAGAGCAGAAATTTAGAGAGAGAGAGAGAGAAAATATTTTTTTGTTTCTCTTTCTAGTATGAGTGGTTGAGTTTGGATTAATTTGGGTCTTTTGAGAAATTGAATGATAAACACTATTGTATGCTTTCATTGATTATAGCGAAATATTCAGTCGTCTCCAAACTGAACGTAGGCATTGCCAAACCAGTATAAAAATCTTGGTGTTCTTATTGTTGTTTTATTTTTCACTCCAAAATTTATTAATGTTTTCGGACAACAAACATTGCTCCGAAGTCAAATTTCCTACTTTGTGTATACTCTCAGGATTACACCCCATAGTTATAGCAATTCTTTCATTATGTGTTGTTATCAAAATTGTAGTTCCTGGCAAACCACACTTGAAAAGTTTTTTCAATTCTTCTCATTTTCTACTATTTTCATTCCAGACATCATCTAGAACAAGCAAAAACTTTTCTCATTGAGAAAATCACTTATTTCTTGAAATACATTCTCTAATTCTTTGGAATCATGAGTGGGAGAATCATAAAGAGATTTAAGAATTGCTTTTGCAATCTGTATTTTATCAAAAGGCTCTGAAACGTATACCCATATCTTCTTATGAAAATGAGTTTGGATCTCGCTATCATTATAAACTAATCGAGCTAATGTGGTTTTTCCAATTCCTCCCAATCCCACAAGAGAGATAATTTGGGGATTAGATTTGGCCTCAAGTACCTTTCTTTGAATTCATCTTTTTCTTCATCTCTACCTTTTACTTTTTTTATATCGACCAAAGATGTAGTCACATGTCTCCCAATATGTTTTTCAGTTTTCTGGGAAGAAGAAAGTTGGTACCTAACTTTATCAGTTGCAATGTCATCTAGTCCTTGTTGAATTTCTCTTATTTTTTGAGCACCTACGTGACGAAGACCAACATCATGCTTAGTAAAGTAGATGCAATGAAAAATAGAGAGTACCTTGTGCTTGAGCTGACTTTGATTGGAACCCAAAAAGTGGTGTTGATTTTGGAATTGAATTGTTAGACCAACATCATACATAGCTGTAATGTCTGCAGCGTTGTCCCCTCTCACCTCAGCTACGATGGTTTCCTCTGATTTTCTAACTCTTCGAAAGGCCATTGTGACGGTAAATGCTACAAAATTCACAAATAAAGAACCCAATTATAGTCAGTGTCAACCCAACTCCACCGCTATAACCCTCAACCTTAGATAGCAAGAAATCGACACTTTACGTAGAAATACACGTTCACCGAAGAACAACACATAGTCTGAGGAGAAGAAAGGAAAACGCCGACGATAAATGAAGAAAGGGAAAAGATAACCTAATTTAAATTTGATTTTAAACAGTCAAGGTGACGATACTTGCGTTTTGCCTTTCTTTTATTGTACTAAAATAATTACAAATATTTTAATTAAAATATTTATTTCTAATATTTTAACTAACAAATTTTTTTATTAATCTATCATAATAAGAAGAGTAATCAAATTAATAAATTGCATAATAAAAAGCATAAAATTAATAATAATCATCATCATCATCATCATAATAATCATAATAATAATAATATTATTATTATTATTATTATTATTATTATTATTATATTAATAATCATAATAAGGATTTAAATATTACATTAAATTTATACTAAAATGGAATTTAATAACAATCAGAAGAAAATTTATAATAATAATGAAACTATTAATAATAATAATTTTTAAATAATATATATATATATAAAGCAAACAATTATATAATAATAAATATATTTAATTAAATCAATCAAATTAAAAACAATAAGGAATTTAATAATACAAATTAAAAAATGAAATAATAATAGTAATAATAATCATTATTTCTTTTTAATACAGTAACTAGAAATTTAATAACAATAAGGAATTTAATAATAATAATAATAATAATAAATCTAATTAATAATTTTAATAAATTCAATAATAAAAACAATTAAATTAATACTAATGACGAATTTAATAATAATAATCATCATCATCATCGTCAATAAATAAATTAAAAATTATAACACATCAGAATAATTTTATTTACCAATAATAAGTACATATACTCAAGTAGATAATTAATTGACCACGCGTCGTTACGCAAGTCAAAATAAAATAACTAGACTACTACTGTAGCAGTGGCGAGTCTAGATCGATCCCACAGAGAGTGTGTGTAAAGTTTATGAAATGAAATTAACTGGTGTTTACACTAAATGGGGGGTTTAAATTTTTAAAGAAGAAAATAAAATAAAACTAGCTAATAAAAACAAATTAAAGAAAACATGCAAAAATGATAAATGTGGGGAATTTGGTAGGGATCCGATTTTTCGATTCAATCTCGGCCTACACTCTGACTAAGCATATTTTATTAATTTGTTGTTTTTTAACCTTTCCTAGAAATTATTAATCGTGGGTTAATAATTAACCCGAGTTTTCCCTTAGATTTTGTTTAATCAAGATATGATCGTTAATTAAACCTAACCACCGAACAACCTAAGATACGATCTCCATATTAAATTAGGCAGTAGCGTTACGAATTAGGAAAACTGATTAATCAAGGCAACAACTGCATACGATGCGTCATTTAACCTAGGTCATGTTATCCCTAATGATTACGAATCATTAGTCGCTACACATGAATTTCAACATAACAATTACGGATTATATCGAAATTTTAGCAATGGGTTTGAAATTAACAATTCAATGAACGCATTAAAATCATCAATTCACAATACCCGATGGGTTCATACACTAATAACTGAATAATATCGAAAATCCGATTATCCATACACAAAACTCAAATCAATTAAAATAGGATAATACAATCAATTCCTAATGAGAGAAAGAAACAACAAAATGATAATAAAATTACTTAATCCGAATCATTGGCGTCAATGTCACCTCCGAATCAGCATCGGAACGTTTACGCTCTTCATAGGTTTTTCCCATAATTTGCTTCAACCCGTCTTAATCCCTTACCAAAGACTCCTTTGTTTCAGCCCATCCACGCCATTCCACTGTTGAGTCTGTTACGTGCTTCCTTGTTGATTTGTTCCTCGTTTCTCTAACTCTCCTCTGCTGTTGATGATGTGACAAATAAATGTCACACATCAACTAAGACCCTGCTGCCCAGCTCCGCTGATCTCCCCTCTGCGTGTTACTCCGGCGTCTCCGCCCTCATCGTAACGCTGCTTGGTTCTTTTGCGCCTGCTTGTATTCTTTTCCTGGTGCGTGTGTTACGTCCTGGCCTAGCGTGGATGGACTGCTGTCTTCTGTAGCGTGCTCCTCTCCAACGTGGATGGTCCTGCGCCGCAGCTATTTTATTTCCTTCCTTCTGTAGCTGATTTCACAAATTGACTTGCAACCCTCCTTTAAAGCTTCTCCTGCGCTGCTCGTGTTTGTGCCTTTACTCTGCGTTTTTCACAAAATGTGCGCAGCGTTTTGCTTAAAACGTGCACTGCACTGCGTTTTGGCTGGACATTTGCGTTTCTTCCCTGTTGTCCTGTCGTTTTGAGCCTCCACATGCTGCTTGCTTTTAATTTTTTTCTTCTTTGTCTTCCATTTTTCGTCTTTTAATTTTCTTTGTCCACTCCATGAAAGCAAGTGAGAATTGATCTTCCGAAAAAGTCTCAAAAGAGGTGTTTTTGACTTACTTTAATTTCTTTGCTTCCAAATTATACCTGAAATCAAATATGAATTAAAATGAGTATCTTAGGCATTTTTATGTCAATAATTGCTAAGTGCAAATGATTAAATATATCAACAATTAAACATCTATCAATTTCCTCCATACTTAACTTTTGACCGTCCTCGGGCAAAACATCAAAATTAAGCTAAAAGACCCAAAATATTTACTCAATTCCTATATTTTCCAAGACAATATAATCATAAACAAAGATAAGTGACTTTCAAAAATCATAACAAGAAATCAACATTCCAAGCTTTTACTCATGATCAATCAACATTCAATATCTTCAAAAACTGAGCAATCTAATGGTAGACTCGAAAAATGTGTTTAACTAAGATATATTAACCGGTACACACAATGTCATTCATGATCATGACGATCCACAACTTTGCATATCATTTCATTTCTTCACTACTAATGTTCACATGCAAAATCATGAATTAAAGAGCTTTTTAAGGTTGCAATGTGGGCAAAGGTGAGGTGAGATATATTTAGATTAAGTAGCATGAAAGTCATCAAAGCTAGTGAAACAAAAGTAACACTCAAACAAAAACTGGGTATCGTCAATTATGATGAATGCAACAATTACATTTCACAATCCCATTCCGCTCTCACACAAAAGCCACATGAAGCATATATCAATCCAAAGGAACCACTCATATAAGTTATCTCAATGAAATCACAAAAGTAAAATCTTCTAAGTCAACCTCTACCTCAGATTCACATACTCAAATAACTCAACGATTACAACTCTAGGAAGATGCATAAATCATAAACAATTTTTCAATACATATGCAATTATTCCTTGATAACTTTATTTTAAACAATTTTTTTCTTTCTTTTTTTTCATATTCTTTTCTTTTCCTTTTTTTCTTTCTTTCTTTTCCTTATAAAATTGAAATAAACTACACCAACATGAGAATTTCAATGATAAGACATAAAATAACATCCCAAGATTATAACTAACCCACACATATATACACCCCCACACTTAGAATTTTGTACATCCACAACTCAACAATCACAAATGTTCCACTAGTTTTATGACTTGGGTAGGACATTTGGTTAAGTTTAAAAGCATAAAATGTGGTTTGTATAAAAAAAAAGGCTAAAGCTCAAAGGGGTTTATCAAGGAAAAAATCATGTCAATAGGGTAGGTCATTTGGCTAATGTAGCTTATGAAAAACAAAGAATGCCTAATCATATTCATGTTAATGCATATGATAAAAATGTGGTCTCGAATAAAAATTCAACGCAAAATCAAGATGTACATGTCATGAAGGTCACACATTATCAAAAGGCAATGAGACTGATATAGATGTGTCAGTCAAATAATGCTTCAGAAGAGAGTGATTTCGTCGTTGGATAAAAACTGAAGATTTCGTAGGATTGATCCTCCCTCTCTCTATAGTTCTTTCCACTCCGATTTGGTTTTAGTATGAAATGATGTGTTATTATACTAGGGTTTCAAATTGGATTGCACTAGAGTTTCGAAAGCACAAATTCAATTTGTTGTCATAGAGTTCCAAATTGGATTTATGCTTCCAAAAAACTGACTTGTATTGTGCTAGGGTACTAGGGTTTCAAATTGGATTGTGCTATGGTACGATTTGTTTATTATTGAAAAGAAGGATTAACTTGTTTATGTACAAAGCAAACTGAACAGTAAAAACCTTGAATACTCGTACGCTTGGTTTTTTTGTATGAAATGCAAGTCAAATAAAAAAATCAAAGTAACTAAATGCATGATGGTCTATTCATACTTTATTTTGTGTTGTATGCAGATATATATATCTTGGTAATTATTGAAAAATATGACATTACATAGTCCATAGCCTAAATATTCAATTATGTGATATTTCATCTTGATTTGTAGGGAAAAAGCTTCCTCTCTTTTATTGGTAGTTTAGCTAAAATCTTAATATTAGGGATATTATGCTAACATTTTGGAAATTTAATTCATTTTTGGGTGAATTTATGAAAAGAAATCATAATAGTGTTGCATTTAAGATAGTAATTAAATATTTGTATGATGTTATTGTAACATGATAACTATTTATTGGCAGATTTAAAGAATATTTAGCTTTCATTGGATATGCACCTAGTATATATTTCACATGGGAAGAGTGTCAAGTTATTGCTAATGGATTCAAGAGTATTATTTATTGTTCTTTTGATAGTGTAGCAGAAGCTGGAAGGATATATTCTTAATTTTGTATAGAGAAAGTATTACATTCAGCAGTAAAATAATTGTAACAAATATTGTTTTTATATGTGATAATTTAATTAGATTCAAAGATAATTAATATTAATATGTTTGTGTACAATACATATGTTGAATATTAATTACCTTAATTGTAATACCTTGATGAAGTTATGGATTTCAAATGCTAAGTCTAACATTGGTCAACATTTTTATAAATGTGTTAATATGAAACTAAGTAATTCTATTATTGTTTAAAGCAATGCCAATAGTATAAATTGATGTTAATAAATATTCAAATTGAAGGTCTCTTGTATGTACTTTTTATTTTTATTACAAAATTAAATATAGTTAAAATTAAAAATATTTTTTAATTTATTGATGTTAATAAATATGCATAAATAATTTTTATTTTAATATTATCAGACAGTCTATTGTATGAAGCTCATTCATAAAAACTTTTTTTTAAATAATAGCCAAATAGTCAATTGATTATTTTAAAAAGTTCTAAAAAAATTGATAAAAAAGATTCTACTAATAAAATTTCTACTAATATTAGCCCAACCATCACAGGGCAGGCTTAATTTGATGGTTGTGTTTTGGAGGCAGAAATATGACATGGATTACGTACCCATGTGGCTGCGTGTGAGTTTATCATATAAAATTCAAGGTAACTGATATTATATGGATTGAGTATTCAGTGCAGCTCCGGGAAGGAAGTGGGACTTTACGTCGACTCTGAATAAAGGAAGCACGTCAATCAACCTCATTTACACCTTACATTCAACCTACATTTGAATTAGAAAAAGGGATAATCAATTGTAAAGTAACAAAAATTGTTATCAAGCATGAACAGAACATATGTAGCGTAGCCTTTTAGGCACGTGACTTCAGCAACATCGTAAGTATTTCTGTTTCCTCATATTTTATTACCATGCTACGTAAAACCGTTATTATTTATTGAAAAATATATAAATAATTAATTTTTTTCAGTGTCAAATAATATTAATCATACTTCAACACATATTCTTCTGCTTATGCGGTGATAAAGTAGCAGTACTAACAAAATGTTAAATAATATATGTAAGGGACAGTTGATTTTTATTCCAATTTCATCTCATTTTAAAACAATTTTAGATCATTAATTATATATTTGGTCTATTTATTTCATTCTAATTTAACAATTTTTCACTATAAATAGACATAAATAAATAGCTTTTATTAAACTTAACTATGTAAAATTTTAAATTTAATATATTTGTTAATTTTAAGGAAATTCTCATCAATTACAATTTGAGGAAATATTATAAAGAAAAATGTTGATATCTTATTCGATTATATTTATCATTTTATGTCATATAAATTAGATCATAGAATATGCATCTCTAAAATAAGCAATAATTAAAAGACATTTAAATATACATGTTTAAATACATATTCTTCTTTTTTAACAAATTAAATGTTGAGACAAGGATAATAAAATGTTAAACAATGTTTATAATTCAATTTCATCTTATATTAAACCAAATTAGATCATTACTTATAGGTTTAATTACTAAAAAAAGCTCAAAATTTCTTCAATTTTTAATTATAGCCCAAATTTTCAAATTTTTTCAATTCTAGCTCGACATTACTCTCATCGTTATCTGTGCTGACATGGCATAGCCACTTGTCGACGCCTCTCACTAATTAGACACCTCAGTTGGTTTAGGAGAAGATTGTCTGATTAATGAAATGATGTTGTTTAGTTTTAATAGTAAAACGACGTCGTTTCAACTAAAATTAGATGGCCCTCCTTTCTCCCTCTCTTCTTCAGCTCTTCTCTATCAATCAATGCTTAAAACTCTTATATTGAAATCCCTAATCTGTAACCTAAGATCCCCCAAATCCTCTAACGTTCATAAGAGAGTGAATTTGTGCGTTTGTGCTTCTTCTATCGCAAAGCTATTTGCTCCATCAAATCAACAAGCGTTCTAAGTGATTTCGCGTGTGGGTGCTTAAGAAGAGAGTGATTTTGTCGTTGAGTAAAAACTGAAGATTTTGTCGCCGAACTTCCTATGACGCCAATTAGGGTATGATTGATCCTCTCTCTCTATTGTTCTTTATACTCCAATATGGTTTTTGTATAAAATGATGTGTTGTTGTACTAGGGTTTCAAATTGGATTGTGCTAGGGTTCCGTTACAACAATTTGAATTTGTGCTTTTGGAACCCTAACAAAATATAAGTCAATTTTCTAGAAGCACAAATCCAATTTGTTATACCAGGGTTTCAAATTCGATTTATGCTTCTAAAAAATTGACTTGTATTGTGCTAGAGTGCTAAAAGCACAAATCCAATTTATTATAATAGGGTTTCAAATTGAATTTGTGCTTCTAAAAAATTGACTTGTATTGTGTTAGGTACTAGGGTTTCAAATTGGATTGTGCTAGGATACAATTTGTTTGTTATTGAAAATGAGAATTAACTTGTATTTGTACGTAGCAAATTCAACAGTAAAAATCTTGAATACTTATACGCTTGATTTTTTGTATGAAATGCAAGTTGAATGAAAAATCAAAGTAATTGAATGCATGATGGTTGATTCATACTTTATTTTATGTTGTGACATTACGTGGTTCATAGCCTAAACATTCAATTATGTGATACTTCAACTTGCTTTGTTTTAAATAAACATATGTTATCTTTTTAA
>JANZLD010000235.1:73444376-73462652 GCA_026413575.1 Erythroxylum carthagenense | reverse complement strand
AAATTTATATATTTTAAAAATATATTTTAAATTTAATTATATTTATTAATAATTATTAAATTAATTTTATAAATTAATTTAAAATTGTAATTATTATTTATTATTATAATTTTTGGAGATTATGTTAAAAATATACAGTATAACTGTACAATATGATAATAGATTATTTTGTAATTTTTAAAAAATCTATAAACTATTTCATAAATTTTAAAAACTACACGAAATGGTATCTGATATTAATCGATATGGTACAGTACTGTACTAGAACCCAATCTAGTACTAAATCTGGTGCGATATTCGTAACATTGGGTTATATTTAAACGTTTTTGAAATGTTAAGATTTTATTTGTACTATTTGAAATCTTACGGTTAAATTTATGTAAATGTCAGGGTTAAAAATAACATTTTTCCCCAATTTGGGTTTGAATTTTCAAAGAATTATAATATTTGATTACTGAAAATAAGAAGTTAAAAACAAAGAACGTAGGAAATTTTAAGATAATACAAAATGATCCACGTAAACAAATTATTATTTCTTGTTGAAGATATTCATTATGGTTTGCTTTCTTAACCACATCATACTTAAGACTGACGTAAAACACAAAAGTAGTTGGGTTTCTATTAAAATTACATAGAACAAGATATCAAATTAAAAACGGCAACTATTTTGGCTAATGTACAAATGAAACGACAGCGGATTAAGTCGATTTCTCAATTTCTCAAGCCTCAGTTCTCTCGGACTTCTTGTTTTGCTAATTAACCCTTCACTCACGCAACCTCCGCCCACCGGCCGGCGGAAACCAAAATCTAGTCGAAGACTCGAATTACTAAAGTAATTTAACCTTTATCTCTATATTCTCATATTTCGGAGTTGTTTATTTTGAGAAGAAATTCCCAACTTCGTTCTTTTTGGGGGGTTTGTTTAATAGATGCTACTGAAAACGAGAACTGATTGATTTGTGGCTTCAGGCTGTTGTGATGTGGGGCTAGACGTTAAACTTGTCTCCTCTTAAAAACACCAAAATTTTATCTTTTTTGTTAAGTTTTGCTGCTTCTTATTTTTATTGCTTTAATTTTGGCAGGAGGGTATTGGTGATTGGACCAGTTGAATTGCTTCTCTGCGAAATGCATCCTCCATTGACATTGCACAGGCACCCTATGTGTGCTGAGGTGAGTCTTTGCCGATCCTGTCGATTTGGTTCGGGTTTGGTTGTTCCAACCGCTCTCTTATTGTATTAGAAAACTGGGCTAAATCTGTGTCAGATAATAGAGCAGTTTCAGAAATGTCATTTGGACCATCCAATTGGGAAGTTCTTTGGAAAGTGCACCGAACTGAAAGTGAAGCTAGATCGATGTTTTCGGGAGGAAGTGAGTCCCTGTCTTGTTTATTGTTTCTGGTTGGTTAAAGTTTACTCATGTTTAGATTTTCTTTATCGTGGTGTTTGTTCCCTCAGAAAGCTGTCAAGAGAAAGGCTAATTTTGAACAGAGTAAGAAATTGAAAGAGAGGCTTCAAGCTTTAAGGAAGGAAGCTGCTGAGAATGCCCAGTATGGGGAGGAGCATCTTTAATCGTGTTTCTTTTAATTAATGGAGTTATTGTTTGGCGCATTGACTGAATTCAGCAGTTCAGCGCCGTTTGTAGCTGATACTTCATAACCATTGAGCAGCAGTGATAGCAAAAGCTTTTTAGGGAAATACGAAGTAAGATATGTTGCATATATGTTATGACTTTTTTTTATTCTTGTCTGGCATTTTGTTTGTTCATCTTCATGTGACTTGAACTCAAGATTGACAAGATTAGCTCTTTCAAAAAGTCCAATGGTATTGAATTTCTTTGAAGTTGGAGTGGACTTCTATCATCTTCTCTCAATGTTTTGACTTCAAACTTTTGGTAATTCAGTTGATTACATTAATATCAAAAAGTTTTACAACATGATACAAGCCTCCCTCGTAGTCAATGAAGGTTAAAAATACAGGTCAAAGAAGGACTAAAGATTCCAAGAAGTCCCGAGTAGTGAGTGCATGTTCTTTGCAATATAAAATTCTTAAATATCTTAGAGATTTGCCGCAAAAGGTCAAAAGCAATATTAACTAGGCCTTTGAATATCCTATTGTTCTTCTTGATCTAAATCACGTAGATTAGACAGTTGAAAAAGAATTTCAAGGAATCGCATAGCTAAACAAGTTTTTCTGAAGATGATGGAAAGTGGGTTTGAACCAGATGAAGTTACGTTAGCCAGTGTTGTTAATGGTTGTGCAAGTTTGTCAGCATTTAAGGAAGATTTGCAAATTCATGCTCGCACGATGAAGTGTGATAGACTCAGGGATGATCTTATCTTGGATGATGCATTGGTTGATGTGTCTGCAAAATGTGGAAGAGTCAGTGAAGCTAGACGTGTTTTTGATAGGATGCCAATGAGAAATGTTGTGTCTGAGACCTCAATGGTGAGTGGCTATGCAAAGGCAGCCAGTGTGAAAGCTGCCAGGTCCATGTTTACGAAGATGATGGAGAGGAATGTGGTCTCCTGGAATGCCTCATTGCAGGATATACACAAAATGGGGAGAATGAAGAGGCATTGGGACTATTCCGGATGCTAAAGAGAGAATCTTTTTACCCAACACACTACACTTTTGGCAACTTATTAAATGCCTGCGCAAATCTTGCTGACCTGCAGCTTGGTAGGCAGGCTCGTTCTCATGTTGTGAAGCACTGAATTCGTTTTCAATGTGGTGAAGAATCTCATGTATTTGTAGGAAATTCGCTCATTGACATGTATATGAAATGTGGATCAGCTGAGGATTGGTAATGGGTTTTTGAGAAAATGATAGAAAAGGATTAGGTTTCATGGAATGGGATGATTGTGGGGTATGCCCAAAATGGTTATGGGATTGAAGCCCTTGGGTTGTTCAAGAAAATGTTGGAGTCTGGAGAGAGACCAGATCATGTTACGATGATTGGAGTTCTGTGTGCTTGTAGTCATGCGGAGCTTGTGGAAGCAGGAAGATGCTACTTTTCATCAATGACTGAAGGCTATGGTGTTGTGCCATTAAACGACCATTATACCTGTAGGGTGGATTTTCTTGGACGAGCTGGTTGCCTGATTGAAGCAAAGAATTTGATAGAGGAAATGCTATGCAACCTGACGCTGTTGTTTGGTGGTCTCTGCTTGGTGCTTGTAGAGTTTATGGAGACATACCTTAGGGAAGTATGTGGCAGAAATTTTTCTACAAATCAACCCAACAAGTTCTGGACCATACGTTCTTCTCTATAATATGTATGCAGATCTTGGCAGATGGGAAGATGTTGTAAGAGTTAGAAAATTTTTGACGACTTGTGGAGTAGTTAAGCAGCCCGGTAGCAGCTGGATTGAGACACAGGCTAACATGCATGAGATAAAAAGACTCCCTCAGATCAGGGAGATCTATTTACTATTGAAAATGCTCACAAGGCAGATGAAGCGAGTTCGTTATATCCCTGATCCGGTGATCACGAGGAGTACGAGGAACATAATGGAACGAAGGAAAATCAAGTTTGGAAAATGAAATGTCAGAAGTTGCTATGATGTAATTTCCTTTGAACTTGTATCAGAATCTTTGGTTTTGGTACTTGGTCTCATGGGAGACATTTCCAACTATATTCTTGAAAGTTATTTTGTCATTGTAAGGCCCCATACTTATTAACAGGCTGCGAAGGTTAGATCACTATTATACAAAGTGGATACGGTGGAATTTGATTTGCCTTCAGAGCAAGAGCCCCCTATGGAATGTGATGTGATACATGCTGAAAAGAGATCTCTATGTAGCCAATTACAGAACAAAATTTTTAAGGTTCAGTGTTGTAGGAATCACCTGGACTATAATTCCCTGAATCCTCCCATCTTATATTGACCCTCCTGCATTCAGCTCTATGTAATGCAGGTATTTATCGAACTTGGCTGTCATCTCCTTGTGATGTCATTCTCTTAATCGCCTCTATAAGAATGAATTTTGCTATCAGACATTATTGCTTCCAGTGGAGCTGATTAAATTGCAAAGAGAAAGTCTAGCATTTTGCCCTCTGTGTGGTGAGTTAAACTTCCAATTATGGTTGAGCTAATTTGCAGATCACTTTTTGTCAGTAAGCAGATGAATTGCAAGTATCCAGAGCAAATTGCAAAAGAGAAACTGCAGTTGGTATCTTTGCATAAGCTGTGAAGGCTTGGACAACATATGAAAGTGCAAGCAACCACAAGAACAAGAAAAATAACAAAGAGGGACAGGCAGTCTTGTAAATGTTGAAGAACAAAGAGGGACAGGCAGTCTTGTAACTGTTGAAGAACAAAGAGGGACAGGCAGTCTTGGAACTGTTGAACTATGTTTCAAATTCATAGCTGCTGCTACCATTCTTGAGAAAGACCAGGATATGGAGGAAACCTCGAAACACGTGATTTGCGGACTATTGTGTGCATCCCAAAAGTATGCTTGCATGAGGGAGTTGGAGAATCGTCCAAGGCCTTCTCAAACTCAGGTTAAAACTTCATCTCACTGCCACTTGGATCTCAGAACTTGCTGCAATGAGTTTTTCGTTGCGTCCCAGGAATCAAATTCGGCTACTTTTCTGAAAATAATGATTGCCTCAATGTCCCTTACACCACCATGATGGTGGTGGCTCTGACTACCACTCAAAGCGTGGCTTCTGAAGTGGGGTGAGTTATAATTGGTGTTAGGTCTTAGATATAGGTGTACAAGCAATTAATTTATGGCTAGGTTATATGAACCAAGGTGTCATTTTCTATGCATGGTTGTACAGGACACACACATACACACAAAAAGCCATTGCTGTCTTTAGTTTATCCTTATCACATTGCTGTCTTTAGTTTATCCTTATCATGTCTATTTCTGAAGATTTTAGTTTTACCACCAGAAAAAGTGGTTCATCTCCTTTGGATAATAAAAATAGTCTCATCTTGTTTCATATGAAAATATCAAAGTCCTTTTCCACCACTAAATCATAATTCATTATCATTAAAACGTATTTGTTTGAAAAGAAACCAAAAAAGAAGGAGAACAAGAAGAAGAAGTAGAAAAGTTAGATGCTAATTTGTGATATGATTGATTGATGCATTGTGTAGAGACATGTTAGGACCAACCCAAGAAAGGTGAAATATGTCCAAAAACTACACCATCTTCAGCATGATCATGTCCACACTATTCATTGATGTGGGTCCTATGATGTCTTACTTAATTAGTAGGTAATTAAAGGAGTTAATCAAAATTATGATAAAGACACTGATGAGGATGTCACATTTGTTGTCCTAATCATTGAAGATAATTACGAAATTCCTCATTATTAGTGTCCTTAGCAAATTAATGATTTGACTCTAAAGCCATTTACGTTTTGGCTTCTGATCTAAAATTCCTATTTTTAGTAGAAAATATCGGTAATTTTTTATATTTTAAATAATTTAAAATATTTTATAAAAATAAAATTTTCTTATTTAGTAGTAGTAACCGCTAATAAATAATTAGTCCTTTTTAGTAAATGAGAGTAGAAATTCAGATTAAAGTTTTGTCACCGAGCAATTTATGTATTTGTTTAGGTACTTATCAATAACTTTACATGTTTTTACATGTGTGTTCCCATGAAATTGTAAAAAAAAAAAAGAAGGTTTTTTATGTTCTTAAGTTATTGTGAAAAGTTTACGAATTATCTTATTTATATGAAATTTGTTAAATAAAATTTTTCTCGTGAAATTGTCTAAATAAAATAAAATTTTAATTTTAATGATTCTTGCATTATAAAAAATATCGTATTATATCTTAACCAATAATTAAAAAATTCAATCAGTTCAATCAATTTAACTATAAAAATTTTGAACTGTTTAATTTTCTAATTAGATTTTCAACTTTTCTATTCGAATTTACTGTAATAATTTTTGAATTAATTTTTATTTAATAACCTCTTGTTTCAATTAAACTTTAAATTTTTCGATGGGTAAGGACAATTTCTTTCAACTATATTTTAAATTTTGTATTTTATTCAACTACAATTAAAGTTTTTCGATGAGTATAGACAATTTCTTTTAACTATATTTTAAATTTATTCAGTCTTTAATCAGTTTTATGACAGTTTAATTCCAATTAAGCTTTTAAAACTATACATCTTGTTTTACCTATTTAACTTTCAGTTAAATTTTTAAAGCATTGATAAAAGTTTACTAAGGTGGCACAAAACATTATTTTACGTGGACATCAAAGAAACTTGGTTTGCCTGTTTCCTCTATTTTTCTACCTTCTTCAAAAACAACTTACCAACGTTATGAGCCTGATTTTGATAATTAATTAACTTCATATCTAATAATTACCATCACAAAATTAACTCATGAGATGACTTGACACTGAATCCAATTTAACCCTATATGTAAGATTTCAAGTTTGCATCGTAAAGCATTTGATATATTACCATGCAATTATCCATGCAACTAAACACATTAATCATGCAATGACAGCAGATTAAACTAATTTAATCTTTTTCTTCATTGGATTATAATAACTTACCAAATTTGATTTGAACTAAACTTAATCGGACGCCTAATCTATAGATAACATAAGGTATTGTCATGTAAATGCTAATTTTTTATTCAATCACACACGTTTTAATTACACGAGTTTGTTTCCTCTCTTAGTCCTACATTCCAAATTGAGAGATCGAACAACGAGGAGTAGAACATTTTTGACTTCAAGATTTGCGGACTTACTAAATACATAAAAACAGCTTCGACGAAGTAGCGATTATAAATATCTTATAAAAAAAAAGTAACAAAAAACAAGCTAAGATTTGATAACGACTTTATGAAAATCACATTCTAAAGTTAACGTCAAACTCAAACCTTATCCTTCTACACAATATTCTTCATGCCTTTTGATTTAAGTCATGGTGTTATATACAAAGTTAAAATAGCAAGATAAAAAATTTAGAGCTTGAAATGTTTAATTAATACACTAGAGGTTTACACCGTTAAAGATTGAATAAAATTAAAAGTTTTGAAATATGATTAAAAATGATTGTCATTATTTATTGAAAATTTTAAAATTTAACTAAAAAATAAATTTTAGTTAATAACAAATTATTAATTTATAAAATTAATCGATTTTTAATAACAACAGTTGTTAAAATAAATCGAGCCTTAAAATTAAAAATTGAACCTAAAAGTTAGAATTTTTAAAATTTTTATGGTTAAATTAGTTGAATTGGTTAAAATTTTAATCAGTAATTATATATATATTATTTTAACATGGATAAAATTATACTTATAGTCAATATTTCAAGCCCAATTTTAGTCCAAATTATAATCAAAATGATGTTATTTTAGTTGATTATATTAAAACAAAATTTCATAATTTAATTATATAATATGATTATAACTTAAATTTAATTCAAAGTTTTATTAATTCAATTTAATCTATTAATCTTAGATCAGACGTAATTGAATTGTTATTATTATTTTAAATTAAAGTTATTTTTAGTTTATTAATTTTATTAAATAAAGACAAATTAAAATTTAAAAACAGCAAATTGAATTTATTACTTTTTATTATTAATTTGTTTAATAATTTATTTAGAATATGTAATTTATATTCGTTACTTTATTTATATAATTCCATATACATGAAAAAATATATATATACAATAAGATAAAGGGTTTGAGTGCCATGAACCAACCTATACGTTTCTATTATTGGACTGTCACATCAAAATTTCAATTTCATGGTAATAATAATATAAGATCGATGGGACTAATGGATATTTGAATACAATAATTATTTGTTTTATTAGTTATTTAGTTGTTAATATTAATAGAGTCTGGCTTTCATGGGAACATATTTATTGGTTCCGAATTGTTGGAATAAATCATAGCCATTCATTATAATAAGTTGGATGAATAGAATCTTAAAGACATAACGGGACATAGCAATTTGGGAGTAGCAAATCTGCTCCTGACTTTCATGCCTTTTATTTGATTAGAAAATTAGGGTTTTTTCCTTTTCTTTAAGCAAGAATTAATAAATTTACCAATAATTATTTTATCTTTTGATACATGAATTATTTTAATAATTATTACTATACCAACAATAATAAATTAATAAAATTCCCCCTAAATGCGGGATGCGAGAGGTTTAATTTATAAAGTCTTACTCTTAACTAATAGATTAATAATAATTGCTATTAATGTGAAATAAAAAAATTGTCAAATTATGTGGATTCTTAAATGTGCTTAAAATACTTTTTTGTGCACTTATTTTAAGAAATTTTGTTTAATCAACTAAATTTAGGAATAATAATTGCATTGAATGAATCTAAGCAAATGCAAAACTAAACTCGCAAATTAAAGCAACATTTAGCATAATCACAAAAGAAAAATCATTTATGGCTTGATTATAATTTAAAATGTTTATGTTATAAAGATGATCTCTTTATTTTTTTAATACAATACGACTGTGTATTATTCAATATTTTAAAAATTGGATCAAAAGTTAAACAGGCAAGATAAGAAATTTAAAGCTTAGCAAGTTCAACCGGTATTAGATTGTGACTAAAATTATATAATTTAAAATATAATTAAAAGAGATTGTACTTGCCTATTAAAGAATTTGAAGCTTAATTAAAAATACTGTTAAATAAAAATTATTTATTTATTTTAATTTATAAAACTTATTAATTTATGAAATTCATCGTTAATTAATAAAGTGATTAGTTTTTAATAATAAAAGTTATTAAAATAAATCGAACAAATCAAATTAAACAATTAAGGTTTTTGCAGTTGAGTTTTTTAATTATCTATATTATTTGATCCAGCGGTAAAATATAAAGAGAAAATAAAATATATTATAAATTTTATATACATATTAAAATAATAAAATACAAATACAAATAGAGTCGTAATTAAATACTAACTATTCTAATTTGAATCAAATACAATTATAAACTTTCTTGACGAATACTTGCTTTATTTAAACTCAAGTCCGAAGTAGCATCATTACTATAATTACCAAAATTTAATGGTAATTATAATATATGATTTATTAAATATTTATTGTCGTATGAACTTAATTAATTCTCCTTTATTTTCACATTTTTTAATTTAAGAAAAGCCCACTTGGTCGACGCATATGAAAGTGACGTGTATGTGTATAAATGACGTCGTAATGATTTACACGCCTAATGACGTACATTAGTCTCCACTCAAGCAACCGTATATTCCTCTACACACAATCCCCACATTTTTTGAGTATAAATAAAATACATAATCAAATAGATTAATATAAATATACCAAATAAATAATTACTCCACTTCAATAATATAATAATTGCTTTTTTGAGGTGGACCACTCTCCAAATCGCTCTCATGTCTGAGAGTGAGAGGTTAGTTACGGGTTCACTAAGTATGCATTGTAATTGGCTTAAAATATTTATTAAATTAGTTAATTTATTATTTAATTTTGAGTTTTTAATGTGTTAATAATAATAATAATAAATCAAATTAAATACACTTCTTTATTTGATGATACCTCAATTTGATGATCAATTGAAATTAAATCAAATAGTTAAAATAATATTGTTTGATAAGATTTACCTAAACAATATCATTTTATTCAAACGACTTATAATATCTATCAATAAAGTTAATTATTCATTTAATTTTGAATTATTAATACACAAAAGATGTATAAATAACCTCTTTATTACTTAAAGATAAAGTTTGGTATACTAAACCTTTTTAGATCCAATAATTAACCAGATTTTTTATTGGATAGTTGTTATTATTATTATTGTTAATTATGATATTTAGTTGGTCGGGTTCAAACTTTTATTTAATTTAACCTTAGTTTAATTCTCGATCAGATATAATTTGATAATAGAAAACAACGACATTTGACAAAACTTAATAAGAAAACGTTGTTTACCCAAATCAATTTATATCGTTAAAGCCAAACCTCTCAAATTCAAGTTCATATAAATATTTATTAATTCAAATTAAATTAGTTTAAAAGTATTATTTATATTCAAAAACATGTAATTTACCTATTATTATTGCATGTATCAAGTGATATATACTATACACACACAAAAATTAGCAATTAAAATTTTAAATTTTATGTAATACATGATAGTAAGATTACTCATTTATAATTAGAATGTCACGGGATCATTTAATGGAAACAATCCTTTTGTAAAATACAAACGGATGACTGCATACATAGAAGACTCTCTTAAATATTTTCGTAACTAAGAGTCTTATGCATAAAGATTTGGCACTGTAATTCAAATATTAATAAAAATTTAATTCACACGCTTCCAAATATTAATCAAACCCCAAACCCCTTTTTTAAAATTTAATGATATTCGATGGTATTAAATAATAAATATCCAACGCAACAAAATCAAACCCTATAGATTCTTTGTAATTTTTTAAAATTAATATATTAATATATGCATGGGACTAATCTTAACCAACTACACCTAAAACATCCATCCAATCACAATTTAATTCTTAAATGTTTAATTAATTTATTAAAACACACACGTAAGCCCACAGGTCACATACTTGCCCCCTTTATCTTTCTCAATCAAAATATATAATATTTATTATTTAAAAAGATATTTTAAGAAAAAAATGGAGAAATGCCACGTCACGCTTCTACTTTATCCAGCCACCGCCTGCCGTCCCCCAAAGTATAAAATCTCTTTCCTTCTCTCTCTATCTCTACATAGCTGTGTCAAATTGTGGGTCCCACATTTAATTAATTAATTTATTATTTTTAAAAGATATAAAAAAGGAGAAAGAAATTAGAAAGTCGTCTTTTTTTTTTCTTCTACTCATTTCCTCTCTCTTTCCTTTTCTTTTTTCTCTCTCTTTGTCTCTGCTTTCTTCGTTGTCCAAAAGCTTGAATCTTTGGTTGAAGTCTTCTGTGTACACACATAAAAGATTTTATCTCTCTCATCCTCTGGTTGTTGTTGAGGTGGGTTCTTGGTCTCAGTTTGATTCCATGCCTGCTTGGTGGGGGAAAAAGTCCGGAAGGAGCAAAGAGGAGAATCAAGAGAGAAGCAACAACAACAACAGCAGCAACGATGTGAGCAAGAAAAAGAGTTCAAGAAGCAAGTTCAAGAGCTTTGATGAGGCGGCTCTGACTCGGACCTCTCCACGTGGAAGCAAGGATTTTGCTATCGGGTCTTCCGGGTTCTCGGGTTTTGACTCGGACTCTGCTGAAAAGATACGCCTTCCTCTTCCCAAACCGTCGGTCAGTGATCATGTTACTGTTGTTGGGATCGATATGGGATCTGGGTCCGCTTCAGGTTCGGCTTCTAGTGTCAGCTCTTCCGGGTCTAATGGGGAGGATTATGGTATTGGGAATAGTGATCATCATGGTATTCATTTTGGGGGTTACAGGTAGGTGGTCATCGTTTTTCTGTTGATATTTTTATGAGATTTAATTTCAGAAGTTCATGTTTTTTATTTTTCCGACACAGGAGTGTCATAAAATAGAGTAATTTCATTTCGTAAAAGGGTTTTCATGTTTCTGAATTGTTGCAGAGCCTTCGTGGAAGAAAAAGATTAAAAAAGACTTTTTTTATTTCTCTATCTATTTAATCTGTGTCAGAGCTGAATGTTCTGCTGTCTTGCTGTCTGTGCTATTTTCTGACACAGTTTTACGTTTGTGTCCTATCCAATACTTTGTTTCTCTGCTCCTGTCTCTCAACTTCCAGTTTCTGCTCTGAATTTGTGGCAGGAAAATGATTCATGTGGATTTAGTTCTCTGTTGTTTTAACATGCCTGGTTGTGAGTAGAGAGGGTTATCCTGATTATTCGGATACCTTTACATACTGGAGTTAGTATAAGCTATTAGTTGCCAGATTACTCGGATAGCAGATACTTATTTCAGTTATAACTGGTTAATCCGCTTGAGCATTTGAGAAAGGTTATGTTGGTTCTAAACTGGACATATTGACTGAAACGCAGATTATCTCGTGAACCTAGACGACTTGGTGAAATGACGCTCAATAATGGAGCTAGGAGTCCTCGTCCAGGTTCCAGAAGCCCTGCTCCTGGATCAAGAAGTCCTGTTCCTGGTTCCAGAGGAGCAAGTAGACCAACTTCACCCCTGCATCCACGATTTGGCAGTACGAGTTTAGACTCTCCTTCTGGGGATGGGAAGAACCAAGGTCATCCACTACCTCTCCCACCTGGTTCGCCTACAAGCCCTCCTTCCTTTGCTAGCTGTAGAGGAAATGGAGTGAGTGAAAACGGTCCAGCTACATTGTCTAAATGGAAAAAGGGCAAGCTTCTTGGCAGGGGAACATTTGGGCATGTCTATCTTGGTTTCAACAGGTGAATAGGCATTTTGATGCTTATTTTGACTGATGAAAAGATTGAAGGAGTAGAATGACACTTTAGAAGCCTATTAATATGTGTATACAAATTTTACACAGTAGTCCTAATATTCTTATTGCTTTGTGAATAGTGAGGGTGGACAAATGTGCGCAATAAAGGAAGTCAAGGTTGTTTCTGATGATCATTCTTCGAAAGAGTGTCTTAAGCAACTAAATCAGGTAATTTATTTCTGTTACCAACTTGACTCAACGAATGAAGAATTGAATTTGAAGTCGATCCTTTTAATAGTGAGCCATTAATAATTCCTGGGTTTCCTTTGGATTTGCTTCATGTTGATGCATTGTTCTACTGCTTTTCTTTCTCAACAGGAAATAAATTTGCTCAGTCAACTTTCACATCAAAATATTGTTCGATATTTTGGAAGCGAACTGGTACGAGTTACCTTACTAGTTGAAGGATCAGTCATTTAATATTGCAAAATGATTTTTTTGACATTCTAAGCTGAATCTCTGCTCGATCCAAGTGATTTCAAATTTTAGAATCTGGTTTTGAGACCATTTTGGTTTGCCATATTGTCAGAGTGAAGAAACACTCTCAGTTTATTTAGAGTATGTCTCTGGTGGCTCAATTCACAAATTACTACAAGATTATGGCCCCTTCAGGGAACCTGTTATTCAAAACTATACCAGGCAGATTCTTTCGGGTCTTGCCTATTTACATGCAAGAGATACTGTACACAGGTATATTTAGGGTGGTATAGGCTATGGATGTTAATTTGTATCTAAAATAACATCTTCCGGCATTGTTCTAATTTATGCATTACTTTCTTCTGGCAGGGATATTAAAGGTGCCAACATATTAGTAGACCCTAATGGTGAAATCAAGTTGGCAGACTTTGGCATGGCTAAACATGTATGTCCCATCTCAGCCATATGACATAACTAATTTATGTTTAAACACCTGCAAGAAAATTTCACATAATTGTCAACTTATTCTAATGATAAAGTTTAAAGTGGCCACGTCTAAGGAAATAGTGTTATTTGGATGATAGTTCCTAACGGCGATTAAAGATCTTGTTCCTTTTTCCTTTTCCCGTTTGGTTAAAATATGGTTGCTGCAACTATCCTTTCATTTTATGTTGATTTTGTAATTCTATTCAATTCAACTAACTTGGCTGTGTAACTTAATAACTAAAGGATGCCATGTCATGATAAACATTCAATTTACCATACATGAAAATGGTGTAAATCATTTTACCTTTTACCCCTATCGATTCATCATGGGTTATGATTAAAATTTCTTCATTTTTTTTGTTCAACCAGATTGCCAATTGTTCTTCAATGCTTTCCTTCAAGGGAAGTCCTTATTGGATGGCACCTGAGGTACTTTTACCCTCTTATCTCTTGCTTTCTTACAATCTTTTTAGAACGAAAGTAAACTTCAACTCCTTTGTCCTTAATCAAAATCATTCCTATTTTTCTTTGTTTTAGCTTCCTGATTCCTAATCCATGTTTGGTGTTTCGTCAGGAATTAATTACCTTGCATTCTTTTTTCTTTGAACTCTGATCCTAGGTTGTAATGAATACAAGTGGATACAGTCTTGCTGTGGATATATGGAGCTTGGGATGTACAATTCTTGAAATGGCTACATCCAAGCCACCTTGGAGCCAATTTGAAGGGGTGCGTTTCTGTTATCACCAAATAACATTGGTAGAAGTATACTTGTCTTAACAAGTAGCAGTTTAGTTTGGTGGTAATGGGGTAGGATTTCCACCTCATTTACTGGGACTTAAATCTGTGTCGGTGCACAAGTATGAGAATTATGCACATTTGGCTCAAAGTGAGTTGAATGTAAACGAGAAAAAAACAAAAGAAAAAATTTCCCCATATTTGACAGCATTCTTGTATTTGAAATGTTCTCATTTAGATTTAATTCAACAGGTGGCAGCAATATTTAAAATTGGAAACAGTAAAGATATGCCGGATATACCTGAGCATCTTTCTAATAATGCAAAGAACTTTGTAAGACAATGTTTGCAACGGGATCCATCAGCACGCCCTTCAGCTGTAGTGTTGTTAGAGCACCCATTTATTCGGGAGCAAGCAGCAATGAGATTTTCTGACATCAACATAAATCGGGATACAGTTCCCTATTCCTTTGATGGAAGCCGCACTCCGGTATAATTAATGATTCCTAACCTTCTATTAAATTTCAAATTATTTTTGTTTTGCATGGTGTTTGAATTTCTTCTTCTGGATATTAGAAATTGATATAGCATTTGATTGGAGGAAGGCGATTCATAAAATACATCATTGTGCCTTTTCAGACTCTAGAGTTTATTTCCAAAGATTTTAAAATTTGCATCTTCCTGTTTAACTTCCGCCAATCTTTTGTGTGTGATGGCTTTCAAACAGGCATGCATTTGGACATGAAATAAGTTTATAAACAATTAATTATTTTCAGATTTGTCTTTTATTTATATTTGGATCAAATTTCTCATGAAAGTTGCTGTAAGATAATTGACTCGAATCGTAGTACCTCCAGCATAAATGGCAGCTGCAATACCATGGTTTTGTGGTATGTGACCTACTAAAGATCTATTAACAGACCTTGCAACCATTTCATTTCAGTTGATAGATGAGGGCTACTATACTATGAATTTAAGTGAATTGTTATCTAAAGTGTTGTGGCTATCAAATTTCAAGGGCTTATTTGATGAATTTTGAGAACTTTGAAAGCAATTTGCACTTTATTCCTGTTGTGTCTTACTATAACGTATTCAGTTTTCATAGTTCATTTGTGAAAAGTTTGGATGCCTCTTAATTGCTCATTTTTTATTTCTTCCTGAGCAGCCAGTGCTAGAACTTCATGCCAACAGATCAAATGCTAATTCGAACTATGTAGATCATGCAATTAACCTGCGAGCTGCTAATACAAGAGCATTGAAGAGGTAATAACTTATTGCCATTTAAGCCTTTGCGTATGCATGAGAGCTACATTGGTAAAAGTCCTGCTTCTGTGTGCAGGGATGATGGCAAAATGATCGC
This sequence comes from Erythroxylum carthagenense, assembly GCA_026413575.1. Lineage (NCBI taxonomy): Eukaryota > Viridiplantae > Streptophyta > Magnoliopsida > Malpighiales > Erythroxylaceae > Erythroxylum > Erythroxylum carthagenense. The sequence continues at coordinate 73,447,234 of JANZLD010000235.1, read as the reverse complement.
CTCCTCTTTGCCGGTGTCTCCTTGCTCTAGTCCATTACGCCAATATGGACCAGCACACAAGAGTTGTTATCTTTCACCTCCTCACCCAACCTTTGCTTTGATAGGACAAAGTGGTTATACAGTAAACGACTACTCATTGTATTCAACAAGACCAAGCGCAACATACAGTCCCATCTTTGAACCCTCTTTGATGAAGGCTCAAGCACTAGGTGCATCCCCAAAATCAAGACCCATTTGAGAGAAGGTAAATACCAATGCGAAACACTGATCATAGTTCCTGGAACGTGGTACCGGCGTGGCACTCATGGCCATTTTTCATTGAATGAAGTTGGTGATAAATCTAGAGAAGAATACTGGATGTTGATAATAGGCAGCAAAAAGGGCCGAGAATAGTTTGATGCATGAGGAAAAAATCCTGAATGTATTGATCTCTGTGATAGTCTCTTCTTGATTATTGTAAATTACTGGCTCGCTGCATTTGTAATATTCATCCTTTGTGATACCAACAGTAACTTTACCCTGGTAGTAAAAGTATTGATTTTGATGCTTCTTCCATACCCTCTGCTCAGTTCGTGCCAAGTACTGGAATTTTGACATAGAAAGATACAATTCTAGAACTGAATCAAATATTGGTGGGTTTTGCGTAAACTATTGCAGTGAAAGTGACTACACTGGAGGAAGTTGACGGTTGTTGCACATACACTCCACGCTCAAAAGCGTGTAGGCTTCCAACTTTTTCTTGTTTAGGTGGCTGTTAGATAGATAATGTCAATGAATTTGGTGTCACAGGATGAAGTGGCTCCACCACTTTAATGTGAAACAGCGTCCTCTTATCTTTTTTCTTGTGTCTTTGTTCACTCGCTTACAGCCTGTTGGTTTGTTCTTTCTGCCAGTGGCTTGTTTTGCCAACTTGTCAACACCAGGCATGGACAATTTCTGATGACCAACATTTGGTAGTCTTCAGTAATCGTTATTGTTAAAAAAATAAATTTTATAATCTCCGAGATACCAGGTTGGGAAGAGAAATTCTGCAGACTTGGTACTTCTTCAACCAGTTGAATCAACAGGGAGCTTCAATCAAATTCCCAAGTCTTGCAATACTCTTTTAAGACAAGCTCATTGACCATGTCACAGACAGAACGGCGAGGGAACTTGTGACAGGAACAGTTCCTCCATCACATGCCAAGTGAGCGTTTCTAGAAAGGAAGTTGACTTGATCAAAGTCTGGAAACCAAAACGCGACGCTAGTTTGAGGTTTTCAAGTCTTTTCTTAACATCAGGAAACAACACGTGTGACCAAATCAAACTAGCAGCTGCGTGAATCAACTTATTAAATGCCTTCAACGAAGTCAGTAAATGCATTATACATAGTATTAAATGTTCTTTTTGTTGAACTGATTATGGACGGCAGGATCGAACTGACCTTTCGAGAAACTTGAGTCTAACTTAAATTTTAATATATTAAAACTAAAAATGTCAATTTTAGTAATAAATATTGTTAATTTTATGTAAAGATGATAAGTTACATCAAATATTAATCCTATCTAGTACGGTCCAAGTTAATAGACTAATCTAATTTAAATATTTTAGTGTTTATTTTGGACTTAATTAATTATGATAAATTAGTTAAATATGAACTAATTCAATTTAGGATCAATGAATTTAATCGAATTCAAAATTTTATATTCGATCAAATTTAGTTTTAACTTTAAAGTTTAAGTCCGATCCTAACTTGATCCATTGTAAGTTTTCACATTTGAGACTGTAATTAAACACCATCATTTTCTGTTCTTTTCTGTGTTGTAAGCTGATAAATTTGGTATTCGAAATTACTTCCCAAGTAGAAGAAAAGTGTCTTTGAATTGAAGTGAAAATTTGAAGGAGTGTACTAGTTTCGCAAAATCTTCGATTTATTATTGTCATTTTTAGCACAATCAAAAATTAAAAATAAAATTAAACGAATAAATATAAATTACCATCAAAATTTGGTAATGCAATTTTTCATACCTTGCTTACATTTGCTGGGGCCCTTATCTAGCTTAAATTTTTCACTAACGACAATAGTTTTATACAAGATTTTACTGAGCCAACACCACTTAACTCTTGATACTATCCCTTGTTCTTATAACTCGTGAAAGAATTTCACACCCAATAGTATGATTGACTTGTGTTACTCTTAAAAGATAATTTTTCTCAACAATCTTTTAACGAAAGAATAATAAATAAATAACTCAAGTGATTAAACAAAATTCAACTTGAATGAGAACACTTAGAAGCAAATAACAACTTCCCAATGGTTTCAACTCTTTTGAAGATTAATCTGACAGTTGTTTACCAATGACACTAGCTGATTCACATAAACATCAACACCAAGCCACAACTGTATTATTAACACATGACCAACCAAAGTATACGCAACCCACAAGAAAATCATTGACAATCGTTGCTACCCAAGATGGAGTTGTTCACGCATACCACATGCAACCAACCAAAAACGATGCAGCTAAGAAGTCACGCACTCAAGGAGTTACACATACCCAATTTGCCTTTACCTTGCAATATTTTGCACTCCACTACAATGTGATCTACACATTCACGCAAGACCGTATGTAGCAATCTCACAATATTCTTCAATCAACAAACGTTATTCAAATACACTTCCATTAAAGATAGGCTTCTTTATCACTTCAACCCTTATCCAAAAATCCAATTCAAATAAGAAGATTGCTTGGTTACACCTCATCTTAATTTGGACTTTTAATCAATATCTTGAAGATCTTATAATCAAAACTACCAAAATTAAATAATGAGATATGTAATAAACATCTTAACAATCTCCTCCCGCCCCCACTCTATCC
>JANZLD010000235.1:73432516-73444276 GCA_026413575.1 Erythroxylum carthagenense | reverse complement strand
CTTTTTTGACATTTTTGTCACAAATAAGAAACTTCCCCTAAATAACATAATTGGACATATAAATATTGAAGTCACAATACTCTCCCTTAATCTAATATTAAATTCTAAAAAACATCTATCAAATTCTTCAAGTTTAAGAAACATCCAAAGAAACAATGATAAACAATTATCCAATCATCCAAATTTATCTCCCTTGAGATAAAAAGATGACAAAAAGCAAGACTAATAACTATGGAGATACCTTAAAATCTCCCCCTGAATTGAACAGTTACCAAAAGCAATCTGATGTCTCCCTCTTGGGATAAAACAATGTCAAAACAAGAATATCTTTAATGCGATCAATATCAGCGAATAAAGAAGCATAAAAATCAATAATAGGTGCAGCGAAAGAATTATAAGCATGCCAAAATAACAATTTACCACCAGCCAAAACACTAATCAATATATTAATACTTACTTCAAAGTCATCCGCATACGACTGATCAAATTCAGAAAACCCAAAAATGCATTCTTCATAATCAACCTTAATCGATCTCCTCCTCACATAAACCATACGAACGCAAATTGTCCAAATTCATACAACCCACGAAATAGAGAAATCAAGATAAAACTTGAAAAACTCGAATCTTCCTACAGTTCTCCATCCAAGCATCAACTTTTTCTTGACATAACTCCGTAAATTAACATTCAATAGCTAAACTTTCAAATCATCTAAGAGAGCCTTATTCTCACATCAAATTTATTTTTCAACAATAAAAAAAATCCAAACATGCACCAATCAACTGAATCCTTAAAATACCCATTAATAAAAACTCAAAAAGCCTAGACAATAACTCCTTCAAACTCCTTTTTTTTTGTTTTTTAAACAAACAACATCAAACTTTACTTCAAAAATGTAAAGCACACATTTCCTGTGCCCCTTGAAGAAATTTAAACATGGGTTTATTCCTAGTCACATTATCTCGATCATTAATTGTCTGGTTGATTTCTTTATCTGAAGCAACTGACTTATCCTCAATCTAAATAGTTTCTTCAAAAGCAGGAACTAACTGTGAATCTAAACAATTTTTTGTTTTTCCTTTACTATGTCTTTAGGCTTGTAATTGATCCTTTCAAACTCAAGTATGTTTCGGTAACATGGGTTGCTGCTGTAAATTTAATGGAGAGTATCTAGATTCTTGGTTTTGAAACATCATTTATAATAACTTGTAACATTTTGGCCTTATGTGCCCAATAACTCAAAAAAAGTGATTTGTAGGTACGAACCTTTGATTTTTCTTTGAGATTTCTCGTTAGACAGGTCTAGTTGCACCACTTTTCTGGTCATTAGACTTAGAACATTCACCTTTATAGCCAATGCTTTGAAGTTCTCTTTTAGTCTTACCAATTTTCAACAATTTTTCTAATTTTTCGAAACCTACATTTATTATTCTTATTCCCTTTTTCGCACTGACTGATTTCAATTTTGTTTCATTAAGTTCTCTATTGTAAATAACAACTTCTTCTTAAGGTTGTGAATGATGTTTTTCATGATAGAGTTTTCCTCCTTCAACTTCTCATTTTTCTTACATGTTTGGACCTATTTAGCATACATTAACTCATAAGCTTCATAGCTATCTTTCTTTTTGTCATCTGAACCACTGTCATCGCTGTCATAATCTGATATTGAGCTTTGACTTGATTCATCTGCATTTTTCTAGAAATTTTCTGATTTTCTCATGTTTTCGCCATCGCTTACTTCCTTATTGGTTTCTATTTAGCAAGCAACTGGACTTTTGCTGTATAAATCAACTAACGTAGCACTATTAACATCTTCTTCTTTACTACCATATTCACTTTCGAATTTATTCTCACTCCAAGTGCTCTTAAAAGATTTCCCTTTTTCTCTTCTTCAAGGTGTTAGCGCATTTCGTTTGCACCTGTCCGAAGCCTTGACAATCATGACATTAAATTTTCTTCACCTTTCTTTCATTGGCATTAAAGTTCCTTCACCTTTCTTTCACCGTTTTGAGTTTTCTCTTGTTGTTTGAAAATACTATTTAATGAGCTCTCACTGTTTTGCCTAAAATCATATTTATCATTCTTCACTTTATTTAATCACGTACTGAAATTTCTTGTCAATAACTTCATATCTTCATTTTTATCGGATTCATCTTCAAAATTATTCATGAATTCACCAATCTCAGCTTGCAATGCCAATCCTGTGTTCCTCTCTTGTTTGCCCCTTAACAAATTCATCTCAAAATTAGTAAGAATTTCATTTACTTCATCTAATGATAATTCATTGATATCATAAGTTTCCTTAATTGTTGCAATTTTCGGTATGAGCCTCGGAGGCAACGATCTCAATGTCTTCTTAACCAGTTTTAGATTATAGTATTTTTTTCCCTAGTTAATATGCTTGGTTTGCTATGTCACGCAATCTCTCATGGAAGTCTCCAACGATTTCACTCTTGTCCATCTTCAGCTCTTTAAATCTCACAGCCAACATCTGAAATTTTGAGGTTATCATAGATTTTGATCCCTCATGTATAGTTTTCAAAGTGTCCTACGCTTCTTTCGCCAATTCACAGGCTGATATTATAGTAGCGACCTTCATCAACTATACTGAAGATGGCATGCAAGGCTTGAGAATTTCAAGCACTCTCTCTTCTTCAATCCTTGTCCACTCAGATGCATCTTTAAGCAGTGCTTCTCCCTTTTTATTATTCGTCACAGGATTTGTCCAATCATTTAAAACTGAGTTCCATTTTTTTGTTCCTTGTGCCTGAATGAATACTCTCATCTGTGATTTTCACATAGGATAATTTTTTTAATCATCTAACAATGGTGGTCTGATGATTGATGTCCCTTCTCTTATAGTCATAATTGCGAAACACAGATCTGCACTAACTTGATGTACCAAGTTTTGATTTGGTGACCTTGCTCTAATACCAATTGAAAATTCAAAGGGACGTAGTAGTTTTGCAAAATCTTCAATTTACTGCAGTCATTTCTAGTATAATCAAAAACTAAAAAAATTAAACGCATAAATATAAATCAACACCAAAATTTTATAACGCAGTTCAACACAAATCGCTTATGTCTACGGAGCCCTGACCCAGCTTAATTCTTTCACTAACGACAATAATTTTATACAAGACTTTATTGAGTCGACACCATTCAACCTTTAACACTATCCATTGTCTTCACAACCTATAAAAGAATTTCACAACCAATAATACGATCAACTTGTGTTAATCTCAACAGAGAATTTTTCTCAACAATCTTTTAACGAAAGAATAATAAATAAATAACTCAAGTGATTAAACAAAATTCAACTCGATTGAAAACACTTCAGAAAGAAACAAAGAATAACTTGTCAACGTTTTCAGTTCTTCTCTGACTTACATAAACATCAACACAAAGCCACAACTACATTGTTAACACATTCACCAACCAAAATATACGCAGCCCATAAGAAAATCATTGACAAACGTTGCTATCCAAGATAAAGTTGTTCATGCACACTACACACAACCAACTAAAAACGATGCAACCAGTAGGTCACGCACCCAGGGAGTCATACATATCCAATCTGCCACTACCTTGCAATATTCTACACTCCACTATAACGTGATCTACACATTCACACAAGAGCATATGCAACAGTTGCACAATATTCTTCAATCAACAAATGGATCCAAATACACTTCATTTAAAGATAGATTTCTTTGTCATTTTAACCCTTACCAAAAATTCTATTCAAATAAGAAATATTGCTTGGTTATACCTTATCTTAATTTGAATTTTTAATCATTATCTTGAAGATTCAATAATTAAAAAAAATGTCAAAATTAAATAATAAAATATATAATAAATATCTTGTCAGAAGTTATTCACATATAAAATAAACTTCTTTGAATTTTAGATTTAAGGTAAGTTTCTAACTACTCTTTCAAGCATATAAATTACAATTTTTGATATAAAGTATAAACTAATATAATTTGTGGTGAATTCATTATAATATTAAGGATGCTTTTAAATTACCAAAAAAACAAACTGTTCCCACAATTTAGGCTGCATTATTAAGGAATGAGAGCTCTTGACCTTGACCCATCCGAAACCTAAGACGGTTGTGTTCTTCGACGACGTTATCACCAATCTTGTCGTATCTCTGTCTTCTTTGACATGAAAAGATTACCCATTTTTCTTATATCATGAAAGCTCGCAACTTTCTCCATTTTCATTTTCTCAAACACCATCCGATCACAATCACCTTCGTCATCAGACCATCCACAACCCTAGCTGCAAAGACTAACAATTTTAATTTCCCACCAAAAACCCTTTTGAACACCGACTCAGAACCGCATCTACTAGTCACTGACGAGAACCTGCTTGAATGGATTCAGTCTTCTCGGTGGCATTTTGTCGAACAAGTTGCGTACAGTCTAGCTCCGCCCGTTGTCAGTGCCACGCTCTATAGACTTTGCAAGGCTCCTGATTTAGCTCACCAGTTTATAAGCCAGATTGGGTTTGGTGGATTTGATCGATTAGATGTCAAAAGCAAATGCCTTGCTGTCGCGGTCATTGCACGCTTGTCATCGCCAAAACCAAGCTTGCAGCTTTTGAAACAAACCATCAATGGTGCCAAGGTTGGTATCACCGAGGTTTTCAATGAGCTCGTTGCGCCCCATGATTGGTTTAGTGCAGATAGTGGTGTACTCTTGGATTTGTTAATGAGGGGTTGTTGTGAATTGAAGAGAGGTGATGATGCACTCAAATGTTTTGAGTTGATGACTGAAAAGGGTGTGGTTCCTAAGATTGAGACATGTAATTCCACGTTAAGTTTATTTCTGAAGTTGAATGAAACGGAAAATGCTTGGTTTTTGTATGCAAAGATGTTTAAGTTGAGAATCAAGTCAAGTGTGTCTACCTTCAATATAATGATTAATGTGTTGTGTAAGGAAGGGAAATTGAAGAAAGCTAAGGAATTTATTGGGATCATGGAGTTTTCAGGGATTAAGCCGAATGCCATTACATATAATACAATAATTCATGGATATTGTTCACGAGGGAGAGTGGAAGGAGCTCGGCTGCTTGTGAATATGATGAAACATAAAAGGGTTGAGCCTGATTCCTACACATATGGTTCACTTATTTATGGACTCTGTAAGGAAGCAAGACTTGAGGAGGCATCTGGGATGCTTGAGACAATGAAAGAACTAGGATTGCTTCCAAATGCTGTAACTTATAACATGTTGATTGATGGCTACTGTAACAATGGCAATTTAGAGTTGGCTTTTAGTTTGAAGGATAAGATGGTTGAGAAAGGTATAACGCCGACCGTGTCGACGTATAACATGTTGATTCATGGTTTGTTTATGGAAGTGAAGATGGACGAGGCGGACAAACTGGCAAAGGAAATGACAGACCAAGGAATTGCTCCTGATTCAATAACCTATAACATTTTGATTAATGGTTACTGCAGATGTGGGAATATAAAGAAAGCATTTAGGTTTTATGATGAGATGGTTAGGAAAAAGATTCAACCCTCAAGGGTGACTTATACCTCCTTGATTTATGTTTTGAGTAAACGGAATAAAATGAAGGAGGCCGACGAAATGTTTGAAAAGATTGTCAAGAACGGTGAGCCCCCTGATGTTATAATCTTCAATGCTCTGATAGCTGGACACTGTGCTAATGGGAATATGCTTCGTGCATTTGCTTTGCTGAGGGAAATGGATAGCAACAAAGTTGTTCCTGATGAAGTTACTTACAACACCTTGATGCAAGGACACTGCAGGGTGGGAAAAGTTGAGGAAGCTCGTCATCTTCTTGAAGAGATGAAAATCAGGGGAATTAAACCGGACCATATTAGTTATAATACTCTAATTAGTGGGTATAGTCGACGAGGTGATATTAAGGACGCGATCAGAATTCGTGATGAGATGATAAATATTGGATTTGATCCTACATTGCTCACCTATAGTGCCCTCATTAAAGGTTTGTGCAAAAACCAGGAAGGTGATCTTGCTGAAGAACTACTTAAAGAAATGGTTAGCAAAGGCATTACTCCTGATGATAGCATCTACTTCTCTTTGATCCAGGGAATGGAAAAATGTGACAATTTGTAGGACTTGAGGAATCATAGTCAATTGGTCGTGGATTTTAATGTTTGTACATGATCTTCTTGGATTTGGATACAAATATACTTATAATCTTGGTTTGGAAGCCTTGTTTATCTAAAGAAAATGTGACATTTCTCAGAAGTTGCAAAAGGGGCTTCAAAAAAAAGTAATTGGAGGAAGTTGTTGCAATTTTATAGTGCAAGATTTGTATGTACATATGAATTTGTAACATTATAGGATTATGTTATCATGTTTTTAGATGTCGAATTGTGTTTTAGATTTAAAATGAATCGATATAAATGATGTCGATTTGGAAAGATTCTTCACAATGAAGTCAGTTGTTATATTTACCTCTTGAGGAAATAGTGATATAGTTTGCAAACATCAAATAAATCAATATTTGTTATTTAATTATGAATTACTAACTCATTAAATAATTTAGTTAAATAGTCATTTACCAGCTATTTGTAATCAAATAATAAGTTCTACCAATATTAAAAATTGAGGAGAAAAAAAAAAGAAATTACAATCTCCAGGAACAGTTAATAATGCACTTAGTTTTCTCCCATTCAACATGAACTCCTCATTTACTTGGTTAATCAACTTGGCAATTGGCATGTATCTTTTAGGCTGTTTCCATTTTTCAACCTTTCGTTCGATATACATATGTAAATAAATGGACACACCTTAAAATTGGAGATTCAGATATCAATTTGAAATACTGGTCAGGATGGTCTAGTCAATCCTACAGTGTGGAAACAAGTCGGTATGATATTAGCATGTGTTTCGGTGTTTCGCACTACAGATATGAGTAGTGTCCTTCAGAATTCAGATATGGAAATATAGTTTATTACTGAAGAACAACCACTTGAACGTACAAGCAAAGAAAGGAACAATCTTTCCCACAATCACATAGTTGCAATTTTCTACAAGAAAGTCTATCAATGATTGTACATTGTTCACTTCTTAACTTCCAACCAGTTCCCTTTGCTTAGTCATTGGCACCGGTATGCCTGAGTCTAAGACCAACATGCCATGTTTCTAGCAAATTTTCTTTTCTTGCTTATCCTTTTCTCTATTTTTCAAGGGCCATTGCCAATCTAGAAAAAGGGACCTCTCTATTTGCCCTGGAGATAATAGAAATCTAAGGATTTGATAGTGAAGAGTATACTTGGTGCTTGCTCCTCCCTTCCCTCTCATTTCACGTGTACTTTTTAAGATGATACCAAGGCAACTAATACCTTTCCTTCCATATTCTTTAGCATTAGACAATCAAGATCAGGCTCTTCATTTTTGAACTACCAGTTAATCCACCTCGAGTTCATGGTTGTTGGATTACAACTATTTTATGGTACCGAGATGGGTAACTTGAATCATCAATACAACCTGTACCTTACAGCTTTCTCACTGCATAATTGCGGATGGTATTGAAGAAAAGCTCACAACTACTACAACAAATCTACATAGTTGATCTACATTATTCAATGTGGCATATTCCAAATTGCACTTCCTACGCCTGCAGATGTTACGTTTGCGAAACTATACGAGATACACACTGGTTACCTGGATTCAATAGCGTGTGTTTCTGATCCTTTTAGAAATGACCGGCGCCACCAAATCTGAAAGGCTTTGCTGAGATTGGGACAGTCATTTCCGCACTTGGAGAAACACCTAAACCATTCCATAAAAAGCGTATACTGCTGTGTTAGTGGAAGGGTTAGAAGAGTCTGACCCATTGCTTCTTCTACTGCTTTCATGTCAAGCCCTTTCTTGCATCTCTGCAGCCAACCAAAGTCTAACAGCATTGGCCGAAACCACATCTGAAAGAGCCCTGCTCTTGTTTCTGTCCCACATTGTAGTCTTCTGGTCCCCATAGCAACAAACAAAACAGCAGAAATCCGACTGAGCTCATATCTAACTATGGGGGATGCACTCTTATGCAGCTTAATCAGTTCTTCCTGAGCTGCCCACATTTGCACAAATTCTTCACCCATCTGTCGATCAAGAAGGATTTCTGTCAGCCAATTGATATTATCAACCTCTTTAGAGATACGTTCAATCAAAGGCTTATCCCTGTCCTTCTTCCCCACTCTCCCATTGGCAGTCATTTCAGAAGCCTCCTGCAAGAGGCTGACTAGCGAATGTAGACACGATTGACAAAAGGCACACAGATCCTCATTGTGGAGATCAGGTTGGTACTTCTCATAAACTGAATTTTTACAAAGAAGGCCCCGAACTAGCAATTTCAGCTCATTCCTTGCTGTAGCATCATTACAGTTGGTGATGGACCACACAAGATGTTTGGCTAAATCTTGTTGTGAATCCACCGAGTTTTGCAAGAATAGTCTAGCTCGAATGTCTTGAGTTATTGCCTCATCAAACTTGTACACAGCGAATAGGCTCCTCAGCTTTTCCTCTTCTTCTTCAGTCCATGGCACAGCCTCAAGATACTTCAAACAGGAAGAAACACCTTTGGTGAACTTGATGCCAGCTGACACCTAGAATAATTTCAGAAGACATTGTTAGATAAAAAATCTGATAGATAATCTACCCAAAGAAGAAAAAAAGAAAAACAAAGATACCTAATCTACCAAAAAGATAACACACACAGAGTTATCTGAACTTTTCAGGAGAATGCACTATGCAAAATTTAAGCCCTACAAGAAAGATTACATCCAAACTCAAACTACATCAACCTTTGGCTATGTTTTTTCTCTATTACTAGAAAATTTTCCATTTCAATCCTAAGAGAGCTAAAGCAAATCCAATCCAGAAAATGAAAAGGAAATGTAAGAAAATTAAACCCCAAATAATCTTGCATAGAACCCTAAAACCAAGAATATAAAACTTATCTGAAAGAAATAAAAAGATTAAAGAAAAGAAGCAGAAACTGAGGCGTAAAGAACACCAAATAGCAAGCACCAAACCTCAAGTATATCAATGGCTTTGAAAGCTCCAAGCTTCAAAAGCCTTTTACTAACATCTTCTTCGAACATCAACTCTATAGTCTCTCTAAACACCTCCAAATTTTCCACATCCGGCACTTCTATTCTACACACCCTCGACGAGTCGGTGCTCCCACTTCTCCTTTTCGACCCAAGACCTCTTCGATACTCCAAAATGAGACCCTCCATAACCTCCGAGTTCGCAATCAAAACGTCCGAACTCATCTCCAGCACCAAGCCCCCACCTTTCCTTCCTCTAAGGTTAAGCCTCACATCGAACACGTCGACGTCACCATGATCCGAACCCGACCGTGACAAAAACCCATCATTCACGCCCCGAAACGAATCGGATCTCGATTTCGGAGCTGAACCAGCAGGCAGGGACGGGTCAGGAACGGGTTCTCGAACAAAGTCGGTAGCTTTATCAGACTCGATCGGCGAGACCCGACCAGGGGACAGAATCCGACGTCGGTCTATCCGACCCACCAAGTTCAACCCAGATTTCGGCGAACTTGGGACCGAAATGGGTCCGGGTTTGAGGGTCGATTCGGGTTTTCTGTAAAGACTTTTCTTGATTATCACCGGGTTGTCAGGGCTGGCCGGAGGGACAGTAAACGAGCAGCACCATGAACGGCGGCCATGGAGACGGTGAACTGGTTTCCGGTGCGAAAAACCGTCCATTAGGTGGTCGGCGGCGGGTAGAAAGAGAAGGAAGATGGCTAGAGAGAGAGATTGAGAGCTAAAATCATAGTTAGTTTAGTATAGAGACAAAAAGGAAGGAATGTGCTTTGAATGTGTTTGTGTAAATGTCTGTGAAAGTGAACTAAAGAAGGATTGCAATGTGTGAGATGCTCTGTTCTCTTAAAAGAATAAACAAAGGGAAAAAGCAAAGACAGAGTGAGTTGTTAGAGTGTTTGCTTTAGTTTGTAGTGTTTTTCCTGGGAATTTGTGGACGCTTGTTCTGTTATGTTAGTTTTGTTTGTATGCTTTACTTTATGCAAAAATGTAATCTTGTCAAAGTTAGGGATAATAATAGGTCTTGTCAAACTAACAATATTTAGGGATAGTAACTAATCGATTTGGATTCGATGTTGATCTTAGGTTAAAACTCGAGTCATAATTTGTTTTAATGTTTGATTGTATAATTCAAACTCGAGTTATAATTTGTTTAGACTCTCAAATCATCTAAAATGCTACAAAAATTTGAATCATTTGAACCTTGTATGTTATACTTAAAAATAGAATCAAGTTGATCAAATTTGGAATTGATAGAATGATACTGTTTTTTAGATGTTTCTTAAAAGATTGTTGTTGTGGATGGTTAGAACAGACTTAAACTCATATTTAAGTTACAGAGCTTGAATTCGAGTTGATATTGAATCGAATTCTAATCATACCGTAAGGAGATCAAGTCAAATTTAGTCGATAATGAATCTAATTAAACCCGATTTAATTTGTTGTCATTTCTAATTAGAAAAAACTAAAACAAGTATTATCTATTTATCTATTACATAATTATTGTAAAAAGTTCTATGTAATGAGTCTGTGAATTAGGAGATTGGAAACGAAATTATAATAAATTTTAATTTTATTTAATTTTTTAATAATTTTATTATAATTAATTATAAAAATTAAGTTAATTTAATTTAAAGTCAGTGAATTGAAATATATTTAACATTATTTAAATTGAACATAAAGTTTTAAGAGTTTATTGTAATCAGTCCACATATGTTATTTATACCAATATGTTACTCTTTGTATTTTCTTATTATTCTTTAAATGTTTTAATTTTCAAGTCTTTTTCTATTATAACAAACTACGTATTATATAAATTGTTTAACAAATTTATATTGTAAATTTAAGTATTAAACTCGATTCAACTAATTGTGATACTTTCTTAAATAACGCGGATTTAATTTTTTAATATTTAAAAATATTTGAATATCTTTATAAAATTTGAATTAAAATTTTTTAATAATCAAGCTTTTTAAAATTATTTTGATACTATTTTAAAGCTAGAAATTGGGTTTCCTATAGACCTAATTGTAGGAAAATTCCGGTGTGTCCATCACATGGACACGGTGCGGAAAACAAAATTTTTTTATCCCGGGACATTCCCGAAAGCCAGGATCCATGTGTATGTACAAATAGTCAAACCATAACGACCAAAGGAGACCGTCTCTAACGGTATCCACGCAGAGGTCGGAAAACCTAACCGGGACAAACTCTTTTGACCCGGGAATAGCTAGACTAAAGAAAAGAGTGCTAGCTCTTACCTTAGCCTTGGAGAGCAAATGAGATGATCTTGGTGGAGCCTTGGAAAGGTAGAAGCCAAGTGGAATGGAAGAGATGAAGAAGATGAAAACAATTTTTCAAGCTTAACCCTTAAGCAATTTTCGATTCTCCTCTCCCATAACCGTGCAAGCCTTCTTCAATTGCCTTCCTATATGTCTTTTAACTAATTAAAATACATAGAGAGGCTTGGTTGTGAGGCATCCACGTAGGTGGCATAAAAATGCCTTAAAATGCTAAATGATGATGAGGTTTGACTTTTCAAACCAATTTCATCTCATCACTTTTATGTTCCACCGAAATTCATATATATATATATATATAATTAATTAATTAATATATATATTTGCTGAAGAGGTCCAGTCAAACTAGGGTCGGTCCTACCGGCCTGCCGGGCCCCGCCGGCGAAAAAT
>JANZLD010000235.1:73372576-73383894 GCA_026413575.1 Erythroxylum carthagenense | reverse complement strand
ACTTACGTGCCAAGTATTGGCCAAGGCCCGCCAACACTCGCACGATCCCGCAATCTGAACTTAGGGGTCTAACAGTAATACCTTTTTAAGGAATAGTTAATTTTCGTGAGGTTAATCTCAAGTCCAATCTCGAGCCCCCACCTAAGCACGAGTATCTTCGTTTAAGAGAATTTTTGGTGCAGACTCCACTTTAATAGAAGAGTTAAGCTCTAGCAAACTCTACTTTAATAGAACTAATTTAGCTATTCCCACAAAGAAAGAGATTAAAGAGATCAGTGCTCACTCTTTTAATGATAGCTTTCACTAGACAACGTATTTCTAGTTCATAGAGAACTAATTTTATTTAATATTTAAAAAACTGAACTAATGATTAAACAACTAAAATAAAAAGATTAAAAATTTAAAAATTCAACTAATAGAAGAGGTTAGAATTTAATTAATAACTTGTTAAATAAAAAATTAATTTACTATAATTTATCAAAATCAATTAATTCATAAAAATCAATCAATTAAGTGATAAATTGATCATTTTTTAATAATAAAAGTTATTAAAATAAATGAAACTAATAAATTATAGGTCTATTTATTTCTATTTTTAATTAAATTTTCTGTTTTTGTTTTTAAACTTAAAAATAACTACTTATTTGAGCTTTATGTTTTTGTTCTTTCAATTTTCAAATATTGTAAAAACTGTAAATATCAGATAAAAACAAAAATTAAAATTTAATATCTTAAAAAATAAATACTAGTATTAAAAATAAAAAAAACATTGACATCGAACAAAATTTTGTTTTTATTTGAAAAAATAAAAACAAAAAAATGAAGAATGAAAATCACAAAAAAAAGTGAAACTGATTTTTGCCGGACCAAATTAATTCGATTCTTTAAGCATTGATTTCATTAGGATTTTAGAGCTAGAAGAAAATAAGAAAAACATAGAAACTTAAAGAGAACATACTTACAAGATAAAAGTTCTTCAAACCCTTCCAATCAATAGAAAAAATAAATGATAATTCAATGCCACTAAGACCCAATTACACACTACATTCCTTCACTGATGTATGAAAACAACAAACAAAAAAAGGACCTGATCTATTGGTATAATGTTTTCCAACAAAAGAGTTGGTAAACACAATCACTTTGATACACTTCTTGGAAGAATAGGTGAGGGAGCATTTTTCCATACAATGGTTTCAGATCAGAAACTGAACAACTGGCCGCCTGAAAACAGTTCGTCCAATCTGATTATAAAGGAGCCGGGAATAGGTAGATGTACACACAAACATAAGTTGCTTCTGGTACCTAACCAGTCTGAAATATGCAGTAGTAGCATCGAAAACCAGAAAACTGCAGCCGAAACCCGTTCTGCACTCTTATTTCCACAGCAATCACTCTGTACAGTATTTGCTTTCTGAAAATGGATCATAAGTATATAGCATATCTCTTTTGTAGATGCTAAATTCCTCACTAGCATATAAAGTCCTATCGGACGAGGGGAAGGGACGGAAAAGGATCCTGTGTTCGAGTAAGATCAGCCTGCTAGACTCTAAAAAGTATTTCAGCCGGTACAAATTACAAAATCCTCACACCAGAGAGAAGAACAGGCCAAAACTGTTGCCAATATTCTGTTTGATATCCAACAAATTCCCCAACATGAAGATGCAGTGAGCCAATTGCAGTCTTACTGTGCAGATACATTCAACTCTGACCACTATATTTCACTGCACTGGCTCAGGAGTTAATTGTACAACCAATCATACCTAACATCACAATATTCCATTTAAAACTCTCTGATAGTAGTCATATTGCCGTGTGCGCCAGGCATCTAAGCTGCTGCTGATCAGAGAAAGCACCAACGATACACATTGCTGATAGAAAGCAAGACAAATAGTTACATACATAGCAGCATAGTTTGAGCCAATTGGTATGATAATAAATCTCAAATTTACCTCTTCTGTCAAACTTAGATGGAACCTTTTTCTTAGATTCTGTATAGTCCTCGGACCACCTTTGAAGCAAGGAAAGCCCGAATCCTGTCCAAAAGCATGTGCATCTAAGTAATATTTCAGCACAAGTGTGGCAAGGTGAAATTTATGTTGGCCAAAGACTGCCTATAATTCCTAAACAGATTCCTAATGGAGAAATCTACATGTATTCAAGTCTGACAATTCATATTCACCCTCTTTTTGTCCCTTTGTTTTACTCACTCTTTGACAAGAACATGAAAAGAGGCTACAAAGAGCAGAACTGATGACTTTACCTGCAGCATCTCAACAAGAAGAATGATTCGCTCTGCATGCTTACGGCATGTTAAGAACCCCTGAATGCATAGAACCTGGATGCAAATGGCAAAATCGTCAGTTAATGTCCTGACAAGGGGTGGGACAAAATAGGAATGACAACACTACAAAATAGTTTATCAATACTTTAAAATAGTCGAAAAACTCGCTTGGAACTCCCTCAGCGTCAGAATCCATGACCTACAATGATTGCAGACATTCCAATTACAATTGGATTCAAACAAAATTGAACACCAGGGAAGATGTTAAAACATCTGCAGACAATGAGGTTGAAAAGGAACAACCAAAGGGAAAAAGTAAAGATAGCAAGCTGAACAAAGGCATGATACAAAAGTGAAACCCCACCTCAAGAAGTTCTCTGGTAAGTTTAAATGGCGCACTCTCAAAATTCACACCACCAGGTGAATTGGAGAGCATGAAGCCAAAATCAATGTGTATAATATGACCATCTTCATCCAATAATAAGTTTCCATTGTGCCTATCCTTTACCTGAAGTTAAAAACATTTATTTTATCATGAAGTGTATACAAGCAAGGAAGCCCTGAAACATGTCAATGCTTTAGATGACAGAAGGTTGTGAAAAGTCCCCTGCTTCATACAAATAAAATAAACTAAAATGTTTTAGATGACTATTTACATCAAGAAACTGTAACCGGGGTTCAGAGCAGATCTAAGACCAGGCACAAGTTTTTCTGTGGTAGCTGATATATGAATGTCATCAGCAATTTAGAGTCAAAGGACTGGGAAGGAAGAAGGCACCATACCTGTAGAAGATAGCACACTAGAGAATATCCAGCCATACTTTCAACAAAGTTCCTCTGAAAAGAAAATGTAATTACTGAGTAAGGTATCCTAATGAATAGAGAAATAAATATATCATCAATGTCTGTTACTTTAGAAAAGGACCAGTAACCAGAATGCCGTTGACACAGATTAGAACATTTGACATGTATATTACCTGCGCAAGCTTAAAACTTTGGGAATTCTCTTCATACTTGGCAACAAAGAAGTCACGCAAACTTGAGATGTTGGGGTATCTACTTTTTATTGAATGAAGCGAAGCCTACAAACCAGGAAACATTATAATTAACATTCCTATGCAATTTTCTCATGATAACAAAAATTGTATATTATTACCGTGTCAGGGATTGTTTCAATGAGAGCTGTATAAGAAGAAGTAACCAAAACTTCATAGGGACGTAACCAGAGAGGGAGCCCAGCTTCTTGAAATATATCTGGCATCAGATGCAACTTTGTAAGCAGGAGTCAACTAAAAGAACAAGGGGTAATCCAATATCTTACTATAGTAGGGACAAAAGCTTCAAGATATGGAAGTCAAACAAATATTTGACAAGAGTTGCTCTAACAACCGTCACTGTGTTTGCACATTGCTGATCATAATGGAAGTTTTTTGTTTTGTTTATCTTCTCAAGACAACTGGAGAGTGTATCAAATTCAGTTTTGGCAGAAAAATATGATATATATTTTTCTTAAAAATATAGGAAAGAATAAGAACAAAACTCTTTGCATCTTCGCCAGCAAAGAGAAACAACAAAGAATAACTGGCTGCTTTGGACTACAAACACCAAATTTGCAGCCTGGTCGCTGTAAAGATATTCACAACACCTACCATAAAAGTGAGAAATTAGTTGCACCGCAAGATGCTCCTGCCTACAATCATCACCACTCTTCACAATAACCTGTGTGGGAAACAAGCACATAGAAACATCTGTAAATAAACATACATATACTATGTAAATTTCAGAAGAAAGATCAACTCCATATTGGCCTTGAGGTTAGAGTAAACACATCAAGTGATTAAGAACTATAGGATAAGAACTAAACATATAGGCAGATGCATCAATGTATCACTGGGAATCAGCAATGTTTCAAATTCTAATATAAACAGGTGAACTGATATGACAATATTACCGGATCCAAACAGTTCAGTTTGCACTATGATCATTCAGGCATATATAAAGCATCTACTGGAAAAGTATAAATATAAGATAAGAATACGCAAGCACTAAAGATAATGACTAAAAGACTTCTACGTTCCAAAAATATAGTTAAATAAAACCAAGCTATTATCAGTTCTAACAAGAAAGAAAAATATAAGATCTAGAACTTACAGATCGCAGGTCCCAACCAGGTAATTTTCCATATATTGATTTTTTACGTATTCTCTCTTTTTTAACGTCCCAAAGTTCACCCCATAAGGGATCTGTTGCCTTGGGAGTACCACCATTACCCTGTTGGAAAATTAAACCATTTAAAGAACCAACATTTTGCACTGGAACAGAGAACTTAGACATTATATTTGCATGAACGCTCACCCTTGGTTGTGTATCAGATGAATCTTGGCCTGCCCCTTTTAGAGGGAGTCCAGGAGGTGCTTCTCCTTTGGCTGCTGCAGCCTGCAGAAGACAGTTACTTTACCACAACCCCTTTGATAAAAAAGATAATAAGAATCAGTGTATTCACGCAAAAGCCCACCTTCACTTCTTCTATGGCGATTGTACTCGGAACCCGACGATGCTCCTTACGATGTGATGCTTCTTGATCCCCAATGCCTTCCATCTTAACTGTGGGATCTACTGTCAGCACTACTCTCACCCATTCCAAATCACTATCATGTTCTGTCCCTTGATGCTGACTACTACTACCAGAGCCAGATTGCAAAACAGATGCTTCAGTGTTCATTGGTTGCCCAAGAAATTGCTTCTCCACAAAAAAGCTCACATTAACGACTTTCAATTTAGCCCCCGAAGAATGTGACATTGCCTGGTCAATGGCTTGAGCTGTAGATATTGACATCCTATCGCTACTGTTCCGATACACTTCCTGGACAGTCCACAAAGGATAAGCCCATGGAGGTGGTTTTGGCAAAAATGCATCTCCATTGGCCAGAGGAATCCCTCCTCTGGAAAGCTTTTGAGAGCCAGATGTATCCCTCGTATTGCTGAAAATGAAAAAAAAACTGGCGTTAACTATACACCATAAAATGTTATCTATGTCAATGCTGATTTATGTGTTAATTAACACCCAAGATTTAACAGAAAATTACCTTGGCATTTCAATTTTCAACACTTCAACACAAATTAGATAAGGTGCCTTCTCCCTTGAATTCATAAGCTGAGCTTCATCTTCTGGTATATGAACCACACAATACATACCCTTACCCATGGGAAAGCAAACTCCTACAGCAACATAAATTTACTGGTTACATATAAAAAAACACTAATGGAATGTATATAGCAGAACTGGCATTGAGTTTTAACACATATGAATATGAACTTTTATATTTAATTACGAATTTTCTTTTCCCTAACTGTCTCTTTAGATACAAATAAATTTCTTAAAATTAAAAGGGGAAAGAGCATAAATTACTGTTAACAACATGGCAGCAGAAGACACATTACTAGAATAATTTTTGCACCTTAGAAAAATCTAAAAGTTTACTTGCACTACCAAAAAATAAAGATCAAAAGAAAAACTACTCTCCATCAGGTATGTCCAATTCCCAAATGAAAACATCAGGAAATCAATTGTAGATTTATGTGACTACTCACTCCCAATGTATTTGAGCTTACTTGTTAAGCTATTATAGGCAACTTGATTTTCAAACGTATTCTAGCTTTTGAACAGCCATCTTTCAATTAAAGTCCATCTTAATTAGAACAAATACCTCCAGTATTTTGAGCTTCAGCTAAACGCTTGTTTATATCCACAAGTGACTGAAAAACCAAGAAATAAATGTGTTAGAAGGAACTTGTGCAGCAGATTAAATACTGTGCAGGATCATGCATGTAAAATTGAATGCTCAAGCAGAAATAGAAACATATAAGTCTGTCAGTTTGTGTGTTTGTCTGCATGTTTCTATGTGTTTCAGCTGTGTAAACAGACCACCAAGCATATTTACATTATAACCAATATGCATCGCAGTAAGTGAAAAATAAGGGATAGCCAAATTTAAACTAATTGAATAACCTCACGAAGAGCACTTTTGCGATCTTCGACTGGAAAGACATCTACAAGGCCATATGATGTCTCACATAGTGTAAGCACAAAGTCCAATGATTCATGATAAGCTCCTTTCCGGAATTGTGATGCTGTATTATTGGGACGTGGGGGTTTCACGTTTGATTTTTCAGTTTGTTGCTTTGGTGAACCTGGACGCTTCTGCCAAGTAAAAACCACACATACATTAATGACAAAAGGAAAGGGCCATGCAAATGAAGGTTACTTTTAAAAGGAAAAAACAAGAGGTCATAAATATTACTCATTACAAGTACCTCCTTGTTCTTCTTTGAAGCAAACAATTCTGAGTCTTCAACAGAACGATCGCGATCTCGGAAGAGTTTGCGAAAAAAGTTCTCCGTCCCTGGACTGCTCTCAAACAAGCTGCTGCTGTTACTATTTTCATTTATTGCAGTACTTTTTACATCTTCAGGGTGCACGCGGAACAATCTTCGAAATAACGGGAAATCTGACGGTTCTCCTTCCTCACCATTTGCATTCCCCTCATCAATTTTGTCAATTGAATCTTTCTTCTCATCAAACATATCTTTAAAAATCCTCCTGAAGAAACCGTCTTTCTCATCTTCGTCCACGGACTTTGGAAGTTTCCCTTCAGAATTAATTCTTTCCTCATCCTCACTCCTCTCTTTCCCATCCTTCTTGTCCTCAAACTTCTCCTTGAAAATTTTCTTTAAAAAGCCCTCTTTTTCATCATCTTCCAGCGATTTAGAAGTTAATTTTTCATCGCCATCACCCTTACTATCTCGAAATAATCTTTTGAAGAACCCTTCTGAGCTTGATCCCAATTCGTCATCATCTCCTCTACTATTATCCCTTAAAAGCCTTTTAAAAAAGCCATCTGAGCTGGAAGTGAACTCCTCATCCTCACCTTTATTGCTATCCCTCAACAGCCTCTTGAAGAACCCTTCAGAACTAGGCGTCAAATCCTCATCATCACCCTTACTGTTATCCTTTAAGAGCCGCTTAAAAAACCCGTCTTTCTCACTCTCCTCATCTTTATCCACTGACTTTCTAAACAATAATGCATCCCTCATTTTTGGGCTTGGAATGAACTTCTTGAAAATTTTATTCTCATCCGGTGATAATGGACTTCCATCCTCCTGCAAATTGTTCCCTGATGAGGGTGAGAATGAGAAAGTCTTCTGCAAGGGTGGGGATGATGTCAATGACAACAACTTCTGCTTTGAAGACCGGATTTTATTCAAAACCTGGTTCTTACTCCCAGTACTTGAAGCCTCATTATGGGACCGTATTAGCGGTGGCCACTCTCCCATGAGAGTAGCTGCAATCTGGCACTTCTCCTGAATCCTGCTAATCCCTTCATTGTCATCAAAATCCTCAAGTTCGGCCAACAAGAACCAATGCACCTTGAGAGATAACTTTAATGACTTGGAGCAAATATCAATAACAAACTTGTCTAAAGATGGGCTGGGTTTGTGTATTAGCATATAGCAAATTTGGAACAAATAGCTCTCAATGCCCGACAAGGGCAAAGTATACATTCTATTGCAAAGATAATCTCGTACCCCAGCGTGATCATGCTTATAAAGGTAGCTCACTGCAATCCACTCGCAGAAAAATGCCGAGTCAAAGAACCTAATTAGCCACCCATTCTCGCTGGACTCACCAGTAAGGTTAGTCCTTGCAGCAATCTCACGCGGCGACGGGTCCGATTCTCCACGAACCAGTCCCAAAAGCCTCACCATTGTCAATCTACCATCATAAACCCTAACTCACCTCAAAATATCAGATCAAAACACAAAGTCCATCACTTCTCAATCCCAATAGACCAAACACAGCTCTTCTCTTGAAATACTAAACCCTATAACTACTTAAAACCTTCACCGGAACCCTAATTTCAATACAAGAGTCAAAATCTCGGCTCCCCTAAGTGATTCAACACAAATGCATCACTGAGACGCCAATTCCAAATCTAACACCGAGAAACCCAAATTTCGACGCTCCAAGCTACAACCTTCTGGAAGGTCCGATTCAAAACTCACCAAAAGTGGTAAGAAATGATCGGAATTTTCTGGAGAAATCGAATTTGGGACAAGAGAGACGATAGCGATCTGTGAATCGGAATACTTACAATTTAGGGATCAAAATTGATATACGGATATCAGTTGAAGAGTGGATCTTGTCAATCCTGCTTCGAAGCGAAACGACGTCGGAGGACAGTTGTTGTTGTGGTGGTCACGCTGAGGTCGTCTTCTTGAATTGCACACATATGGAGACAGAGAGAAACGTAAAATTTTGTTATTATTCAAATTTTGTATTGACCCGTTAAAGAAACTATAGGGTTTCACTCACATGCGTGCAGGACCATTTAAAGTTCTATGGGACCTCCTGCATGATTGGTCCGACTGAAGAAAGAAGCAATGATTGATGTCGTCATAGGCAGAAAGTCGTAATTATAATTATGAATTTTGAATTTCAATTTCAAGGCTCAAGAGATTAGGCATGGCAATCCCGCTGGGCTGATCAGCTTACGGGTCAGATTTCTTAGCTCAATTGGGCATGGGTCGGACTCGGGTTAGGATTATCCAGTTCCGCCCAACCTATGGTTTAATAAAAAATATAAAATAATGTCGTTTTTTTTTAATTTTTTAAAAATAATAAATCGAATCAGGCCGAGCCATCACATAAAGTGTAATTTAATTAATTTTTTGTTAGATTTAAATTTAAATAATAAAAATCAAAATTTGACATTTGACATTTGTTATTATAAAACTCAAATAAAAAGTTTAAAATAGGAATAAAAATAAAAACTTAAATCTTGTTAATACTTGAAATTACATTCGATTTATTATTAATTGTTTATTTTAAAATAATTTGATTCAGCTTATGAAAAAAAGAAAAAATTTTTGTTTCGACTCAAACTAATAAAAATTTGTTATATAATATGATTTGTAATTAATTTTATAAATTAGAAAGGACTTTAAAACGGAAGATTTTGACCAATGTATATGGGAAAATACATAATATTTAAATCAATACTACGAAACACTTTTAAATTTTATAAATCAAAGGATTTATTTGACAAGAGAGAAAATTTAAATTAAAATGAGTTTCAAAAATATGTCGTAACGTAATTAATGTTTTCAAAACCAGACTAGAAGTTAAATCGGTAATATATAAGGTTTAATGTTTAAAGCTTTAATTAGTATAGATTATCATAAAATTGATTAAAGATTAAACAAAATTGAAAAATTTTAAAAATGATTGAAAAAATTTTCTTATAACTTATTTATCAAAATTTTATAATTTAATTGAAAAATATAATGTGAAATGAAAATTAGTTAGTTTATACAAACTAATTAGTTTTAAAAAAATTGACCGATTAATTAATTAATAAATTATTTTTAAAATAAAAATTATTAAACTAAATCAATTTAATAATTTAAAAATTGAATTGAAAAGTTAGCTGGTTCAAGATTTTTACTATCAAATTAGCTAAATCGGTTCATTTTTAAAACATTTATGTACTAATTTTTTAAAGATATCTTGAAATTTCATCAATTTACAAAGAAAAAGATAAAAGTTATAATAAATATATTCACATTTACACGGGAACAAGATATGAATAATTAAATTAAACAATCTTTGTACAATGACCATATGAAAATATTATTTAGAATGAAATATCACTTTATTGCTATTTTTGTAGAATTGGTTTTGTAATACATTTCATTTTGCAAATTAGTTCAATCATATATTTGCATTTATACGAAATTTAATTTTAAATTTTAAATATTAATATTGATGTGATTTTTCATTTCATCTTGAATTTGCCCTTTGCTATTATCCGCATTTAACTATAGGCCAAAAGAATAATTTAGTCCCTAGCATTTATACTAAAATTTAAGTTTGACTCTAACGTTTCGGATTTTAACATTAGTAAAATGTTTAATACGATCCTTAACATCAAAAAAACGTTTAAAACAGTCCTTAACGTAGGCTAAACTCCATCTAATTATGGGTTATTTTGAACGTTTTTCAAATATTAGAGTTCATATTGAAAGTTTTACAAACATTAGAGTTTATTTTGAATACATTAAAACATTAAGGCCTTACTTAGATTTTAGTGTAAATGTTGAGGACTAAATTGCTCTTTTTATCTTAAATTTAAAATATTAATGTTTGATGTGATTTTTCATTTCTTCTTGAATTTTCTTTTTGCTATTATCTATTTCTCGATTTTTAGTTTATGATGTAATGTTTAAGCTAAAATGTTTTTAATTAGCAGTCATATAAAGAACTATAATTAGATATTAATTATTTCAATAAATAATATAATTCAAAAATCAAAAGTAAAAAGTCAATTAGAAATGAATTATGATTAATTATTGTCAAATCTTAATGACTAAAGTTTTTTTTTTAAACGGAGGAACCCACAGTTGTTATCTTTTAAATGCGCATTGGGTAAACCTCCGAATTGATGCAATAGCCTGTAAATCATGTCAATCGAATATTCTATGCTTAGCAAGCTCTGTACGACAAACTCAATCAAGAGAATATAAATATAAGGATTCAAACACAAAACTTTTTGACCCATACTGACATTTTGGTTCTTGCCTTCGAGGATTTAATCAATGGCAAATCAAAGAATGAACTAGAAATCGATCTGTTCTTCGATTGGAACAAAGTTAAATGGCTCCATTGTGCTCCACCATCACCTTCGCAGTTAAGACTTTATTTGGTTGGATGTAAATTAATAGAATGTAATGGAATAGAACGGAAGGGTTTATAATATAATGGAATGTAATATAGTAAAAAATTATTTGGAATGGATGGAATGATTCATAATGTAATGTAGTTAAATGTTCTTTGGAAGATTGATGGAATGGAATGTAATATATAATAAATAACTTTTATATCCTTTATATTAAAATGATTGTTGCAGGAGGTTTATTAATTTATTATTAATTATATAAAAATATTAGTATTAATTATTTAATTTAATTTATGTGATTT
>JANZLD010000235.1:73361640-73372476 GCA_026413575.1 Erythroxylum carthagenense | reverse complement strand
AAATATTATTATTAATTATTTAATAAAATTTATTATATTTAATATTAGTATATTCTATTTAATATATTAATATTATGCTTTGTTAGAGTTGATATTAAGAAGAATAATTGAAGGTATATTAAGTAGTATGTATTTATTAGATTACGTTCCATCATAAACCTTCCAAATCGAAAGTTTCTTATTTTCATTGTTTATGATGGACTAGAACGTAACATAAAACCTTCCGCTTCCATCCAATTATATTCTATTCCATTATAAAATTCTTAAACAAACGATAGAAGTGTGTTACGTTCTATCTCCTTCTATCCCTAACCCCTCAACTAAACAAGGCCTAAGTGACAATGACAACAGGTTGCCAAATTAGTGAATTATAACTATATAAGGATTTTTTTATTTTAAAATTTTAAAATCTATTAAACTTTAAATAAAAAGTAATAAAGAAATACATGCAACGTAAAAAAAAATAATGAAAACACACTTTACATAAACATCACTTATAGATCAATCAAATACTCCTCTCATCGCATTAAATATTATTATTAAAATTGATTTAAACTAATTAAATTTAATCTAAACTAATAATTTATTACAATAATATTAGAATTATTAATTTAAATAGAGTTTAATTTATTTGAATTGTGTTTAAGAGCTTATTTGTGTCAAGTGATTTTGATTAGTTTCTGTATAATCTTAATATGTGTATTTTGTTGTTATTTTTAAGTAAAATATATAGGAGAAGGGATTTTTTGAAATATTGAAAACTATAATGAATATTTCTTTTAATTTTAAAGATTAAAATTATCTAAAATTTCTTAAATTACATAAAAATTTTATTTTTTGCCTATAATTTTCTAATTAATAAATCATATGAATGAGCTAACTTCGCAAAGAAAATTTTGGCTCCAGTGCTTTTGATTGCTAAGAAAATGTGCGTACACAGCGAGAAAAATTGAAAAGTGTACAAAAGTGATGGAATATAAAATATATACATTATTTTGAAATGAAACCTTTGAGTAAACGATAAAGGTTGTTCTTTTTTGATTATAAGATTACATATTTGAATCATAGAAACAACCTCTTTGTAAAAAAAATTATAAAAGAAAGATTGCATATGTTGATGGTCCTTCTTCGACTCTCACAAAGTGAGAAACTTTATGTATAAAGTACTTTAATTTGACTGACTCAAGTACAATTTTTAATTATGATTGTAATCCGTATTATTATTACAATAAAGGATAATTATATATTTATTATCTGTAATGTGATTTTGTTTCAAGTATTTTAGAGCTTATGAAAGGAAAGAAAATAAAAAAATTGCAAACAAACTTGCTGCGGCAAAAGCAACAAATGGAAGATTCTTTTCCGATATTCCTAACTCACGATTTGTTGAATCTACAAGAGGTTCAACTTGATTCTACCGATTCAATTGTCTTTGCTTAATCAAAAATGAAAAATTGTAATTATTCAATAACTTGCAACTCAGTCACTTCTCAAACTTATTTTAGCCAATCACTCAACATTTTTTATTTCAAGTAGGCTCTGTACATACTTATAAGGCAATTAAGGGGATATGGATGATTGGGATAACATGTTTTATCCTATGGTAAATAACAATAATTATCTTATCCTAATATTGGAATTTGAATATTGGTTATTTTCATGGGTAGATAGCCATCAATCGTGTACGCCAACAAAACCAAAAGTGAGAGAGGTCAATGCAGATACATACCACAGAGCTAGTCCAGCAACAAGAAGGAGAGAGAGATTAAACTTGAAAGCCCTCATCTTGGTCCTTTCTTCTGATCTTTGTGAGGTACAGTATGAGAAAGATTGAACAGATATAAGTTAATATATATATGTGTGCGTGTGTGTGTGTGTGTGAAGTTTTTCAGGTGCAAGGCTGCAATTTTGTAGTTTGGTCTTGGTGTCCATTCCAGGGTTTGTACAAAGCTCCTGAAAAATGGCTTCACTGGCATGAAAATATCTGAAAGTTCAAGATGTTTATCAATGGCATCTACTAGCTAGCATATGCATGAAGATTCCTTGCTCAATCAACTATATTAATACTAACTAATAGTAATATGATTCTTGTTCTAGTAAATGTCTAATAAAGTTGATATAATTTTCTGATTTCTTTCCCCTTTATTAATTAAAAAATACTCATTACAACTCTTATTTTTGTGTGACATTTTATGTTAGATTTTGTAATTGTAAAATTATCTTAAAATAGTTGTTTTAAGTAATGATTAAAAAATTCAATCAGTTCGACCGATTTAAACGTAAAAATTTTGAATCAGTTGATTTTTCAGTTTGGTTTTTAATTTGCCAGTTTGATTTAGCTTAATAATCCTTAATGTTAAAAATCAATTGATTTATTAATTAATCAATCGATTTGTAAATTAATTAATTTTTATAAATCAAAATTAATTAATTAATGTTTATTAAATATTTCTTTTTTAATTAAACTTCAAATTATTTAATAGGTAAGAACAGTCTCTTTCAATTATATTTAAAGATGTTTTAATTTTAATCAATCTTTAATTAATTTTATAATGATCTAATACCAGTTGAACTTTTTAAACCTTAAATTTCTTGTCTTATCGATTTAACTTTCAATCAGGTTTTGAAAACATTGATTTTAAGTTTTTAAATTTATTTTTAAAAATTAAATAGATCTTCAAATTTAATCTTTAGATCTAATAAGTCCAAATATGTTCTAACCTTAATAAAGAAACTAGAGAAAAAAAGTCTGACCTCATTAATTATGTTTGTGTGAAAGTGTACCAAATAACTATTTTGTAACACTTTATTAACAACAAATTACAATGTTTATGAACTCTTTTCGGGATAAAATATGAATAGTTAAAAATTGCCTTGAATTGTAAAAAGTATATACATAATGTTATTAATTAAGTTACGCATAGGGGGCTAAGAAAATTTGGCTACGTTTTAAAAAACATAGTTAAAAAAATTTGCTTATGTTTTAAAAAATGTAGTTAAAAATATTAGTTATGCTTTTGAAAACGTAGCTAAAAATATTTGATTACGATTCTAAAAACGTAACCAATAGTATTTAGCTATGAAAAAAAAGCAGCTAAAAACTATTACTGCAAAAGAGAAGGGTTTTGATGATGACATACAACGACGTCAAAAGATACAAAATTGTCGCTAAAAGTAATTAGCGATGAAAAAATCATCAAAAAAATCATCGTAAAAGTCTAGTAACAAAAAATTATTACGACATTCTAGATTAATCATCACCAGAAAGATTTTGATACGATTATATGTTTGTCACTAATAACAATAAGCGATGAGAGAAGCAATGGTCGTAGATTAGTTATTGCGACATTTAATTTTGGTCGATAAAGGTAATTAGCTTTGTTAACATAGTTGTAGGTAATAATGTTTACTGATGATTTATTTTGGTAGCAAAATGTTTTTAGCTACAAAAAATAAAGCGTAGCTAAATATTACTAAAGACATTTTGAAAAGCGTCGGTAAAAGATTTGGTGATGATTTTATATTTGTAGCTAAAAACTTCTAGTGACGAATATTTATTTTAATTTGAAATTTAATTATAATTATTAACAACATTTTTAATTCATGTTAGTTTTTCGAACATAGTTTGAATTATAATTTAGTCACATTTTGTAATTATTATTTGTGACATATTGTTTAAATAATAATAATTAAAATAAAATAGAAATATTTCATAATTAAAAATGAAATAAATTTTATACAAAAACATGTAAATAAATGTTAATTGCAAAACTGAAGAAAAAACTTTATCCACAAACTAAGAGTCCTCATCGTCACTACTACTGACATATTGTGACCCAAATATTTGTTTGACCATCCTTTTTAGCTTGGTTAACTCTCTTTCAGTATAGCCTAATTTTTGCTCATTATGTTGTAATTTTTCTTTAGCACGATCTAACTTTCCTTTATTACATTGTAACTGAGCCTTAAGTGATCGATTATCCTCTTGAAGCATCGTTACATATGCTGGTCGTGACGATAATGAACCAATTGACTTAAGGTCATGTCCAAGATCTTTGATATACCCTGATCTTATACCAAGGACATTGTTGCAAATATCATTCACATCGAGCTCATTCCCTTCAGACAATGATCTCTGCAACAACTCGTGCATCTTGTCCTATAATTTAAAATATTATTTAGTATTACATAAATAAATAAAAGTCTAAAATTAAAAATTTTATACTTGCATAATTATTTTGCACCTCTTCGGATATCCGGCCTTTACCTTCCTTGTAATGTGTCAGCTTATAGAGTGTGATCCTATCACACTCTTGTTGTTGGAGTTGAGTCTGGCTCTGTTATATAAATAAAAAAATTATAATAAAATAGATTTTATTTTGTTAACTAATAGAATAATAACTTCGAAACATTACACTCACAAATTGTTGTACACTCACAAATGATTTGGAGCCAGTGTAGTGAGGAGATTTCATTTTTGCTTTGTTAACCTTGTCTTTCTTACACTTCTCCAAAATAAAAAGAAGAAATAGTCATTAAATGCAAAAACAAAATTAATGAAAGGAAATATGAAGAGAAAGAAGACAAATCTTAATCTTGGTAGAAGCCCAATAATCACACATTTCACTCCAATTTTTTGGAGTGACTCGTTCTGGAATATGTCTTCTTACCTCCTAATTCGAAGGAAAAGACATGTAGTATTTATGAAATCAATAACGATTATCCTTTGCCTTTTGTTTTAACAGTGAACTGACACAGCTTGCAACTTCAGAGTTCTTGATGTCGACGATATTGAGCTTCATCTGTGAACAACACGTATCAGTTAACTTACTCTTCAAATAAGTAAAACCGTAATGCATATAATAAATGAATTGAAAAATTATCGAAACTTTCTCCATAACATTTTGTAGCAAGTTTTCTTCCTTTAACTGCTGGCATGCTGATGGCAAGACAATTCATTCATGACGACGACGACCAACTCATTGGATAATTTTGTTGATTGGATCTTATCAAAAGAACGATGTTGCGTGAGATTAATATGCACAGACAACTTACTATTTATTGCAATATTCATACGTTGCAACTCATATTTTTTTGTGATACCTCTACCTCTTTTCCTTATGCCGGTATTGGAACCTGACAACAAAAGAATAATGATAATAAAAAACACATTAATCATTTAAATATATATTTGAGCATAACTGTAAATATAGGTGGTTAACAATAACAAACCTGAAGATCTCTCAACACTAGTTGAGGTAGATATACGTTATTGCTGACTGTTTTCATTGTAGGATGAATTCGGTGGTTATTGAACGATAGGGTCAGATTGATTTGGTTGTTATAGGGGAGGAACATCTTCGGTAGTTGCCACCCTTTTTCCCTTATTTTTATCGTGTCCTATTATATTGAAAAACTAAAACAGAATATCAACATAACGCATAATCTTTACTCACACATAAACATTCCATATGAATATATGTCAAGCACAAGTATTTACTAAACATTCAGCATAAACATAAATAAATCAAACACCAACATTCCACATAAATATAAGTAAAACATCAATAATATGCCTTGCTTCATCTTGAATAAACATAAGTAAAACATCAACAATATAACTCAAATATGAACATAACATTTAAAACAATATAAACAATTTATTTTGCATTCAATCATCATGATCAAGATTTTGAAAATCATCATCATTAATTACATTATCATCGAATTTTTCATCACTAATATATTAGGGCAAAGTATCATCATTGTCATTTAATTCATCCTGAGTATAGTCTTCATTTTTTTGTATGATAAAAATTGGCTTGGACTTCATCTAGGTGTACTATGTTGCGATCAACATCTCTCCTATAGAATGATGATATACCTACATCTTCTATTGGAGTGGTTTCATCAATGAACTTTGACCTAATCTTTTGATAAACTTAATCTGCATCCTCATTGAATTGACCATTATCCCTTTCATAAAAATCGAAGACAATTCATTATTGAAACTTTTCAACAATCTTCTAATTGCTACCTAATACAACATCGTTGAGGTAAAAAACTTGCTTCATTTGACTTGCAAGGACAAAAGGATTATTATCATACCATGTCTTACTAACATTGATGCTAGTAATATTCCCATTTACTTTCATGTCAGCAAGATTAAACCATTTGCACTTAAATAGAACAACCTTCTTATCGTTGATGTAGTGCAACTATATTATTTCAACGTTGACACTGTAGAAATCAATAGAATCATTGTCATGACATCCATTAACAACAACCCCATACTTTTGGCTTTTAAATTGACTATCTTGATCTTGTATGTGAAATCTCAATCCATTATAAATATGAGGCCCACATGCCAAACTATATAATGTTGATGTTGCTTTTTACACTTACGGTTATGCAGCTGTATCATCTATATGACAAAATGAGAATAGAAGTTATTTTGACATATAAATTGTCATATGTTCATAATATGTAACTTAATCTATTTCTAAACCATGATACAAACTTCAACTTATGTCTTTCTTCAACATTAATAATCCCTTTGTTGCGAATAGACTCTTTGTGCTCTCTATTTAAAAAAGTAAATGACAATAAGGAAATGAGATTCAATGAACAAAGTTCTAAAATGATTGTTTGAATAAGAAGGAATATACATACTCCATATATATATCAACTTTCTCGCAATTGTTCAAAATATACTAATAGGTGATTTCGAATTCAACTTTACTTAACTCCATATATTTACTCACACCAAGTAACCTTACTTATTGGGAAAAATTGACAACCCACCCTCTTCATCAAAATCAAAGTTATGTTCTGGTCTATTAAATCTTATCTCCATATCACTTAAGTACACTGAACAAAATGTCAAGCATTCATTTGCTATATAAGCCTCTGTATTAGACCCTTCAGGTTGAGCTCTATTACGTATATAACACTTAAGAGAACATAAAAACCTAAACAAAATCTAAAATATTAGGAATTGTTAATAACAAATAACTTTGAAAAAAAGAAAAAGTTAATATGAATTACCTTTTAATCAAGAGCATCCATCGAAATTGATCCGGTCCATAGAGTTTTACTTCATATGGTAAGTGAATTGCCAAATGAACCATAAAATCACGAAACAATAGGGGAATACCAGTTCAAGCTTATATAGAATCAAAGTTTTTTTTTTCAATTTGTCAAGCTTTCCAACTTTAAGTGTCTTGCAACATAATTTCTTTAAAAACTCTCCCAATTGACCTAAAGTTAAGGACACATTCTTCGACAAATACCCACGTATTCTAGCAGGAAGTAATCGTTGTAAAAGTACATAATAATCATGGCTTTTCAACTATGATACTTTTTCCTCTTTAACATTTTAATGACCTATATTTGATGCATACCCATCAAGAAACTTCACTGATTGAAGAACCTGACAGAAAGATTACTTATCCCTTTTTGACATGTTATAACAAGCAGGGAGAATAATGTATGACCCATCATCTCTTCTTTTCAAATGCAAGTCTTTTCTAATATTCATATCTTCTAAGTCAAGTCTAGCCTTAATTGTGTCTTTCGATTTCCCATCAATTCCCATCACAGTTCCCAAAATTGACTCGCAAATATTTTTCTCAATTTGCATCACATGAAGATCATTCCTCAATAGTAATTCCTTCCAATATGGAAAATTGAAAAATATGATTTTTAAAGTCCAACTAAGTTCAACATCATTTTTTTTTCGCTTTTTATTACTTGGGGTATTTTCTAGGAGTAATGTTACCAAATGTGATAGCTGGTAAATAACATCATCACCAGACAACTAAGTTCACCCAATTCTGCTTTGCCATTAAACAATTTTCTTCTTCACCATCTATTCCCAGATGACCCATATAATATATTTTAATTCGTAGTCTCATTGAACAAGTTTGATGGTTACACTCCAGACAAGCCATATACCCTTTAGTGCTCCACCCAGACAAATTCCCATAAGTTAGAAAATCATTTATAGTCCATAAAATAGTGACATGTATTATAAATATTTGCCCTTCAATAACATCAAAAGTTTATAATCCAAATTCCCATAGATTGTTTAACTCATCAATTATTGGTTGCATGTAGACATCGATATCCTTAATAGGAATAGTAGGTCTTCGAATAAGAAAAGACAATAACATAAAAGACTCCTTCATATACTTCCATAGAGGTAAATTGCATGGGACTAGAATTATTGGCCACATGCTATATGATGTACTCATATTATTGAAAGGATTAAATCCATCTAAGGCCAATCCAAGTTGAACATTACAACAATCCTGTGCAAACCATGAAAACTTTCTATCGAATTCTTTCCATGCCATTGAGTTTGTTGGAAGATGCATAATATTATTAGCAATGCGTTTCTCTTTATGCCACCTCATATCTATGGTTGTTTTTATCGATATAAAAAGTCTTTGTAGCCATGGTTTAATAGGGAAGTATCACAGGATTTTATTCGATATCTTTTTCACTCTCCCATCATCCACTTGCCACCTTGATGTACCACAAATTGGACACTCCTCAATATCTTTACTTTCCTTCCTAACTAGAACACAATCATACTTATAAGCATGAATTGAAATATATCCTACTCCAAGGTCCCTTCATAATTTCTTTGCATCATAGTAAGATTTGGACAATTTGTGTCCAATAGGTAATGCATCATTTAGTAAGTCAATTAACATGTCAAAAGACTTGTTACTCCATTTATTATAGACATTCAAATGTAACAACTTGACAACAAAAGATAGTTTTGAGAAATTTTATCACCTTGGATATAATTCTTATCGATTCCCAAAATTATCTTCTGTAATAGTACCAATTATATTAGGAATACCTGTTTCATTCATAGTCCCACATAATTCCTATAATCGTCTATCATCTCGCAAATCCCATCATCACTATCATCACAATCTTCATTACAGTACAATCATCTACATAATTATTGTTACTATCATCATAACTTGTAACATCACTTCTACTACAACTTGCTTCCTTACGTTCACCATGATAAAGCCATAAACTATATAATTTATCTATGCCTCGGATTAGCAAGTGATTATATATCACATCTTAACTTTGAAAGTAGGCATTTAAGCAATCGATGCAAGGACAATGAATATGATATTCATCACGCATTTGATGTTGTACAAATTGTAGAAAACTCTTAACTCTTACATATTCAGTGGACCATTTCTGATAAGAAATCTAACTTTTATCTATCTAGCTATACAATAAAAGAAGATAATTAAATTATTTACTATATTTCTTGATCAATTTTAAGTTACAATAAATGTTACTATTAATTAAAGTATGTGGCATTGTTTATATCTGTGAATCGAGAAAGGGAGTTCTCGCTGTTGCTCCTAGACTCGTGGAAATTTTCACCTATAAGCCTTGTTGGAGTTGCATAACTAGTTTTCAACCTATATACCATCCTACAGGTTTATTATGCCTCAATGTTTTAAAAATAACCATATTAAATGCAATCCTTGTTCAATTGTTACATCAACTTTAAGTTTCTACTAATTACAGTGCTTTGGATTTAAGTTCATTGACAAAGTTCAAAAGCCAAGAAAGTCTAAGGTACGTGGCATTGTTTATACCTGTGAATTGAGAAAGAGAGTTCTCGCTTTCCCTCCTTGACTCATGGAAATTTTCACGTATAAGCCTCATCGAAGCTGCATCACTGGTTTCCAACCTATAGACCATCATACGTGTTTATTATGCCTGAATGTTTAAAAAATAACCATATTAAATGCAATCATCATTCGATTGTTACATCAACTTTAAGTTACTACTAATTAGAGTGTTTCAAATTTAAGTTCGTTGACAAAGTTCGAAAGCCAAGAAAGTTTAAGGTACGTGGCGTTATTTATATCTGTGAATTGAGAAACAGAGTTCTCATTGTCGCCCCTTGGCTTGTGAAATTTTTTACCTATAAGCTTCATCAGAGGTACATCACCGGTTTCCAGCCTTTACACTATCCTAAGGGTTTATTATACCTCAGTGTTTCAAAAATACCCATATTAAATGCAATACTTTGACT
Organism: Erythroxylum carthagenense; assembly: GCA_026413575.1. Lineage (NCBI taxonomy): Eukaryota > Viridiplantae > Streptophyta > Magnoliopsida > Malpighiales > Erythroxylaceae > Erythroxylum > Erythroxylum carthagenense. The sequence continues at coordinate 73,362,392 of JANZLD010000235.1, read as the reverse complement.
GTTAAATAAGAACTTTATGTTATCATCAATGATACTTAGAATATTGCAAACAACAACATTAAAACAATACCTCATTTGCAATCACAAAAAAATTTCTCACAAATACTCCTATTAGTTAAGCAAAAAATATTGGAGACATTAGTTGGACAACTTACCTAGATGGACAGACAACCGCAAATTACAAAGAAGGAGGATGTCGGATGATTACGGACGCTCTTCAACACAAAACAGAGCCTGCAAAATATTATTTGAATTTGATATCTAACGTCAAATTCCATAACAAGCAAATTGAAATTCCAACATAAATTTCATAATAAGCAATTTGAACTTCAAAGTACCATAATAACAAATCTGACTTCAAATTGATTTTTTTAAAAATTGTTATAGATAAAATGAAATTATAAATATTTTTGCACTCCCAACACATCTCATCTTCTTTTCTCCTATTTCTTGCACTACCAAAACATCTCATCTTCCACACTCAACTTTCTTTACTTTTAACCTTACTAGTCCTAACTTTTAGAGTATAATCAACAAAAACTTGGATTTAAAACTATTCGGATTTAAAGTTATGAATTTTATAAGTTTTGAAAAAAAAGATCAAAATTAATGCTAGAAAATAAGTTTAAAAGGTGAAATATACAAATTAGAAGAATAAGTATTAAAAAGATGAAGTGTTAGCCGTTAGTTTTCTTTTGGGTCGTTACTGTTGCTTTTAAACAGTCATATACCTTTACCTTAAACCATCGTGC
>JANZLD010000235.1:73197252-73209068 GCA_026413575.1 Erythroxylum carthagenense | reverse complement strand
AAATTAGGTAAGATTTTTAAAATTTTATTAAATAAGAAAACAAAATATTAGTTTAATATCTAAAAATATAATAAAAGATATAAAATATTTAAATTCAAGATATATTTTATCAAAATAAAATTTAAAAAGGATTTAAATTTTAAAAAATTAAAAATATTTTATTTTTGACAATCTTTTTATGACTTAGTTTCATTTGTTTAAAATTACTGTGTTGATAAAAATATTATCATTATTTTATAATTCATTTTATTCTATTGTTATATGATCTTGATTATTTTTAATCTTAATATAAAAGATTTATAAGCTTTTCATAAATATAAGGTTATAATTTTATATTTAAAAAATTAAAAATATTTGTGAATTTATTCACGATAATTATTTATTTTCATTTAATTACTCTAATTTTAATTTTACTCTTCATTGATTACGACACATAGAGTTAGTTGCACATCACATGCATCTCAACCTATAAAAAGATAGGGAAGGACCCACTTGTCGTGGCACAAGTCAAGCTGGTATATGAGTCAAGCAAGCTAAACATATTAATTGGAGGGTCAAAAATAGTACAACCATCTACTTTCTCTCCTTAATTTTTCCAAGTCTTTTATTTTGTCGTTAGTCCATGTCATTGTGAAAAAAACTGTAAAGTGATTACTATAATAAGTTTGTAACTTGAAAACTAGTAAGATATATATATATATATATATAATTAGTTAATTACTTAAATTATTTGTTTCATAAATCATATAAAAACTACACTAGAATTTCTTCATGTGATGGGACCACCACCTTGAACATGTTGAAGCACCCACTGGATCAGAGTGTCCTATAAAAGGATAATCGCAGGTCTTGATGATAGGGCAAGACCTGCGATAAGTAGAAATGGCAAGGATAAACTATCAACTGCGTTTAGTAGTAGTAGTAATGATGATGCTGAAATCATTGTTATTACCACTGCAAGGCTGGGGCTCCAATGCGTGTTTGGTGGAAGAGAGAGTTTCTCTCTTGCATCTCAAAGCATCCTTCTATTGCCCTTATTGTGCATTTAATTACAAAGGAATGTTTACATGGAGGAAAGACGTTGACTGTTGTTGGTGGGATGGTGTTGGATGTAACGCCACAACAGGTGGAGTCTACGAGCTCATTCTGGAAGATCTTAGAGATGGAGAATCTGTAGATAATTGGTACTTCAATGCCTCAATGTTTCTTCCATTTCAAGAACTTCGAAGCCTTAGTTTACGAGGCAATTCAATTGTTTGCTGCGTGAAGAATGAAGGTTGTTAAACATTATGCATTTATCACAACATCATGAAATTGGAATTTATTGAAAAAAATTTTAACCTGTTATTACCAGCGGAAAAAAAACCGTTGAAAATTTTATATTTATTTACCGACGGTAACACTATCACCGTCGGTAACTAAGGTGACGTTTCTTGTTCATTACCTTTGGTTTACCAACGGTAATTTTTCTGTTGCTAAATGTTACCGACGAAAATTCACATTACTTTTTTCCGTCGTTAATATTTACAGACATAAAATTGACTGTTGGTAATATATTTTTGACTGTTGGTAAATTACCGATAGAATATTACAGTCAGTAATTTTAACTACGATCCTTTTAGCTACGATTTTGTCTATCTTCAATTTCCGTAGGTAATTAACCGCTTACATATGGAATATTCCGTCGAAAAACAACTGATTTCTTGTACTGTTCATTTTCTTATCAAATAACTCATAAATATAAATCATGTCTCAAACTTGTGATATTCTTGGTACGTAGGTTTCGAAAGATTGACGAGTACAATCAATTTGGAGTATCTTGATTTGGGTTATAATAAACTGGCAGTTTGTCATCATTGAAGTTTTTATATACCAGTGAAATTGGACTTATAGGAATAAGTAGTAAATTTAAGTTTATCTATTCTAATTTTAATTGCCATGAAAAAGCTACTTTTAACCGTATGTATTCATAATATTAGAACTCTGTATGTATCGAAGAATTATAGAAGTTGAAGAACTTAGAAATCCTTCGTTTGGGAGATAATGATTTAGATAACAATATTTTACCATTGTTGCATGGACTTTACTCTCTCAAAACTTTAAATATTTCTTACACTCAACTAAAAGGATTAATCATGAAAGGTTAGTTGGTATTCTCTTTTTAATCATTAAAAGAAATGATATTTGTATTTAATCGTGTTAATAATATCTAAGCAACTTTGCTTTTTTTTGGGTTGCCTTGTTCAACCTAGAGGACCTAGACATTAGTGGCAACAACATTGACAAGTTTCTTGTACCTAAATATATACTCAAATCTTATTTAATAACATAATTAATTATACACTGCAAATAATTTGTTCACTCATTTTAGGTATATACACTTACTTAAATCATGTATGTTCTTTTTTATTTAAATAAATGTATTAGTTAGAATGCGACCAACCCACCATAAATAAACTTTGACAATTGAATTTATATTTAGCTATCAATAAATTACTTCTCGTAGATATTAAAGGTCAAAGCAACATAAGTGTCCTTTGACTAAACAACGGTGTTTGCAACTTTCAACTGGAATCGTTAAAAACATTCTCTAAACTCGAATTTCTTCATTTAGAAAATAATAATTTTACTGATGGTAATTGGCAATGGGACACTTTGCAATTGTGTCAATATGCCGAGCCATTGCTGGTATTTTACCTCCAAAAGATCACCTAGGCCAGGATAAGTTAATCCGAGGCATTTCTGATATAGGGCACTTCACAGTAGCGTCCACTTACTCCCTGCTTATGGATAACGAGGAAGTCTCGCATCATGGTATTTGGAAGGTCATCTGGAAGTGGAACGGTTCTTAACGCATTCGCTTCTTTCTCTGGCTTCTCGCTCACGATCGATTACTCTCAAATCAACATCGGGTTCGATGACACCTCACTACGGATGGAGCATGTTCTCATTATGGCCTCGAGGAATCCGCACAACATACTATGCGTGACTGCGGAAAAGCCCAACAAGTATGAAGCTCTTTTCCTTCGCAAATTATCACTACTAAGTTCTTCCGTATGCTGGCCTAAGACTAGCTCACCGCCAATCTTCATTCTCACCGCCAAGTTTTTGCACATGATTGATCCATCCTGTTTAGTGTTACCTATTGGTTCCTTTGGACCTGTCGGTCCCTCTTTGATGCGTAGTTCTTTTGGCCCTCCTGACCTATTTATGTTATTTTCTCTTATGCAGGTCAATTACACCAAGCATCTAAGTGGCAAGGTGGAGCGGGCCCAGGCTATTAGCCTCGACATGCGCAATTGATCAGATGGTGCAAGCTCCCTACTGGGTGGGTCAAGCTAAACACAGATGGAGAGTGCAAACGACACCCACTCTCTGGCACAACAAGCGACATCATATGAGACAGTGGAGGCAATTGGCTTGGAGGCTTCAGCCAGAACCTTGGTGCGTGCTCGCCGGTGACTGCGGAATTGTGGGGAGTGTATATAGGGCTCACACTTGCCTGGAACCTAGGCTATCGTTGGATTGAACTCGAAGTGGACTCGATTGCGGTGATCAATCTCCTATTGTCTGTGGCTAATCGTTCTAGGGCTCTCAATCCCATAGTTCAGAGTAATCATGTACTGTTCACTCAAAACTGGATGGTTATCCATCGTTACGGTTATCGAGAGAGCAAGAGATACGTAGACTGGTTCGCGAGCTATGTCACACATTTTGATTTAGGAACCATCACTTTTGTAAATCCACCTGTTGGGTGCCACCCTTTCCTCATTAAGGATATATTGGGACTCTGTATCCCTTGACTCGTAGTGTAAGCTATTTTCGGTTCTCCCCATTAATAAAAAAAATTACAGGAGTATTTCCACAAGGTAAGTTAAACAAATATTTTTATTTGAATTAAAATTATTAAATTATTAAATTTTATACAATGTTCGTTTTTTTTTATTCTTCTTCTCTAAATAGGGCTAGATAATGTCAGAGAGTTATACTTGAATGACTGTCATTGGGGTGAAAACTTCCTGCAAAGTCTTGTTGCTCTTTTTTTCTTTGGACTTTAAGCATACAGAGGATGATCAACGCAAAGACCTTACAACAACTCACTTTCTAGATTAAGTTGTATAATTAGTCAGTTAGTCTATATTTATTATTTCCTTTTTGAATAATTTAAATATGACAATAGTCTTCTCTACTGTTGCAGGCTTGCAAAATTCCAATAACTTACTACCGTCCATTGCAAACATTACCTCACTTGAGACTTTATCATTGTCAGGTCTTGGACTCATTGACAGCATTCAAGTTTAGCTAATTCCCTTAGTAATAAAATTTGAAGTCTCTGATCGTTGTGTACCTCTCTATTCTCTTTCTCTTTAATATACATTCAGGCTTATGCCATCTCACAAATCTTCAAAAGTTCGATCTTTCTAGCAATAATCTGAGTGGTAATTTATCCCATTGTTTGGTGAATTTCACACCTCTTCAAGAATCGGATCTCTCTTATAACCACTTAATTGGAAAAGTTCACAATCTCTATTAAAATTCCTCACTTCTATCACGTCCTTAAGACTAACAGACAATTAGTTTAAAATTCCAAGTTCACTCTCTCTATTTTTCAACCACTCCAAACTCAAGAACTCTGAAGCTTCTAGAAATGAAGTTTATACAGAAACAGAGATGGTAAATTGTAATTTGGCATCCAAGTTTCAGTTGGAGAGTCTTTTGTTAATATCCACTTCTGGATGAGGATCATTTTCTGAATTTTTGTACCATCAACATGATTTGCAATCTCTCTCCATTTCTGGCATTCCAATGATAGGATTGAGCTTTCCAAGTTGGTTACTAGAAAACAATACAAAATTACAAAGCCTTGTTATCACCAATTGTTCTTTTTCGGGATCTTTGGGTTTTCCAACACATAATCCTGATGCAACTTTAAGGGAATTAGTCATCTCCAAAAATCATCTTTATGATTGGATTCCAACTAAGATGGGTGCATATTTTCCAAGGTTGGAGTGGTTAGATCTATCGGAAAAATGAGTTTACCAGAAACATTCCGAAAAGTTTGTATAATTATTCTTTCTTAATGGGATTTGTCGTGCGTGATAACAAACTTTGAGCATAAGGCCCAATAAATAAAACCAGTTTGGCAAGAAAAATTGTTTATTTTTGGGCCAAAAGGATTTTCAAGATCAGGGAAAAAAGAAAGTTCTCATCTTTACTTTATTTTGCTTTCTCTACTTCGATTTCCAGTAACCCTTGACATTGATCAATGGCCAAAGACATTGCCCAACTGAGCATTGCTAGGGTATCGTACAAGAACACCGGGTCAGAAAGAAACTGACAAAAGGAAGTTTGGTAGGCCAATGTGATCGGGGACATATTGAAGAACAGAGGCAAGTATGCGGAGGATCTAAGGTGGTTGCGAATTGATTATGAAGCATCCATAAAGTACTTGCCCGAGAAGCACTTGTTGCCCACTTGTCAATCTCTCGGTGAAGTCTATCTCAGACTACAACAATACCAGGTCCAACTTGATTAATACATAATGAGAGAGCAATCTCATAGCAGTTAACTTAATGCAGGAGGATTTAAGAGCCCAAATAACTATCCAGTGTGGCCTAAAGTTGACCCGCTTCGACTATGTTTGGTTGGATGTAAAGTTTTTAATAGAATATAATGTAATATAATGGAATAGAATGGAACATAGATGGATATAATATTAGGAAATTTTTATTTGAGAGAGATGGAAGGATTCATAAATATAGTAAAATATTGTTTGAATGAAAGGTTTATAATATAATATAGTGTAAAGTTGTTTATCATTCTGCATTCTATTCTAAACTTCTCAAATCAGAGGTTTTTCATTTTTACTGTTTACGATGAAATGCGATGTAATATGAAACTTTCCTCATTTATCTTATTCCATTTCATTCCATTATAAAACCTCCTATCAAGATGTAATAATATTTCATACCATTATAAAACCTATAACCAAACATAGCCTAAGTCTAAAAATTGATTGGGATTTAGACCAGTTTTGATTTTTAAGTTTCATGTTTCAAGCTGAACTCAGACTTAAACTGCCTAACCTGATTCAAAACTCGAAAATTTTAAATGAAATTATGTTATTGTGTGAGTAAAATTATATTATTTTGAGTTTTTAAAAATTATAAAAATAATATTTAATCGAACTCAATCGAGCTCAAGCCTAGAACTTTAGCCCAATTAGGTTGTAGGTCAAACTCAGGCCCAAATAAAAATTTTTAGGTCATAGTCAAGCACCTTGTCAACCTTAAATTTGAATTTCATATTTGGCCAATCTTTGATTTTAACTTAACTATTTTTTTCACATCTAGTTAATTTTAACAAATAACTTAGATATAAGTCAAGTTGATCTGAAATTAAGAAGTCCAACTAAATTTAACTAAATTTAGGTATTTTATTAAGGTTTGATATTGAAATTTTTTATCTAATTTTATATTCAGGCTTTGATCCAACTATTACCAAGATTACTTTAAAGGTAAGATATTTCTTCTTCTTCTTGTCTTTACCATTTAATTTTCTAATCCAAAAGAACAAATTAATTCTACTAGCCTTAGTAGACAAGGTGGGAATAATTTGAGTTAGAACTAATTGACACTAATCTATTGTCTTATTATATCATAAGTATTATATTCTTTTATTTATCTAATATTGTAATCTTGCTTTGTTATTTAATTAATCTAGGATTAATGTTTAACAAGACTAAAGTATTTATCTTATTATACCAAAAAAGTTTTTTTTTTCAGTCATCCAAAAAAACTAAATGGAAAAAGATGTAAAAGCAAAAGATATTAGGGGTAGATAAAGAATATAAAAAAAATAATTAAACATTATTCCCTTATTATAGTTTTCTCTGTAATATTTTTCGGTAATTTAAGTTTAATTTTTATTTAATAAGTGGATAAATAAGCTTTTAATATTTTATTTTGTAATTTAATAAGAAAATTATCAATTTTTAAGGTAATGTCATATCAGTAGTCAACTAGGTTTTTTTTGCTAATATTATTTATTGATCGATTATATATAATATAATTGTTCATAAAAAAGTATAATTTTATTAATTGCCAAATTATTATTATTTAATGTGACATTATTTCTCAAAAGATAATCAATAATTGTATTTGGTATCGTTATTTAATAGTATAGATTGACCATATAGGTGATGCATAAAAAGATGTCATATTTATTTTATTAAATAAAAATTAATGAAACTCTTAACAGCAATTCATTTTAAGTCTTAAGTTTTATGAATTGGAGTAAATATTGATGTTACATATATAAATTTATATGATTTTCATATAATTTTGCAATTCATATTGATGTTTAAGAATCCAATTTAAAGCAATTTTATGTAATATTATAAAAACTAGACCAAAAATTAAATAAGTTATAGGTTCAATCCACACACACACACACACACACACATATTAAAAATTGATGAATTTGAAATTGATTAAAGAAGAATATTATTTTTATCCATCAAACAAATTGAAATTTAATTGAAGAAGAAAATTAAGTAAAAATTAATTGATTTATTTTGATTCATAAAAATTAATTAGTTTACGAAAATAATTGATTAATTAATAAATTGATCGAATTTTAATAAAAAAAGTTATTAAGATTAATCGAACCAAAAAGTTAAAAATCAAACTAAAAAATTAGTTGTTTAATGATATGGTTAAACAAGTTGGATTAATTTGGCTTTTTAATCATTGATTTTACTTCATTGTATTACAACGTTCCTAAAGTTTTGCTTCATTTAGATACTGACAGCAGGAGATGTAGTTATAAATTGAGTCAATTTGTCAATGCTATGATAATAAGAGCTTAATTGTTAAGAAGTATGTGTTATAAATAAGAAAAAAATGGTATATATATTTTATCATCAAGAAAGGAAACAACATCAAAATGACTGTGATAGAAATCACTAATACTCCACCAAACTTCACTCAGATTCGACAAAAAACAAGAAAAATTGAAGAATGAAAGTGAGTGTGTGTTGGCGTTTGAAGAAGCTTAGAAGAGAGAAGGGGGAAAAACATTCTCAATGGTTCTATCAGTTGAAGACAAGAACTAAAGCCTAGGTCATTAACACGTGAGAACAAAAGACAAAACTCATGTTTGAAGTTAATGAACTCAAAGTAGAGTTGTTTAACACATGTCTGAAGCATAAGGTTAATACTCAGTCGTTTAATACAAGTTAGAAGCAACATAATTAAACACTATCGTTTTACATTATCATAAGCTCCAAATATTACAAAACGCACAGCAGAGGAAGAACCTTTTAAGAAGTCACGTGGAAGGCACATGGAAGTGAGCTGATACAAATAAAATCATCCGAAAGTCATCTTCTTCTCATTAGCTATAAAACCAATACAGTTCAAGCATCAGAAAAAAATACACATTTACAAAAACTTTAATTTTCTATTTTCATTGTATTCGGTCTTTGAGAACGCAAAAATAGATTGAAGAAAAGTTCAGAGAGTGTTAGAGTACATACCTTTGAGTACTAGGAGAGTTTGGAAGGGCTCTTTGCAAATGTAGAAGGTACACTCAATCTCTGTATTGTTTCTCTTCTTCTTCTTCTTCTTCATACTAGTGAAAAACACCACATTAGTGGGAACCTTGGACGTAGATAGTCTTAAACTATCGAACCAAGTAAATCTGGTCTTCTTTACTTTTTTGCATTTATATACCTACAAAATTAACAAAACTTTGTCAAGTTCTTTTGTTTGAAAAATAACGTTAAAGATGTAATATCCCAACAAAGCTGGTGTCAGAGCATCAGAAACTTTCTGGGGCATTTCTTGGTCGCTTCAAGCATCAAAGAATCATAAAAAACAGTCAGTAAGTAAAAGTTTTTATGTTCTTTACACTACAATAATCATGGTAGGAAAAGAAATGGATGTTTTTACTGGTAAAGAAGACTTTACCGTCTGGGAACTCCAGATGCAAGCTCTTCTCGAATTATATGACTGTTATAGAGCTATAAAAGATCAATATGATCTAGAGATTGATCTAGTAAAAAAGTTAAAGATGCAAAGACTTGCACATTACAAGTTAATGCTTTACTTATCACCAACAGTGATAAGAAAAGTGCAGAATTTGTAACACTGCACAGAAGCTTAGATCAATCTTGATGAATTGTATGCCAAGAAGTGTCTTCCTAATAAGATGACACTTCTTTACATTCTTGCTAACTATAAGATGAACACCTCTGTCTCTTTAGATGATAACCTAGACTATTTCTTTAAGCTAGTTCAAGATTTAGAAGCTACAGATGAGAAAATATCTTAGAAATATCAAGTCGTAGTAATCCTAAAAGCTTTACCTTCATAATTTAATGCATTCAAGAAGGTAATTAAGCATGCTAGTGGAGAATCCCTTACTATAAAGAAGGTGTTAGATTCTCTAATAGAATAAATAGTGGAAGTTAACGCCTTTAAGAAAGAAGCAGAAGTGATGTTTATAGAGAATAATTAAGAAAAGAAGTCTTATAAGAAAAATAGCAAGAAAGGAAAGTGGCAAAAGGGAAGTGGGAAAGAAAAGCACACCAAGGAAGGTGATGAAAAGAAGAAAAAGGAAAAGGAAAGAAATGCTTTTACTATGATAAGGAGGGACATTTTGCAAGGGATTGTAGAAAAAAGAAGAGGGATAAGGCTGCAGAAAGTAGAGTTTTAGGAAATATTGAAAAACCAGAAGATTCAAGTGGAGATGAAATTCTGGCTATCACTGAGGATAATGAAGACCTTAATAGAGAATGGATTTTTGATTCAGGATGTACAATGCATGTCATTCCTCATAGGGACTAGTTCACTACATTTGAACCAGTCACTACTAAGGTTAAAATGGCATATTCCAGGCAACAAAAGATAGAGGGCATTGGAAGTGTTTCTATCAACATGTTTGATAGAAAGAGAAGGACCCTCATAAATGTCAAATTTGTGTCTGGAATAAGGAGGAATATGATTTCTGAAAGCTTGTTTAATAAGCCAGGCTTTCAGATCAGTCAAAAGATGGACTCAGAGAAATACTAAGGGATGGTAGAGTCATCATTAAAGGAGTGGAAAAGGGTGGGCTATACTATGTTATAAGCTCAACTGAAATAAATCAAATTTCAAAAAATGGAAGTCATGAACTAACCAAGCAATGACATGAAAAGTTGGGTCATGCAGGGAACAAATGCTTGATCCATCTCTCTAGACAAGGTTTAATCCTTAAACAAAACTTACAGAAGTTGGAATTTTGTGAATCTTGTGTGCTAGGAAAGCACCACAGATCAAGATTTCAAAAGAAAACTCAAAGAGCCACAGATATCATAGAGTATGCTCACAGTGATCTCTGGGGGCCAGCTCAAGTCCCCACAGCAAGAGAGAACCTATATTTTATGTCTATAATTGATGACAGATCAAGAAAATGTTGGGTATATCCTATGAAGAGAAACAATGAAGCACTAGATATTTTCATAAGATGGCATACTCTTATGGAAAATCAAACTAGGAAGAAGTTAAAATGCCTAATGACTGACAATGGACTAGAATGCTGCAATAAAGAGTTTAAGGAGTATTACAAAAATAAAGGAATCCTAAGGTACAAAACAGTAAGAGCTACTCCTCAGTAGAATGGAGTTGTTGAGAGGCTTAATAAAACTCTCCTAAAAAAGACAAAGTGCATGCTCCTCTCTTTGGGTTGCTCATATTTTCTATAAGGGAAGCAATTAGAACAGCAATCTATCTAATTAATAGGCTCCCAACCTCTGTTAATGATTACAAAACTCCATAGGAAATTTGGAGTGGTAAGAAACCTAAACTCACCCACCTTAGGACTTTCGGATGTGCAGGCTATACACATCGGAAAGAGGAGAAATTGGAACCTAGAGCAATCAAGGCAATTTTCCTAGGATATCCAGAAGGTGTAAAGGGATATAAGATCTTACTACTCCGAAAGGGAGCCTATAAAACAATCATAAGCAGAGATGTCATCTTCAAGGAAGATGAATTCCCTCTGTTGAGCAAGAATTCCTCAAATTCTGACCTCCAAAGGGAAATTCAGGAAAATTTAGGATCACTAAACTAATCAGCCCTTTTTACGTACCACCAAAACCTGAAGTAAGTGGTAGTACACAATCTAAAAATATGGTTCTACAGAAAGTACTACACAGTATGAAGAAAGGAGAGAAGATGATAAGTACATATTTGTCCAATATTTATGTTTTAATTAATCCTTTTTACTCCTCCCATTGATTCAATTATTGGGACTTAACTTGATTTTATGTTTCCTTGTAGGAAACAAATTAAGAGGAGAGATCAGCAACAAAACACAAGGGAGTTGCAATTTAATGGACACATCAAGCATCAGCTAAAGACGCAAGCATTGGAACGATGGACAGAAAATCAAGGATTTAAAAGCAGTCCATCCACGTTAGGCAACAACGTTTCAACATGGAGCAAGTGCAACAAGGAAATTAATTGGAGGAGTGCGTGCGTAAAATAAACAGCTAAGAGGACGCAACATGTGGATTGACGCTAGCAAATATAAGACAGCAACAAATTAAATCCAACAAAAAAAAACGTAAGTCACGTGGAGGAGGTTTTCGAGGATAGCAAATTAAATAACATACAAATCAAGTTAGCAAGAAGGAAGACTCAATGTATGTGACGCTAATCATCAAGTGCAAGAGGACAGCTGGCGGGTTCAATTAGCAATTAAATGGGCAGCAACAATTAGCAAACAAGGGATTTTAATCAAGAAGTCACGCAAGGCACAGAAGGCATAGC
>JANZLD010000235.1:73149820-73162766 GCA_026413575.1 Erythroxylum carthagenense | reverse complement strand
ATGTATGTACGTTCATATGCTAGTGCAATAATTGCCCAATTATCCGAATTATACATAGCTAAATAATGCATGCACATGCCAATTATGAATGCACTCTTACTGTACCCATCCCATCGGTGACGGGATGTTACATAAACCTTAGCGAAAATGATATCGTTTAAGGTTTAAACGTTTAAACCTTCATTGCAAAATGACGTCGTTTGGTTTTATACCAACTGATGTCATTTTGGCTAAGGTTTAAACGTTTAAACCTTCATTGGAAATGACGTCATTTGGTTTAATCCAAGATGACGTTGTTTTGTTCAAAAACTGGTTCTTAAGTTAACCAAAACAACGTCATTTCGAAAAAACCAAACGACATCATTTTCGTAGAGTTGGAAACCGACGATTGACAACAATATTTACCAACAAAATTTAGCAACAAAAATTTATACTACCTTTAAAATTAAATTTCCAAACATCATTACCGACACATATAGTATTTCTGTCGGTAATTACCGACGGTTTAGTTTTAGTCCGTAAAATTCCATCTCTATTTTGCTATTTTCTTGTAGTGTCAACGTAAGGACCACTTCAGGAACAAACAAAGTTTTAGTCAGCATCTGATCTTCAAGATTCAGAAATTGGAAATTCAAGTTTAGGAGTAGTGAATGTTCTCAATCCTTATACCTGACTGTAAAATCAAAGCAAGCAAAACCTCCAAACTGATGAAGAAGCCCAACAATCGTTCGAGTATCAGAACAAATTCCACTAACATTATTGCAAGCTGAGAATGAGCCCATAATTGGTCTATTTGCATACTTGTACATGTCAAGCTTTCGCATTAAATCTTCAATGTCTATTAGTCCGCTTTCGTCTAGACCAATCTCTATCACTTCAGCCAAACTTTGATGTCATGAAAGGATGTTCGAGTGGTGCTTGTTGAGTTGAATTGTTTTATGCAGCCTGAAATATTGAAGATGGTGGAGGAATTGGCTATGTCTGTGAAGGTAAGGAAGAAAAGAAGGCTAAAGGGAAAGCTGAAGGATTCCAGGTGCAAATGGAAATTGGAAACAATGATTCTAAACATAATTCAAGGTTGCATAGATCATAGGAAAGAAGATCAAGGTCAGATGAATGGAGCTCAAGGCAGAAAGGAAGATGGAAAGGTGAGGAAGGTTGCTGTGAAGATTTCAGAATGTCCAGGACAAGAGAAGGAAAATGCAGAGCATGAAGAATAGGAAGCAAAAAAATTTTGAAACAGAATTGATACAGTGAAGTTCAGGAAAGATTAAGTCAGTAAAGTTGAAGAAATTTAATCCAATCAGGAGTCATTAGAGTTAATCAAAGTATGCATAGCTAGTACACCACGCATACACCACTTTTGCTATCATCAGGGTCTGCTGCGTCAGGAATTTGTGACCTGCAATTCTTGATTTCATTAGCTGTTGAGTTTGTCAGGTTCCGTTATGCTATGGACAAAAATGCTTACTTTTGTGTTTTGGCAAATGAGGAAATGCGTGTCATAATCTTGTCTTTACTCTTCAGGTCATGTATTTGTCTTTCAGTCATTAAGAAAATTGTATCAAGATGCCAGAGCTAATATATAAGGCTCATCATCATTCTTAAGTCTGGAAGAGAGAAAAACATCAATACAAAGTTCCAGTTTCATTTTCAGTATTTTGTTTTGTTCATCTTGTTTTGACTTTTCTGAAGCAAATGTTTGAAGTTTAGTAGGTGAAGTTGTTGTATGGAATAGGAAAATAGAAGTTGGCTTTGGAAAGAAAATAACAGAAGTTGGATTCGATATCCAAATGAAAGTGACAACCAAATTTTAAAAATACATCAAAACATTTACGAATACTTCAACCCTGTGAGAGAGTGACTATTAAAATCCTTGAGTAACAATCAGGTTTACAAAACTCGAAGATCATAAGCAGCAGAATTTCCCACTTTGTTGGAGCAGACGTGAATAGTACTGCAGGTGTTCGAAGAAAGGCTTGAACCAAGAAGACTTGTCCTTTAGTTGCGTGAAGGAGGTGCATTCTTCAACCTTTAAGAGTGCACCTTCAAGAGTGTTCGTATGGTCCAACAAAGACAACCCATCTCTCTTCATTGCTTTGACATTTCAAAACTCTCTCTCTTAAAGTTGATGGTACAAATATCCCCATCACTTCTTGTAACCTTTTAATTCTTGAAAGTGTCCCCTCTATAGATTGAAGATGGCCCCTCTACTGCACAACCTGTCGAGCTAGAATGTTGGTTGAGGCAAATGGTCAAACACCTTCAGCTCACGTCTGCTCCAATACAAGAGATAACTCTACTGCAGCAAACTTCTTAAATTTCTCTTTTAATCTTGACTTTGTAATCAGCTGAATGCATGACGTAAATGATGTAAAAGTATTGCAACTCTGATTCCTCACACAGTTTTGAGTATGTATGTATGGTGTATTTAGAAATGATGCATTTGCTCTTTAGACCGAAAATAAACTTCTAGAAAAACTCTCTGTTTTGTGTATGTGTTGTCTTAGCTAGCTATTCACTCTTCCAGAACTACAACTACTTCTGGAAGCAAACTATAATAACAATGCAGGCTAATCATGTAAAATGAAAAGAAGGTCGTGTATTGATGAGTTTTTGCTCTCACTTTCATATACTAAAACAATGAACTAAACTTCAGTTTTTTTTTCCAGCAAAACAGAAACTACTATTGCTATTTTTAACTTCTAATTTGCTACTAAAAATCAAAAGAAACATAACAGGAAAATTGAAACTTGAATGATGATGAACTTGTATTGAAGTTTTTCTGGTTTTTCTCTCTTGCATACGAAAATGATGATAATGAGCTTTATATTAGCTCTACAACTTTCTGCTACAACTAGAAACTAGAGAACAAAAGCATAATCTGATGAGTAAAGACTAACTAGCACTGACTTTTCCAGATTTGGCAAAACACAAAAGTAACTTTCTTTATTTTTAACATAACTAAACTAACATTGGAAAAAGCTGAAACTTGTAACAGTAGGAACAATAATAATTCTTTTACAGTAACTTGATTTTCCAGCACCAAAAACTGACATGCAAATCTGATTATCAGTTGTGGATTAAAATTCTTCAGCTTCATGCATTTGATTAATACTAAACTTGATTTTGCTAATTAAATTTTTTGAAATTTTCTTCAACCTTCTGCAAATTTTTTCAACTATGCACTTCTAGTTACTTCGTGGTTACTTCTCCCTTCAAGTAACTAACTCGAACTTTCAACCTCTGCTGTGCATCCGATCATCTGCTTCTTTCATTTTCCATTCTCCTCTCTTCCTTGTGCTTCATTCATCTGATCTTTGACTTCATTGGTTTGATCCATACATTGTTGAATTATGCTTAGGATCATCAACTCCAATTTTCACTTGCATTTGAACCCAATTAGCTTCCCCTTTAGCTTCCTCTTCTTCCTCACTTTCACTGTCATTGCAAGTTCCTCCACTAGTTTCAATACTTCAGGCTGCTCAAGACAACTCATCTCAACATTAATGGCGACTGTAGAACCCGAGCCACAGAACATGATTGCATCGTCATGTCCATCTCCTAAGCATCTTTTAATGTAGTTTATAGCTTGACGTGTCATTTTCGTGGTCCTATGCCCCACTTAACTATTGCAAGTATGAGTGTTCCCTACCATCAATACATACAATCATCCATTAGAGCCAATGTTCCTACTTTTGATCCTTAAAGGTTAATTTCATATTCTGGTGTTCTAAACACAGAAGAATCATACCAATTGTCTAAGAAAGATTAAAGATTGATGAAGTTAAGCAAGCTAATATAAGAAAGATTAAAGATTGATGAAGGTAAGCAAGCTAAGGTGAAAAGGATTAGAAACTTGTAACTTATGATTATTATATCAGAAATTGACCATAAAAGGGAAGAACGTTGGCAGTGACAAAGTTTTCGATATAACGAATAGATCGAGCAGATGCAGTGTGATCAACATATGTAAGTGTGCGTTTTATAAAGGGTGAATCAAACTCAACATTATCCCCAGTGATCTGGGAACATAACTAGGAGAGTTTCTCCTCTGCTGAACTGCTCTTAGGCACTCCCATGTCAAGTGTCCTGAAGGACTCTGAGCAAGAAGAACAGAGGTGACTGCTGGCGGATGAAGAAGAACCAGACCTACCCTCTGAAGTTGATGATGAGCCTGGTCCTATAACCGAGGCTGTGCTCAGTTTTTGGACACTTTCTTCCAAGATGGGTTGTTCTAGTTCCATGTCAGAAGAGAAAAAACAACAACCAGAAGATCAAAGCAAGAAGATGAACATGATGATGATTAAAGCAAGGTATTGGGTTTATAAGTAATCATCTGTTACATTTTCCTGTGGGTTTGGGGCCATTGTTCTAATGTAACTGGCTACTTATACACAAAATGAAGGTGATGAACTCTGGTTAGTGACGATCATCAAGTTGATCAAAAATGGACCACAATGATTGCAATACATATTTTTTTACAATAATTTAGAAAATTTGCTCAAAATTTTTAGCAATACTTTAGGTTCTGTTTAATCGAGGGGTTTATAATGAAATGATATATAAGTAATAGTTCATCGTTTTGAAATGAGATTTTATAATAGAATAAGATAAAAGTGGAAGGTTTCGTGTTACATTTTATTCCATCTTAGACAATGAAAACTAAAAATTTATGATTTGGAAGTGTTTTGTATGAAAAATAAACTAATAAATATGTACTACCTTGAAAAGATGTGTAGGAAGATGATGAAACAAATATATTTCATTCATACTTTTTGGTGTGTACAGGAAGGCACTTTATACTAACATTCGTCACTCTATTTGCTAGGTCAATATCTATTGAAACAGAAAGGACATTGTACAGCTAAGGAAAAAGATTGTTAAGGAAAACTGTACAAAAGGATGGAAGGGAGAATAAAAGGAGGATGTGTGATGCTTTAGTCCTTGCGGGGATATTTGCTGATGTGGCTCACGCGTGAAGATTCCAGGCATTATGGCCCATAACCCGAAGATGAACCCAATTGGGGGCAAAATTATCTCTATCATTTAACACCCCCTCTTCAAGTCGGAGCTCCGGAGAAGACGACGGATCCGAACTTGAGGAGTAAATTAGTGAAGGCACTTGTAGTAAGGGGCTTCGTAAGTAAGTCAGCTACTTGTTGATGGCTTCGGATGTGTCGAAGATAGATGAACCCTAAATTCGTCGCATCACAAACTAGATGGAGATCTATCTCCAGATGCTTGGTGCGTTCAAGGAAGATGGGGTTTCTCGAGATGTGAATCGCGGCTTCGCTATCGCAAAATAAAGGTATGGCGTCTTGATTTTGTATTTGGAAACAGCTCAAGATTTGAACGACCCACTTGAGCTCACATGTGGTTGAAGCTAGACTTCGATACTCTGCTTCCGTTGAGGACTGACTGACTGTGGTTTGCTTCTTTGTCTTCCAGGAGATGGGAGATCTGTAGAGGAACACACAAAAGTTGGTTAGGGATCGTCAGCTGAAAACGCAACTCACCCAGTCAGAATCTGAGTACGAGGTGAGTCCTAGATATGAGTTTGTTGTGTAAAATAGTCCTTGGTTTTGTGTTCCATTGAGGTATTTGAGTACGTGTTTGATAGCGTCCCAGTGTGATTGTCTCGGTGCTTTCATGAACTGACTTAGTTGCTGTGTGATGTAGGTGAGATCTGGTCTCGTAAAGCTCAGATATTGTAGCTTTCCAACGATCTTCTTGTAGTATTCTGGGTCTTTGAGAAGCTCCCCCTCATCGATGGTAAGTTTTCTTCCTGGTAATATAGACGTCACGCATGGCTTGCAGTGAAGCATGTTAGTCTCTTGTAGGAGATCTCGTATGTACTTTCCTTGACTGAGAGTCATTCCTGCTTCTGATCTGGCTATCTCGACTCTTAGGAAGAATTTTACATACCCTAGGTCCTTGATTGTAAAGGCTTTGTCGAGGTCTTGCTTAACAGTGATTAGATCATCTTCCTCTGCTCCAGTAATGAAGATATCATCCACGTAGATGATGATGGCAATGAAACTAGAACTTAGGCCTTTGGTGTATAGGTAGTAATCTGCCTCTGATTTTTCGAATCCCAACTGTTTGAGCTTTATTGTCAATTCCTTGTGCTACTGTCTGCCTGCTTGTTTAAGCCCGTAAATGGACTTGTTTAGTCTGCAAACTTCTCCCTCCTTTTCCTTCTTGTAACCTTGTGGTGGTAGCATGTCTAGTTCTTCTTCTATGTGTCCATGTAAGTATGCATCATTTATGTCACATTGCAGTATAAGCCATTTCTTCATTGTAGCTATAGCTAGGAATATCCTTATTGTCACAACTCGTGCTACAGGTGCAAAAACCTCTGAATAATCCACCCCTTCTCTTTGATTGAATCCCTTTGCCACCAACCTTGATTTCAGTTTGTCCACCATACCATATGGATTATATTTAACCTTGTAGACCCATTTTGATGCTATTGCTCTCTTCCCCTTAGGTAGCTGTGCGAGAACCCAAGTTTGGTTGTCCTCTAGAGCCTCTAACAGTGCATTCATGGAGTCCACCCAATCTCTTAACTTGCTAGCAGTCTCATAGGACATGGGTTCAAAAACAGCAGATACATTCCCCATGAATTCTTTGTATTTTGGGTTGTGTGTAACATGAAATTTTGACTCTTTGTCTTCTGGTGTTTCTGCAAAACCAAAAAAACCAAAAATGTTGTTAGCATTATCGAGGGAAAAAGTGGAGTGATGAGCTGAAGCTTGATGGATGTAATCTTCAAGGTATTTTGGTGGAGTATGGATTCTTTGGCTTCTCCTCACATGGTTGTCTATAGTTGTGCTGTGACTGATAGGTATGTTTGGATGAGATTGAGGGGCTGTTAATTCTGATGTGGGTTCAATGCTTTGTGAGGTAGGCAACTCTGGCATGCCTTCTTGTGCTACTGTCTGCATATCATCATTGCCTACTGTGTTGTGGGGAAAAAAGGGTAAAGGGTTAGGTTCAGTAGCTATAGGTGTATTTGCAAAAGGAAAGGTATTTTCATGGAATGTGACATCTCTTGAGCTCAAAATGGTTTTTGTGTTGATATCCATGACTCGATAAGCTTTGTAATCCAGCATATATCCTAGAAAAATGCATCTAAAGGATCTAGGATCTAGCTTTGTCTTGTTGGGTGTTTTATCTAAGGCGAAACATAGGCATCCAAACACTCTCAAGTGTGCATAGGTAGGTTTTCTTTAATGTAGCTTCTCATATGGGGTTTGCCATTGCAGGTCTTTGGTGGGAATTCTGTTGAAGAGATAGGTAGAAGTGAGAAGGGCCTCTCCCCAATACGATTTTGGTAAGTTTGCTGTAAACAATAGGGCTCTTATAAGTTGTAATAAGTGCTTGTGTTTGATTTCCACCACTCCATTTTGCTGTGGAGTGTATGGACAACTTTTCTGATGCATTATTCCCTTGTCTGCAAAGAGCTTTCTGTACTCATGATTTAAAAATTCTTTCCCATTTTCTGTTTGAACTCTATGTATTTTTGCATCATACTGTTTTTCTATGGATTGGATAAAATGGGTTATGGTAGGATATGTGTTGTCTTTGTGTTTGAGTAGGAAGGTCCAGGTGGCTCTAGTGTAATCATCGACAATGGTTAGGAAAAATTGAGATCCATCTAGGCTAGGTACTCTATATGGCCCCCATAGATCCATGTGTAAGACCTCAAAGGGTTTAGTGGTTTGTATTTTGTGTTTAGGGAAAGGTTTTCGGTGTTGTTTTGCCATAAGACAAATCTGACAATTGGATAAATTGGATTTAAACCCTTTGATTTCATTGATGTGCTGCTTTTTTTCCTTAGAAACATGTCCTAGTCTATTATGCCAGGTATTAATCGAAACAGTAGCACTAAACACAAAGTTTTGATTTTGGTAGAAGTCTAGGGGGCCTCTCAAGGTCCCTGGGGGTATCAAATTGTCTTCTGTCAGCTCATACAGCCCACTTCTGGCCTTGATAACAGCTATGACATCATTAGCCTGAAGGCCCTGCAAAAACAATTCATTAGACATGAAGATAGCTTCAATGTCATTTTATGTTGTGAGTTTGTGCACAGAGAGTAGATTCTTGAAGAAGTTAGGGATATGTAGGACTTCACTTAAGGTAATTTGGTTTCCAATGGAGGCTTCACATACATGTGTCACATGCTGCTTTGTGCCATCTGGTAAAGTTACTGGTTCATACAATTTGTTTGGTTTGTGCTTATTGCAAAAAGCAAGATCTGTGATCATATGAGATGAAGCACCTGAATCAACTAACCACATGCATTTATTTTCTGTATTGTGACTCATGCTATTACCTGCAAAGTTTGTAAGCCCTCCAAACTTTACCTCACTTGTGGTCTTTCCTTTAATAGCCTTAGATATCTCCTGTTGAATAAAGGTTGCCAAGCCTTGTGAAATCTGTCCATTTTTCTCATTCTGCTCATTAATCTCATGTGGAGTATCTGCAGGAGTATCAACAACAGCTACAAGATTAGCTTTGTTCTTCTATTTGGTCAGTTCTTTGTACCAATCGGGCACTCAATGGATCTTGAAGCAAGTTTCAATGGTATGTCCCGATCTCTCACATTTCTCACAGTATTTGTCTTCCTTCTTATTGAATGTCTTCCTGGTGTTTCTTCCACCTTTCTTGGGGTTGAAGTTGGTTTGTCGTGCCATCATAGCTATATTTAGATTGCTGTCATGGTTGGAGTTTACTGCCTTTTGCCTCTCTACTGTTTGCATCATTGCAAATGCTTTATTGACCATCGGTAATGGTTCCATCATCAAGATTTGGTTGACCACATGTTCATAGTCCTCATTTAGTCCCATGAGAAATTGAATCAGTCTGTGTGTGTTATCCTTCATAGAAATGGCTTTGGCCGCATCACAGGTGCATGTGAATATAAGGTTTAAGCTAGCCAAATCATCCCAAAGCTTATTTAGTTTAGTGTAATGAGCAGAAATAGTAAGATTACCTTGTTTAAAGGAGCGGATCTCTCTTTCTATTTGATACAGCAGTGGCCCGTTGGCCTCCCCGAATCTCTCTCTCAATTCTTCCCAGAGTCCTTTGGCTGTGGAGAATGACAAGAAGGCATCACTTAGCTCCTTAATCATGGAGTTGAGAATTCATGACTTGACCATAGAGTCTGCACATTTCCACCTGGCCTGGAGTGCTCTACCTTCCATGGGTTGTGCACAGGTTCCATCAATGAAGGACAACTTGTCTTTGGCACATAGGGATATCATCATGGACTTGCTCCATGTCAGGTAATTATTGCCATTGAACGGGGCAGTAATTAAGACTGCCTATGGTTTTCTGTGTTTGTGATGGAGTATGTTTCTAGGTCAGGATTGTGTGTATGGTTACTGGCTTCACTATCATCGACCATGTTAGACATTTTGGGTATAGGTTAGCTTGGATAAAGCCTTAGGCTTTGATACCATGAAAAGATGTGTAGGAAGATGATGAAACAAATATATTTCATTCATACTTTTCGGTGTGTACAGGAGGGGACTTTTATACTAACATTCTTCACTCTATTTGCTAGGTCACTATCTATTGAAATAGAAAAAGGACACTGTACAGCTAAGGAAAAAGACAGCTAAGAAAAACTGTACAAAAGGACGGAAGGGAAAATAAAAGGAGGATGTGCGATGCTTTAGTCCTTGCGGGGATATTTGCTGATGTGGCTCACGCGTGAAGATTCCAAGCATTATGGCCCATGACCCGAGGATGAACCCAATTGGGGGCAAAATTATCTTTGTCATTTAACATACCTAATATACCTTTAATAATTTTTCATAATATCAATTATTTCTTACCTTATTCTAATAACAACGAATACAATGCAATAATATTTTTATATAATTAATAATAAATTATATATAATTAATAATAAAATAATGAATTTTATTAATAAAAATTTATTATTTTATTATTAATTATATATAATTTATTATGTATACACACACTTATTCTTTAATTGTTTGTCATATTGACTTTTTTTAAGTCACAAATATATTAACACTAAAATATATTAATAACAAGTTGAAACTTCAAATATTTAATAAATATATATTTATAATTTTGATTAACATTAAATAAATTTTATTTTTTAAAATATAATATTACCTTTAAAATATACAAAATTCTATACAGTCAAGGTTCTGACTTGTGAGCTCTGACAGAACATAAATACCTGCACTGACACACCAACTTTGACTTGTCAATTCAATACAAGCTTTTTATAACCATAATTAGGTATTTTTATATAAACATCTTACATACAACGTTGTCTACTTTTTTTTGATGCGACTGAAACTAAGTCCTTAGCTGCCCTGTTCTTGAACGTTGTCTACTCTAGTTGTTTTAAGCAACTAAAAGTCAAACTATAAAGTCTAGGCCATATAGATTTCTAGTCAAAGATATTAAAATATATTAGTATAAGATAAAATATATATTTCTTTTCTAACTAATCTTTCTTTTGATTTATATATTATTTAACTCTTCATTTATATAGGAATAAAAATTATAAGATTATTTTTAAACAAATTATATAAAAAAATTAATTTTTTAATTCTCAATAACTAAAACAATAAAGCCTAGATAATATAGATATCTAGTCAAAGACATTAAAATATATTAGTATAGGATAAAATATGTATTTCTAACTAATCTTTCTTTTTTCTTTTAGTCATAAATATTGCACTATTTGTTTTCTTTCCCAATTTTTAAGTTTAAATTATAGAATTAAATTTAAGCTCAAAATTATTAATATTTATAAATAATTGATTAATATCAATACCTTCAATCAACTATCCTATTTTGATTCATTTATACATACACTTATACAAATATTTAAACTAAAATATGAGAGAATTTTCTATTTCAAAATTAGTATGAAAATAAATTTATAAAGTAAATCTTAGTTATAGTGCTTATTTCTCTAATTCATCATTCCATATTTGTTCATAAGTAATAATTAATCATCTTCCTTCACTTATATATATCTTCTGAATATTAATGTTAAAGAAACATTAAGAGCCAGTTCTTTCTCCTCCATCTATCTCATAGAGAAGGGCTGCTTCAGTATATGCATGTTTCTTTAATTTCTTTTTCTAGGAAGCTATTAGCTTAATTTATATATGTTTTTCTATTTCTTCTTTAAAAAACTATTAAAAATCGTAATAATTAATGACGTAGCGTAGTTGCTAGCAATTCTCCTTTTATGATTGTGAACTCTCAGTTTCTTTTTATTTTATTCAGTACTTACTGTTTCCACTCTTAATTTATATTTAGATCTGATTTTTTTATAGTTTTAGTTACTGGTAATCTAAAAGTTTAAAAATATTAAATTTTTGTATAATTTATTTAACTATAATTACATTAATTTTATGAGATAAATAATGAATATATATAATTCTACAACTTATTGAGCATGTAACTAATTGAAGCAATCCCAAATCTGGCCACTTGGTACCAGGTCTTCTAGCTTTCCAATTTATTGTGATTAGATAGTTAACATTAATGCCCTGATAAAATAGCAAAACTCAAGGCAAACCTCTATAGTTTGGTTCTAATTGGTAACTAAAGATGATGACCCGAAACTCAATCAAGCTTAAACTCACGTCAAACCAACCAAATGAATGTTGTCTTGCGGTCGAGGAGTTGGGTTACTCAAGTTGTTTGGACATAACCTGACCTTTTGATTTCGGGCCTTACCTATTGATTTCGGATTACGTCGAGTCGAATTACAATTTGATCATGTTTTAGTTGAAAATGCCATTGTCTTGTCTCGATCGAAACACTCAAACTCAAGTTTAATCCAAATTTTCCTCCATTTAAAATTTTAACTTTTGATCTAGCTCCCTCGGATTTGCTATCAATGGTCCCTCGGATTTGCTATTAATGGTCTAAGGTGTTCATTTAGTAAACAATTTTTTATCTTGGGGTTTCAAGATTCACATAGATTAAAAGAATTATTTAAATGATAACCTACTAAATTAGGAACTAACAGATTATTAAAAAGTTAATATCGTGATCCTAATTATGAAAATACTAATTTTGGTTAAACAATTTATGTACTTTTTTATAATTTTTTCTTTTGAATTAACATTTAAAAAGAGAACTTGATGTGCCATTCTGGATATTAAAACTTAGAAGATAGAAATATATTGAAGGCATCATTTTTAAAAAAAGTAAACAAAGCTTTCAAAATAACATTCTTTTTATTACCACTTGCACACCATTATTCACAAAGTTTTATTGCATCAAAGTCCACATCAGGACCTTGAACATAACAGTACATAACCATTTGTTTAGCTTCCACTAAAACTGGCAAGACAACAACTAAGTTCGGATGAAGGATGTTTAGCATCTGCTAAACAAACTACTAATCCAACAAAGGAAATGATTTCCAAGTTATTAAGTTCATGACAAAGGATGAGCACTTTAAACTTTAGGGTTAAATATATCGGAATCGTTTGTAATTTAACTTTACCTTTTCATCTCAATTTTTATGTCTTGAAAATTATTATTTACTTCCTTATAATAATATTTGACTATCACATAACTTGTTTCATTATATTTCATCAATTTTTATCTATTTTATAAAACGATGTAATATTGAAACTTTCACATTTCAATAAGATATCGTTTTAGAGTTATAAATAGATAAAAAAAACTAATGAAATGTGATGATTGGAGTTATATAATAGCTAAATAATAATCAAGGAGGTAATTAATATTTTTCAAAACACAATAATTGAAATGAAAAATGAGATCCCGTGTAATTAACCCTAAACTTTAAAATAAACCAGGTTGAGATCCAAGTCTTTTGGAAGGGTTCTTCCACTTGGGAATTTTGGAAGTAAGCTCGCAATGCATTTGGCGATTTGCATGTAAGATTCATACTTGCCAA
>JANZLD010000235.1:73077936-73088732 GCA_026413575.1 Erythroxylum carthagenense | reverse complement strand
CCAATTTGCACATTGCATTTGGAACTGGGAAAGTTTGCGTCTCTTTCATTGACATTGAAGTTTGTACTTTGTTTTGAGGATAACTTAATCCCATCGCTCAATGATCTAAATCAATGGCAGAACATTTGGATGAGCTTCCTAGATTGGCTTTACATATGGTTATGTTTGATAAGAATATGAATTCTATTTGTTTAACTTCTGCATCTGGTTCTTGTTTTTTTGTCAGTGTCTTGCATAGGTCTATGTAGAGAGAGGGTAAGTCCATTCTACCTTCATTACTTTTAAAGACTGGCTTGGGATAACAAAGTGCCCTTTTTTTTTTTAATATAGTGTTTTATCATAGAATTTTGGAACTTGGATTTGAAAAAAGTGTATGAATTGTAATTGTAATTTCAAAATTATCTACTGTTACCTGTTTTTGATGTTTAGTTTTGGTTCAGGTTTTGGGTTGGTTGGGGATCTGGTTTCAGATTGTTCACTTTCTGTTTGATTATTTGCTTCTTTGATTGTATTGATGATGGATTTAGATCATATATAAAACTACCAAACAAGAAAGATAGTGTTATGGTTTGGTGAGGGCCCATAAGAGTTGATTTGTTACCATATAAAATAAGTGTTATTCAGTTAAAAATGTGTTAAAACTTTCCCAAAAGGTTAATGCCTTTTCATTTTGTCCCTTTTCACTGATAGAAGACAGATTAAGGAATGGTTAGCCGAAAGTATTAGTCTTTTCAGAAGATTGTGAACTCTATTGTTGTTGACTAGTATTAAATTATTGATGGATGTCTCAGGTAAGAATCAAATCTACAAATGAGTTGTCCAAGCTTAACATCTTCAACACTAACATCTTTCTGCTCTATTTATTTACACTGTTTCTTGTTGTGATTCAATGGAGAAGTTGTTCTTGTTGTTCTCTTTAGCTAGAAAAGATACCCGTTGAGAAATTACTTAAGGTGACAGGAGAATCGACTATGTCAAACCTTACAACTAATGGTTTTCATTCATTTTGCATTGTCTAATGAATCATTTTCTGAAGATACTTTCTTCTTTGATGGTTTCAGGTTTTTAAATTTATTCTGATTTTATGTGGCATGGACATTTGATTTACAGCCAATCTCTAGTATTAAATCTCGTTTAAGTTTTCATCACTGATGAATGGTGCATAATGCAGATTCTGAACAGATATTTCCCCATGGAACTATAGGCCATAAGCCTGAGTGGAAGCCTACTGAATGCAATGAAAATGGTCTGGAATCCAGAAAACTTGAACCTAACGATAGGATTCTGAAGGAGAATCAGGCTGGAATCTTCTGCAATTTCACAGACAGGCAAGGTGATACGGATTAGTTGCAGCTTCTGTTGGCAGCTATGGAGCTTATTTGTCTGATGGATCAGAGTACAGGCGAGCCAACTTCTTATTAAATTTGTACACTGATTCTATTGCAGGCATTTCTGTGTGTATTAAGCAGCTATAAAACCTTTCTTTTATTTACGAAATATCTTCTGGAAGTTCTGCACAAATTGATAATCATGTTCTTCTGGGTGACAAAGCTTTACTCCTATGTCATAGCCTCTTGTTTCCTTCTCAAACATGCCGATGTTCATCAAACACTTTAATTGATGCCAAAAAACAAATTTAAGGTTTTAGTATTTTCTTCTCATCAATTAAGAGACTATATTGATGAAAAGCACAGTTGAAACAAATAATGTTAGATTGACATAAAGATCTTGACTGTACAATTTGTTGAGTTTTATATGTATAGCCTCTTAATAACCACATGGCAAAACAAAACAAAAACCTTCATTTTTGTCATCCTTTCTGACCTGTTGCTGCTAATAAAATATCTTAGGTGTCACAATCATTCTCCCTTGCATCCTCTTCCGCAGCAAGGTGATGCATCAGCAGTTAGCTTTTTCAACTTTACCTCCTTTAGAGGGGCTCATGTAGAGAACCATAATCTTCTTACACCCTCTCTGGATTCCATCCAACATCACTGGCTTTGTTCTCCCAGTCTTGTGTCAACAATATCACCAAAATCATCACTTTGAATCTTTCGATGCTTTTGACTCCCACTATTATAAGCTTTAATTGCCCTATGAAAGATGTTGAGATACATTCCATCTTGTTTAATACCTACAAAGAACTAAAGCAAACAAAAGATATGATCACAGAGCCATATCAACTTGAGCTCTTGACAGCCAACCTGGTAAATTCCTAGGATGGAGTGTTAACAGATTCTGTCCTTTTTCAATAGTAGGGATGAACTCAGTACTAAAAGGATGAGGTGTCACACACCCCTTGGGCAACTTTTTCTAGTAAACACCAAATAATTTCTTGATCACTTGGGTCAAATTTCAAACCACTGGGTAATCCAGGTGAATCTTGAGCAACGTGCAAACCTGCCGAGTCCAACTATATATCATTCTTATACTTGTGCTATTAATGAATTTAATAGGTTGAAAACTGAAAAGATAAACTTCTTGAGATGGAGATGAAGTACGGTATCCATATCTAGTGTAGGATAGAAATAATATATGATCTTTGAGCTCAACAATGTCCAATGCTCTGAATACTGTAAAGTAAGGAAGTGAAAGCACTAATGTCAGGTTATCATAGTCATGCCATCATACACTTACATGTTAAGAAACTTCAAAGGGAAAGTCAACATTCATCAAAATGGATAAATGATATGCTTTAACGTGGCTAGCTTAACCATGCCCTACATCAAACCGAAAACAAAACATTCACAAATATGCTTCACATCATACAAAAATGAGATCATCTGATCATTGTTTTTGTTATTGTGGATTCTGGCAGCTAATGTGGAAACAATGTCATTAGAAAATCCTATTCACAAAGTTCACATACATCATGTACATACAATTAAGTTGGAAGTTCACCTCCATATGGGCATACCTAGTAAGATTCCACTTACGCTTGGCCAATGACAAAGTTCTCAGCCTGCAAACACATTGATACAGATAAAGAACTTGAAAATCACCGCTACATGCAAAATACCGAAGAGGTGGCCTTTCATCAAATAATCCATCAAGTAGACTCATTCTGGTAGCAGTAACTAGGCAGAATAATTGGCCTCTACAACCGTAAACAAAAAAGCTTCAACTAAGATGAATGGATCACTGCAAAGAATATGGAATAATGCATATTCTAGGAACAAATGGAACATCTTTGGACATACATCACCATTGCTGATAATATGTTGGCAATTTGGACCGACCTTTGTAAGATTGTTCCTCCATGTGATTTTTCAAGGATTGCATGCACTCCTTATTTCCATTGTAATCCTCCTTGTATCCACCAGCCATGATTGACTGCGCCAATTATAAAATATCATAGGATTCACGACCTTAATTATTGAGAAATATCACCCCACTTCGTAGAGCATGCATTTGCAGATCTTCATATCAAAAACACATAGTTGAAAATAGTGTAAACACAAGTTAACATGCAACTCATTGATGACAGAGATAATAAATAACGGTGTGTTTTATCACTTCCCAATAACCTCAGTCGCAGAGCAATTTGAAGAGTCAATGGAATTATCACCAGCAGAAAGAAAATTGAAGTTCCCAAAGTCAACTGAACTACAAATGCTTTTTTTTTGGCATTAATATCACCTGCAAAGATCACAAGTAATACATCAAAGAGTCCAGTTGATGACTAAATTCCTACAGAGAAATGTAATGATATGTAGAGACCCTGCAATCTCAGGAACTTTGTATATTTAGACTACATCCTACACTTTCAATTATTCCCAAGATACTTCAACTACCTAGTCCACCAAATGCAACTCAAAATCCCTGAATGCTAACACCATTTATTAATATTTAATAAAGTCGAGTTTCATTATCTATCTGGTAGTTGTTGTTCCCATCCAATGGATCAAAAGTAAAGTTTCATCATTCAAAGCTCCCAAATTGATTCACACTTCTTAAATTTTGTTTTCTTAGGAACCGGATCATATTCTTACCCCAAATTTTGTTTTCTTAGCTTATCAATCACTAAATTGTTTCAAACATGTCTACATTTTAAACTGCATGGTTTATATACTTTAAAACATGGTATCAAATGTGACGTGGTCCTTTTTGGAGGTTGTGTTTGAACTTGAAGTCTATGCTTGAGGACAAAAAATCTGCATGTTCATTGTAGAGAGATATCTTTTGTGTCTACTATTCTTATTCCTTTTTGAAATTGTGGTTTTGTTCAGGTTCTGGTTTTCCTGCGGAGCTTCCTCATAGATCCTCTTGCTGAGAAAGGGTAGCTAATAGCTAAGATAAGGTTAGGCTACCAGTTCTGTCTCTCCTCTCATTTCAAAATGCTAATTTTGTTATTCACTTTCATTAGTTAATTATTTTCATTTCTTCTGCAACATCTGCAAGGACTTTAACGCTGCCACACGCAACTGATGAATGCAAACCAATCTTTTTATCGCTACCTTCTGTATTGTCATATGCTGCTAGAAAATTGAGATAAATTCTAGATAATCTTGTACTGTTTCTTGGTTAATGATGCTTGATTGGACATAGCCAAAGGTGGAATCCATCATAGTTTGAACAGATTATTATGTGATTTTATCCTAATATTTTCAAACCCAAACCTAAAAAATGGAAAAGGAAACTTGGGATATGCTAATCTGATTAGTTTTTCATTTTCATGACATAAGCTACTTCAATTAATCTGGTCACTTGAGCGCTTCTTCAGAGTATATTTGGCTCTGTTTTTTAATGGCTGACAGGTTTGACCATCCAATTCAGTTTTCACTCTGCACACTGTAGGAGAAAGAACTATGAAGATTACTCATAATTGTGGTGTGCGTTGGCATTTCTTTGGTAGTTCATTCAATATTTGGTGTGTTTTAGTTGTCAAAAGGAATCAAGCCTTTGACATTTTGGTGGTATCAAATTGTTTTCAAGGTATAATTCACGTCTACATAATGGATTTTCTTGGTGGAGTAGGACAAGTGTTCTTTTATGAACAGGCTTGAGGTTCTTCAGACAGGCTCAAATCATCTGTATTGTTCCAACTTTGTAGAGTTTGGTAGGAATAGGATGTGGTCTCATGAGCACAGACATCGATGCTGCAAGCCAAGCCTACACTGCTGTCATTGTCCATTTCTCATGAACGCATTTATATTCCATATTTTATTTCGGTTGCCCTTTCGGGTGCTTTCTTTTATTTTGGTAGCCCTTTTTTTAAATTTAATTTTAGTTTAGCAAGCCAAGCCAAAGTACATGTTTTGCTATAACAAATAGACCTTATGCTGTATAGTCTAATACTTTAATGAGATGAGTTGAGGTTTTCATGTAAATTCATGTATTAAGTGCCCATATCTTCCATATCACATTCTAACTTGATTTTCATACAATGACACTTAATTGATTATGATGAAAAAGGGAAGTAACTTTTATTTTAATTATTTAAAAGAAATGGATTGCTTTAGTGCTTGACAATTCGGATATTCTGTTTCAATAAATCTATTCTAAACTTGTTTCACCACAATACGACGCCATTTTAATAAAACCCAAATTTGTTGTGTATCAATCCACTCTCTTTGAGCTTCAGCTAGGCTGATTTCTTTTCATTTTCATTTCTTTTTTTGTTTCTAGTTTATCAACATGCGGGAACACCAAACAAAGAAACCAAACATTTTTAAAAGAATTTCTTTAGCATTAGCTGTTAGATATTTATTTAAGTTTAATGCTAAAGGATTCATTTTTGCTTTTTAATTAAATTGTGAATTCTATACTTAGTGTTTTTCTATATCATAAAAGTGACAGAAAATTTACAATTTTTTTAATTTGTTTTTTTGGGTTTTTGCTTCAGGATTAAACCTGATAATTCCCTTCGTCTTGTTGGCAGTTAAAATTTGAAGATAGTAATGAAGTTGGCAAGAGTGAAGGTGAAGATGAGCTTATAGCTGTCATGAGTTTAAACAGTAATAAGGATTTGCAAGCTACCCGCTCATTTGCATCAAAAGAATTATTACCAAAAATTGGAATGAACTTTGAGACAGAAGAAGATGCTTACCAATTCTATTTGGCATATGCTGAAGAAGTCGAGTTTAGAATAAGGAAAAGTAGAAATCACAAAGATAAATATGAAAACTTTATTGATAGATTGTTTTATTGTAGTGTTGAAGGCAAACGAGAAAAGACAAACGACATATGTATGTGAAAGCATCACACCCTGAAACAAGGTTTCGTTGTGAAGCTAAAATGAGAGTCAGTCGTTAAAGAGGCGGATAACTCCGCGTGGTTCAGTTTATTGAGGAGCATAATCACTACCTCTCGAGTCCAAACATGACACACTTACACAGATCTCATTGAAAGATAAATTTACCTGCAGCAATGTAAATTGAAATGGCAAATGACGTAGGAATCCCACCAAAGGCATCATATGATGTCATGGTTAGACAAGTAGGTAGTCGAGAGAATTTTGGTTTCATACTAGATGAGTACAGAAATTGCTTACGTTCTAAAAGAACGAGAGATGCAAAAAGAGGGGATCCACGAGGTGTTCTGGAATATTTTCATAAAACGCAATTAAATGATCCGAATTTTTTTATACTATCCAAGTTGATGAAGATGATTTAATAACTAAGATTTTCTGGTCAGATGCAAAGATGAGAGTAGATTACTCAAAATTTGGTGATATGGTTTGCTTTGACACAACTTACTAGAAGATCAATGAAGGTCGTCCCCTTGCATTACAGGTGTCAATCATCGCAAGCAAACTACATTCTTTGTTGTCGCATTGTTATCTGATGAGACATCCCTCACATTTGAATGGTTGTTTGATACTTTTTGCGAATGCTATGTGTGATAAAAGACCTAAAACTATTCTTACAGACCGAGAAGCAGTGATGACAAAGGCTCTAGTACTAAGATGGTCTGAAACTCATCATCACTTATGTATTTGGCACATATATCAAAATATGGCCATCCATTTAAGTTGTGTTTTCTCTCAATTGAGATTTTGTTAGAGATTTTAGCTTATGCATATATGATTTTAAAGAAGAGGAAGATTTTGTAAATGCATGGAATGAGATGTTGTGAAAATATGGACTTGAAGACAATAATTGGTTGAGGCGCATATTTGAGATAAAGGAGAAATGAGCTTTAGTGTATGGAAGACAAATGTTTTGTGCAGACATGACAACAACACAAAGAAGTGAGAGCATAAATAGTATTGTAAAGAGGTATGTTACTTATCAACAGAAATTCTTGGAGTTTTTTTCATCACTTTGAAAGACTCCTTGAAGATCGTAGATATGAGGAGTTAAAGGCTGATTTTAAATCAAGTACAAGTATTCCCTCATTATCGTATTCAATTGAAACTTTGAAACATGCAGCTAGTGTTTATACTCCTAAGGTGTTCAAGTGGTTTCAAAATGAGTAGTGTAAGTCTTATAATTGTTGTATTGAAAGTTTTAGGGAGGATAGATCAATCACAAAATATCAAATTACCCCTCATAAGAAGAGGTATTATCATACATTTACTTATGATTTATCAAATGGAAAAGTTGATTGTAGCTGTAGAAAATTTGAGTTTACTGAAATTTTATGTTCTCATGTTTTGAAAGTTTTTACTATGAAAAATATTATGGAGATCCCAAGTTAGTACATATTGAAAAGGTGGACACATAAAGCAAAATTTGGATTCATGGGAGATGAAAATTCTGGAATCAACATAAACAATTTGGATCCTAAGATATGTCAAAGTATGCGGTATAAAGAATTGTGTGGGCTATATGATCAATTGGTTACAAAAGCAAATGAGAGTGAAAAGATTTACAAAATTGTTAAAGAATGTATTTTGAAGATGTTAAAAATCATCGATGCTAGACTACAAAAAATGCACATAATAGTATTTTGACCTCATTTCTGATACATAATTATACTAAAAATTAAAAATTTTTTGATCAACTGTCCAACAATCAATTGCGTGCTCCAATGTTAGATTACAAGGTGAAGAGATGGATCAATATTCAAGTGTTATAACAAATCACTTGAACCAAAATAGGATTGAAATTCGTGAAAAGAACAATATTGAAATTAAAGGAATCAAAATCATGAAGAAAACTGTTTCAGGTAAAAGATTGAAGGGTGACTTAGATAAGGCTATGAAAAAAAGGAAATCAACAAAAAATGTTCAAACTCAAGCAAATCTTACAATTGCAGCATCAACATTATCATATAATCTTGAGGTTCTATTTATAAATTTTTTTCTTGAAATCCATATCCCTTACATGTGTACTTTTTAATTAAAAAAAGATTCAATGTTTTAAAAATTACTCTAGTATTTTGATTATATACTCTTTGAACTTTTTTGATGATAGGTTGTCTTTGCTAATTCAAGTCAAACAAATTTTATTAAAGGTGTTTTATTTTCTATGGACATGACTTACTCCCAGTTGGTATTTATCTTATGGTAGAATACTATTACTAACGACATTATATTTAATAACTTATTCACGATTCACTAATGATACATTTTTTAATGATTCTTATAGGCACAACAACCAGATGGTGTGAGCGATGTGATGATAAGTAACTCACAACAAAACAGTAATGTTAACTACGATATTGTAGATATAGCTAGTTTTGTTGAGACATGTGATTGTCTAGCTCTATATGTATGAGACATATTTTGTAAATACAAAGTGAAAAGAAAAAGAGTGTTTAAGTTAATTTGTGCATCTTTATCGACAAGGTGCATATTTTGTTTCTTACTAAAAATTGACAATTTCTTTTATACTCATTATTATGTAATTTTTATATATTTTGTTGATTATGTATTGTCTATAAACGACGAATCCTTATGTTAAAATTTTTTTTGTGACAAAATGTGAAATGTTTAATTATTGAGATTGTCATGAAACTTCTTATAATGGTATGGACAAAAAGAAACCAACATTGATCTTCTATTTTTTTTTCGGAGATGACATTGTGGGGAAAATTATTGGCAAAAGTGAAAATGCAAATGAAGTCGTACTGTAAATGAAACCGTGAGAAACTCATGGTGGAATGGAAAAAAAAGAAACCAGATTGTATATAAATGTGTATTCATGGGTTACAATCTTAAAAATAGCATTCTTGAAAATAAATCAACACTAGTCGGTTTCGAGAATAAATCACAATCTACAAATATAATCGCCCCAAAAGATCTT
The DNA here is from genome assembly GCA_026413575.1 of Erythroxylum carthagenense. Lineage (NCBI taxonomy): Eukaryota > Viridiplantae > Streptophyta > Magnoliopsida > Malpighiales > Erythroxylaceae > Erythroxylum > Erythroxylum carthagenense. The sequence goes on along the minus strand of JANZLD010000235.1, from coordinate 73,079,541 downwards.
TGGATTCATGAGCTGAACAATTATAATACAAGTATTGGCTTTAACTCTAGCTTTCCTTCAATATGCGCCAAAGAGAGCAAAGAGAAGCAAGAAGTTGAAGCAATCACATCTCCATTGCCAGCTGAAAATGTAGGACTTGGAGCCGAGCTAGTCTAGCATCCAAAGCTGCAAGAAGGCTCAAATTCTCTGAGGAAGAAAATTTGGCAGCATCTTTCGTCATTGTCATGTCAAGTTGATTCTTAAGCTTGTGAACCCGAGAGTGCACTGTCTCAATTTTTCAAAGGACTGCCTCCAAGGAGTTAGCACTGCCATTTCCAAACTCGAAAATGAAAGGTCTGTTAGAAGTAAATTCAGGCAGCTACTTTTGTTTTTGTGTTGTTTTGTCATTCGGGTATTAACGTAGTGTTTGGTTGCTGTCCCCACGCACGGAGACAGTAAACAAAACAACAAAATCCTGTCCCTTGTTAGTGTTTGGTTCACATCCCTGCATTTTTGTCTCCTGACGCCGGAAGGCAGAGACAATTAAATTTGTTCACTCGAAAATCGTAGGACAATGACGCTGCCTCCTATCTACCTCTCAAAATTACTCCTCTCCTCTTAAATGCATGCCCTTCTTTCTCTTTAGCATGCCCTCCTTCCCATCTTCCCAGATTCACTGCTCCCTCCCCCGCCACCGTGCCCAAGCACGCCTTTGGTGTCCCTTCATCGCCGACGACTCCAACTGCACCGACGAAGGCTTAGCACCACTCTCCCGACGTTGTTCTCACTGCCATAGCTCCTGGAGCTATCAGAGAAGGCGTCGCCACCGAGTAGCTTCGGATCTCCCCTGCGCTGTCCACGTTGTCGGGGACGCCTACCGACGCTCCCCGCCTCCACGCCTCGTTGATCTCTCCCCACCTGGTGCCTCGGAGCGCTTCACCATCCCCGGATCTGTATCTCCCACCACCGTCGGCCTACCTCGCTGCTGGACCACTGAAGGGACCATCGGTGGAAGTTGAAGTGCTTCTACTCTTTAGCTTCTGCAAATTTTTTTGGCATTTGTCATTGAACTCGAAAATATATTATACATGGTTTGTGTTATGTTTTTAGTTTCTTATTGAATTGTTTGCGTTCGTTAGTGATGATAATGGTCAATTGGTGCAGAAGTTGTGTTGTTGTTGTTGAATGAAGGGAAAACAGAAAGATTTGATTGTGTTCTTGAGTTCAATTAATGGCTGCCCATAACATGTTCGACAAAAGTCCTCAATGGTTTATTATGGAATTGTTATGTTCTTATTTGCAAGAGAATGATTCTGTTGCTCAATTATAAAAATATGAATTTTAAGATAGACAGTGAACTTAGTTTAGACATTAAGTATGTATGAATAAACATGTGTAAGGTATTTGCATGAATAGAAGACGTTGCCTATCCAAAAGGAAAAAACTGGTTTATGTATATATATCGTCTGTAATCTTTCTTGTTTTTATTGTTTGCTTTGAAAGATGGCTATTTGCTGCAATTCAAACTACTCTTGTCAATGGTAGTCCTTACAACTACGAGGATCGGAGAGCAAAATACCAGAAAACGTGATAATCTGCAGTCTCCATATAAATATTTTCACATTA
>JANZLD010000235.1:73046703-73061005 GCA_026413575.1 Erythroxylum carthagenense | reverse complement strand
TGGAATGATGAGAGCTCCACTTCTGCCTCATGATTGTCGTTACCTATACCAAGTGTAAGAATGAAAAATCCCATTCACACTTTTCAAATACTAGTGCATATCAGATCAAGTTATACTCTACAGTATTAGTTACTTAGCAAGAAGGGTTAGAAGAAAAAGCTTTATTAATTATGTTCTCTGTATTGATATTGTAACTTATTTCATATTGTTCATTGTCTATAGCCTTAAGGCCTCTGTAAGGATCTACATTTGTTCAACAGGCTCATGGTAAGGGATGACAAATTGGCCCTAGTTAGGCCTAGTCGTCAACAGGTCAAGTTCTGCTTAGCCGTGCTCAAGTTCGAACTCGACAAAACTTTTCAGGTCCAATTAATCATGCTTCTTCACGTCATTCCAGGTTAGGAACATGAGAAATCAAAACCATGAGTAGAGTTGGAAATAGTCTTGGCCTGGGTCCAACCCCAACCCCAATCACCCAATTTATCTTTTTAAATCATTATAACCTATGCTTGACTGTTGACATTTTTTAATGGTTCATCCCATAACTTTCGTACAACTTTCATAATTTCAAGTTCCAAGTTCCAAGTTCCAACAATCGATCGTCATCAACAACCTTTCACTAACCAACTCCCCTAGAGGACAGAAGACAACTCAATTATAACTAGTTGGAAGTTTTTTTTTTTTTAGTATAAACCATCCGATATTCGACGCCACATGGGCAGTTGATTAATCCGAATTCGAGTCGGGTAAGACCATATACCGGCAAAGCTCTCCCTCACGAATGCGGTTCTATACTCAAGATTCGAAATCGAGACCTTGGTTAAGGGAGGAGAAGCTCTAGCCACTCCACCGCATCACTCACGGGTTAACTAGTTGGAAGTTAACCAAAAAAAAACGAAAGATGATCGTACTTGAAAAATGATAATTGAAAATTATTATAAAAAGTCTCTTGAAATAAGGGTATGCGATTTCTCATTAGACTCGCAATTATTTCAGTTATGAGTTTGGGATTATTCTTCATTCATACTAGGTGGTAGGTGCTAGGTGCTATCTTAACTAGAACTAATGGAAGAAAAGTAACCGAACCAAGCCTCACTGGTGCTTTCATTCCAAAAGATAATGATGATCAGAAGACGATCCACCATGAAAATGTAACTTCTCTGAGATCCCATTTCAGGACCCAACAAGTTGGATGTTCACTTTTCCTTCTTTTTCCATTTCAAGAAACTTGAAATTATTCTTAACTTACAATGTAGTCCTGACTCTTAGGAGAGCATTGAATGAAACTTGATGACCCTTCTTCTTTCTCTTTTGTATGGTGGGAAGGACATGAATGCGTGTCAGATCAGTTCCAACCCTCCTCGAAACGTGCTCTTCAATTCCTTAAATACCATCTACGTACTGGCAAGAGGGAATCATTTCTTGTAATTAGAGCATCTCTCACCGTTGTCTTATTCAAGATAGCAAAAAGAATCTTAACTGAACGTGTGAAAAGAACATATAAAGTTTGATTTGATCTAATTAAAATAACTTAAATATAATTGATTCGATATAAATTTGATTTAAACTTAAATTTTGGATTGAAACTTGTTTGGCATGAATTTTTAGAGCCATCGGCTAGTTAGGACTCAATTAAAGCTTGGATTGTCACACAATGAACGGACATATTTTGATTATGTGACAATCCAAGCTTATGCATTAAAAAAAAATTTAAGACTCGTGTGCAACCTTATGCACTTGAAATCGGCTCGACCTATTCACTGTTAGAGTGTTCCATATTGCCTAGACATGAAAATATTAAAGGGTTTATAAGTGGTAAAGGTCAACTATCTAAAAAAAATTAGTTCTAGTTATTTGAATAATGGTTGAGTCAAACTCAATTCTTGTTAGTGGACTCTACACTCTGTCCATATTAAAATTTCAATATTCACTAGCTCTTGAACCATTTAGTTTATAAGCTTGCCTTCTTTATGCAAGTAAGGTTTTCCATTCTAGGTTCCAATACTTTTTAAGAACATTATCATAATAACAACCTTGGTGTTTAGGAGCTAGATACAAAGGTTGAAGTTCCAAGTTTGTCTATTTGTATGCAATATATATGAGTCACGAGGAGTTTGATTACGTGAAGAAGCCATGCTCGATCGAGTCTTTTGTGACATCATGCGATTTTAAGACCTCCAAGTGAAGCCCTAGAATCATTGCTTTGTGCATGCGCAAGTATACCAAAATTGGAATTTATAAGATAAGTAGCAAAATCAGAAAAACAAAAGGCTATCAAGGTGTTTCCCTTTTTAAAAAGGTATAATTAAGGCTCCTGGAACCCGAACCGTTTGATATATCAAGATTAACGTGTGATAAATCAAGAGTCAAATAGCATATCTCCTTTTCTATCGCTACGAACCTGGTAGTATACTACTGTACACATATTAGGTTTGGAACCAAAATCATCACCATGGTACAGCAACTGTTGTAGCTTGCAAGTATTTCCTGATGATATTTTAAGATTATGAATAATTACGATAATTATGAAATGGGTCACATTGCAATTGTTGTTTATAATTTAAAATCATATTTTATTAATATGTTAACGTACTTTAATGTACAAGGCTTCCTGTTTTGAGAGGGTCATCAATATATGTAGCCTTCTCTTTGAAACAAACAATTTGTTTCCGTGTTTTGATGCTGAGACCAGAAGGAGCAATTGGTACCAAGGCTCTCCCTAGGCTCTAATTATTGACTATTTCAAAAATATATTTTTTCAAAGTCTACATGACTTGATACAATAAATTATTAAAAAATTTCAATTAAGTTAAAAATTTTCACTAAAAAGTTATATTGAATAAAACTAATTGACTTTTTAATAGTAAAATTGAACTAAAAAAAGTCTAGAAGGCTTCATTGTAAGTTTCTTTTTTAAATGAAATAAATTATATTAATCATAGCAAAAACTATCATACCATTACAATGAGTCGCACTGTTGGACTGTACTGAAGTGTCTATAAAGAGCTAAAGTGATTAAAAAAAAGCAATGAATTACAACTTCGAACTGTTTTTCAACTCATTACTAAGTGTACTAGGCTTGTTGTGAGCTATATGAATGAGGCTCGAACTCAATTCACGGCGTATTTCATGATCTAATATTTTCTTTCTTCGATTTCCTTGTATAATCTCTTGTTTCTCTCCCTCTAAATAGAGTAGATGGTAATAGTAAGAGTTGTTTTAAGAAATGTTCCATTTGGTTCTTCTAGCTTGATCATGACAATAATCATGTTAAGTATCTCCCTCCATTCAAATGTGAACCTAGATAGTTGAATCATACTCATTATACGTGATTGTAAGTTGATATTATTGACTTTTATCACTACCATATAAGTTCACTGAACCTTAATATTTGTTTAAAGCCAAGTAAGTTGGTGTGTTATAAAAAATGACGACTCAATTTGAATAACTTTGGAACTTCTCGTGGACATTGTAATTAGACAAGGGACTTAGGCAGGCTTGTGTTGAAAAAATCGATTGTAGGAGAAAAAGATGCCAAACAAGTACAAATGCAAACTTTGTCTATATTGAAGCAAATAAAACGCATTTGGTGTGCTTAAGATCATTTGATATCAATTTCAACTTTTTAAGAATGATTTGTTAGATTAATGTAAGCTTGTGCATGAAACAAAACTATTAAGGTTAAGTTTTTTTAATTATTTTTTTCTAAATTTACTATTAAGGTTAAGTTTCCACCATAATTTAAAATTTTAATAATCTTGAACAAAAAAGCATAATTTAAAATTTCTGAATGAATACTAAATTTTAAATTGAGTTTAATTTTGACTATTTAAAGGGAAAATTTAATAATTAAATAGGTTTCATATTAAATTAAATTTTATTATTTTTTAAATGTATGAAATTCTTTATTATAACTTATAAAAATTTGTATATGACTTTTAGAAAGTTTATTACATAAAAAAGCTCAAACTTTTATCAAATTTTCAATTATAGCCCGAACTTTAAAAATTAGCAATAAAACATCCAAACTTTTATTTTTTTCAATTCTAACACGAACTTCAAAGAGTAGCAATAAAATGTTCAAACTTTCAATATTTTAATTCTAGCATGCCGATAGTATTTTTTAAGTTTAAAAACAATTTAAATTAGTTTACGTAACCCTGACAACCTTACAAATGCAATACGGTGTAACGTGATAGTAGTTTGAGGCATGAGAAGAACAAACAGAAAATAAATGACTGAGGACATCGGGAGAACATCTGATAAAGCTGGACTAAAATTAAAGAAATTTGAAAGTTTGAATATTTTATTGTCATTTTTTGAAATTCGGGCTAGAATTAATTTTTTTTTGAAAGTTTAGACATTTTATTGCTACTTTTTAAAGTTCGGATTATAATTGAAAAATTGACGAAAGTTTAGCCTTTTTTAGACAATTAATTCTTCCTTTTAAATATAAATTTTCTTTATAATAATTTTTAAACATCTGTTAAATGGGCATTTTATCTATTTATAAGCAAGTATTTTAACAAGTTGATTGAATCAAGGTAAGGGCTCACACTTGAATTTGTCAAATGAGTGCTTTTTAACTCAACTTTGCAAAATACTAATGAGTTTATTGATTCATTAGCAACTTTAAATTAATTTCAAGTTAGTGCCTCAACTTTACTTTTTCCATTACAAAAGAAAAATAGTCAATGATAATGATATATCAAGCATCTTGGACATTAGTAATTATTGGAACTAACTTACCAACTAATCATGGTGATATCATTCTTTATCATTTAAGAGTATTAGGTCAATATGAATCTCACCTTAGCATGTGGGTAGGGTGAATACAACTCATCTATAGTCCCTAACTTAATCTAAATTAGAATATGAACTTTATGGCCTTTTTACTTAGAGATGTTCTAAAATTATGTGCAATAACAATCATGAATTATGCTCTGTGTTTTACGTAAATCACTCTAATTCAAAATATATCTTCATACTTTAATTCCCCTAACCTCTAACCCTCTCATGCAATTTTGTTTTTAAGTCTTGATCACCTTAAATGTATTACAAAATCTCCTACCTCTAATAAACAAATTAGAAGCATACCCATTTGAATACTATCTAATTAGTACTAAACAAAAAAAGATAGATGCAATGCAAATCAAATAACTATAGTTAAATATCATGTTGAGAATTGGTGCATAAGCCTTCTCCTTTTTATACTTTCCAAATTTTGCTTCATAACTCTAAAAAGGTATATATATTATTGCTTTTCGAATTATTTCTTAATAATATAAGTCTATTTTAAAAAATATGCTTCCAACCCACTGGTCCTGCGAATCAGTTTATTATAACTTAGTTGATTTTGTAGGTTCTATTAAGTTATCAGGATAGGTTTGATGTGGAAAACCATCTTCTAAAATATATTTAATCGAGTTATATATTAATAAAGAAAAAGCAAGAGCGAGTTTTCTTATTGTCCAATTTTCTTTCATCTTTGCTAAAAATAGCATATAAGCATACATACAATATATATACTACACATAAAAAACAATAGAAGTCTTAATTATATTGCTTAATTTATCGTTAAGCTCAAAGCTAATTTGTCTTAATTATATTGCTAATGGTCATTAGTATAAGATAAGAAATTGTCTTATATCAATAAACTACAAAGATGTACTGAATATATCATCTAGTGCATATAATTTTGATTAAAATGAGCCGTAGCCCCTTCATCATGAATCAATTTTGAAGCCTTTTGAACTAGGAGATTCTTTGGAGACTACCTTCATTTTTATGGAAAAAATAAGACACAATTGGTATCACCTTTTTAATTTTTCATCTCACAAAGATCGGATATTTTTAGGGTCAGTAGAGATCTTATCATAAAATTGATCAAGAACTAGGTGTACTATCTTCTATCTTCGTGATGTAGCTTTATACTTGTTTTGAGGACAAAAACAATATGAGATGCTGAGGACATTATTACTGAAAGCTAACACTCACAATTCCCGTAGCAAAAAAGGAGGAGTCAAATAGCTACAAACATATGAAAAGCACCCTGCCTAGTACCTTCTTCATTGCTTGTTATTAGGGTATAAAAATAGCAGCACTCAATAGCTTTGGTTCAAGCAATCTTAAACAGGGGTTTGGAATGAATTAGCCATTATAATATTGTAATTTTTGCTAACCCTTATCGTTAGATTCTTAAAGATTATTAAGTGATCGTTTCATCACAATATCTCTTAAGCTATTATATGAAGCTAATTTAATTAGTTTTATATATTCACTGACAAGTACAACTCACAAAATTATATGCGCGATTTGAATTTTAAAGTGCATTAGCAATAATATATAATATTATAATTTTTAGTGGTTATCATCCCGCATTTTTATGTTAAATCATCGTTTTGTGATTATTGATGACTAGCAATGTTAGAACCTTAAGAAATCGATTAGCGATATCAAAAAATGCTCCCTGAATATTGCAATCTATTATAACAAGGATTAGTGAATTATAAGCATAGTGCTAGTATTTAATTGCATAAAACGAACACATTCTTAGACTCCAGATTCCTTAATGTCTTCTCTAAATCAGGGCTAACCGAACCCTATCCCTAATTTCAAGCTATATATAATAACTTCATTCATCTTGCATCACATGTAGCTTCACAACTATTATAAAACTAAAAACAAAAACCCTTTGTTTCTCTCTCTCTCTCTCTGGTTTTATGTGTCGTCAAGTATTGGTTGAAGCTTCAGAACTCAAGCAAAAGTTGTATATTTCAATACTTGTCAAAGAAAGCAAATAAGGGTTTCTTCGGTTGCTCACGAAACCATGAGTTTCATGTCCTTCTATGGAAATGATGCCTATAATGTGCCATCATTTATATGAGTCAGTACCCACTACAAGAACACCATTAGATACCATTTTCCTTTCTCCTTCACTTCACTCTTTTCTTTGCGTTAAAATTCCACAAACTTAAACTTTTTGCGTTCAATCATGGAGATGAACCAAAATAAGTTCTCAGTTCAGACATGGAACCCTGAAATGGTCATGGAAGATCATCAAGTCCTCAATGACCATATTCCCTTCAGCCCACTTTGGCCTGTTAGCTACACGCTTCAAAACCAACAACAATCATCATCATATTCTTCAGTTCACATATCCATCTCAACCCTTCTTGGAGACCAAGTAGCAAACCCTAAAGATGAAGACGACCAACAAGAAGATGAACCAGAAGAAGAGCTCGGAGCCGTGAAAGAGATGATGTATAAGATAGCGAGCATGCAACCAGTTGATATAGATCCAGCATCAATTCGCAAGCCGAAAAGACGGAATGTCCGGATCAGTGACGACCCTCAAAGCGTCGCAGCTCGGCGTCGGAGGGAGAGGATCAGCGAAAAGATCAGGATTCTGCAGAGACTCGTCCCTGGAGGTACAAAAATGGACACAGCTTCAATGCTGGACGAAGCAATTCGATACGTCAAGTTCCTCAAAAGACAAATCCGCTTGCTTCAATCCACCAACCAACACCGACCCTTTACCGGAGAGTGGCCGGTGACCTACAACAGACCTCTTGGCTCCGCCGTCTCGACCTCCATGGAGACCCCAGTTGACGGTTCTGCAGGATTCAACCTTGGTGTCAATGGAGTGGACGTCACAGCCGTGTGCTTTGACCCTCAGGTAATTACAGACTAGTAAGGCCAAAAGGTGACAGTAATCATGAAGTAGGCCAAAAGGTGACAGTAATCATGAAGAAGAAGAAGAAGAAGACGACGATGATGATGTTAAATTACGGCAAACAAGCGAAAGGAGTTGAGCAAACTGTGAAAAAGATTGAGGTATAATTGAGAATTGAAATGGCGTAAAAGGTTTGTTAGGATATTGTTGACTAAAGTGGCATATATGATCTGTCGAAACAATCATAACGATCAGCTTGAGTTACGTAGAACCATATGTACGTATATAAATATAAAATATCGATATCATAATAAGGGGGCCTACGGAGGCTTTTGGCCGGAAAGTTGGTTTGGTCGTCTCTCTTCCGGGAATAAGACAGTCTTGACGTAATACAACGTTTAGCTTTTGAGCATAATTTCAGCCTCTGTCTCTCGACTTCTCTCTCGGCGATGCACATGCAATAAAGTTGAACCAAACACACATAAAACACAAGAACATGTTCGTTTTGTATAGAATAATAAAAAGAAAGATACATATATGCTTGTTTATGTGAAACTTAGTTTGAATCTATGGATATGTTACACTTTACGTTTCTAGGAACCCTGTATATGTAATAACTAGATCTTCTTTATCGTTACTTAAAAAGAGTAAGTAATCGGCTTAGGAACAAAATGTTAACATGCGTTTCGGGTAGTTGGAGCGGTCTAAAAACATGCAATATGTATGATTTTGCATATAAACATTGCAGATAACTTGTTATGTAGTGAACATAATCTTCTGGATCCTCTAGTCTATTCTCTAACTTTGTTTTATTTCATCTCAACTATATATTTATGTAGGTTTTACATAAATATATGACTGAGATAAAATGAAGCAGTGTTGGAACAAAATAGAAGGTACAACAGATTTCAGGACGTTAATTATTTAGAGCTTGACAATGCAATTTTAATGATCATTTGAGTTAGCACCATGGCGATGCTTTTATCCACACTACCTTATGTGCAGGTTCACAAATATTATATATATGCATAAATATATTAGCATCTTTCCATATTTTATGTACATTATTTAATATTAGTATTAAAAAACCTAATCAATATGGCCAGTTTAACTATCAAAATTTCGAATCATCTAATTTTTTGGTTTGATTTTTTCGGTTAAATTTACTTTAATAATTACAATCCGATTAGTTCATTAATTAATCGATCAATTTTTATAAATTAATAGGTTCTTATAAACTAAAAAATATCAATTAATTTTTAATTAATAATCTTCTTTTAATTAAACTTCAAATTCTTTAGTTGATTTTATATGGTGGTTTAATACCGATTAAACCCTTTAAACCTTAAACTTCTTATCTCACCGGTTTAACTTTTGGTCTGGTTTTAAAAACATTAGTGATCACATTAGTGATTTTTATCATCTTTCATGCACTATGAGAAACTGATTTATTGAATTAATTGTGTTTCATATAATTAATAGTGAAGAATGTATGGCATATTGAAGGAAACAGATATGCAATTCCCGAAATGTTTTACTCGTTATGTCTGAATAAATCCCAACCATCCATTACAATAAGTTGAATAGGTAAGATCTTAAAAGAAGAGTGGGACACAGCAATTCGAGAGCGGCAGATCTGCTCCCGTTATTGAATGCAATTATTGCCAAAGTTAGATGTCGAAAATTTCAGTGAACATTATAATAAGACTCTAAACAAAGAGAACGTTTGGAAATCGATTTTGGTTTTTAATGTTGCTTTCTTAGATATAAAATGCTTTCATGAAATAGCTCTAGGTTACGGATACAATATTTGAATCAGAAATGGAACTTATCGATGTTTGATTAATTTTTTTTAATTATTTATAGGATTAATGATTATGAATGTTCACTATTTATCAAATACGAAATTTTTTCTTAATTTATTGTTTTTGTTCGAATAAAGTTGAAATTAATAAGAACAATATGTCTAATAACTAGAAGGAAATAAGATGTCTTATACTATGATTATGAGCAACAATTTAAAAACGGACCGGAAGTTAAGCTGGTAAGATAAAAAAATTTAAATTTTAAAAGGTTCAATTGTTGTTAGACCGTCACAAAATTGGTTAAAGATTAAATAAAATTAAAGAATTTTAAATATGATTGAAAGAGATTATCCAAAGAATTGAAGTTTAAATAAAAAACGAAATTATTAAATTAACATTAATTGATTTATTTTAGTTTATAAGAACTTATTAATTTACAAAAATTACTTAATAATTAATCAATTTCTAACAACAAGAATTATTAAAATAAATTAAATCGGAAAGTTAAAAAATTGATAATTCAAGGTTTTCACAGTTAAACTAGTAAGATAAAAAATTTAAAATTTAAAAGATTTAATTGCTATTAGACCGTCATAAAATCGACTAAAGATTAAATAAATTTAAAGAATTTAAAATATGATTGAAAGAGATTGTCCTTATATATATATATATAAGAATTGAAGTTTAGTTAAAAAACGAAATTATTAAATTAACATTAATTGGTTTATTTTGTTTATAAGAACTTACTAATTTAAAAAAAATTGTCTGATTAATTAATAATTGATCAATTTTTAACAACAAAAATTATTAAAATAAATTGAATCAGAAAGTTAAAAACCAAATAAAAAATTGATAGTTCAAGGTTTTTACTATGAAATAGAACAAATAGTTTACATCTTTTTAATTATTGATTATCAACATAAGTTTCCAAAAAATATGTACACAACTTTGGGTGTTAAGTAGAGGTTTTGGTGCATTTTGATGATTGCTTCATGATATAAATAGTTACCCTTCATTGGCTTTTTTTTTTTTAGATTCGAAGAAACCATAAGTAGACGGGCACACCTCCCCGAGAGCCATTAGCACACCATCCCACAAGTGGGCCAGCCGAGTGCACTTCATCATTAAGGGTCCAACTGACGTTCTACCTACAGTTAAATCTCGGCTACCCCAGGCTCTTACAAGAAAAGCTAGGATGAAATCAAACTTAGGACCTGACTGAAACTAAGCCCACGCTCTCAGCCATGCCCTTTGAAGGCACCTTTCATTGGCTTGCTAAAACAGATTTTAGTTATGCTCCTTTTCAAAAAAAGATGTGAGTTTTTTTATATTTAAAAATACATAAATTCAATCTCACACGGGAAATACAATGTTGGTATTCCATTGATTAAGATTGAAGTTCAACTCATTCAAACCTAATTAAACTCATTTCTTAAACCTTAAAAGAAAGCTTTTGTACTTTTCTTTCATATTGAGTAATAGTAAACAAGTAAGACATTTCAAGCAAATGGAAGTAACTACACTGTTTGATAATGGCCATTAAGTTAAGAATTATAATCATTCTTTCACTCAGGCAGGCATTTCTGACCTTATCATAACAAAACCAACTCGGGTCAGCACATTCCTTTCCAAATTTGACTACACAGCTCAGAACCTTTTGGACAAATTTGGTTTAAGATCACCTCAAGATATGTAAGCCTTTCTATCATCTGTTTCTTCTCCTGGCTTTTCTCTTATCAGAATATAGAGAGGGACTCCACCAAAATTTGCCATAGTTCACATTAACTGCAAAAAATCTGTGGTCTGGTGGCTAAACAAGTCACGAGGAAAGATCTGCATGCAATTCAATCTCCTAGTTCCACTAATTAATCAATGGCTACCTCTAGAAATGGGAGGCAATGATAAAGCAAATCAGGGATTTCAGTATATTCTTCCCTGAGCAACTATAAGATACAAAATTGCAACAATATAGCAAGCAAGAGTACACTGCATGCTTTACTTGTTCAAAATTCTATGACTAAATTTACAATCAGTATTCAAGCTAGAAGTGGAAACAGAAGAATGATCTCTTTTCCTTGACTGACAATGGTCCTAGGACTACACAAACTAAAACCAGCTTGCATCCCGTCCCAAATACACCTTGAAGCACAAAAACACTGAAAAGATTAAAAACCAAGATTACCATTCTGCGGGCCCCTGCATAAAGTAGCCATGAATTATCACAGGGTTAGATGGCAAGCATTACTTTCTAAACAAAAGGCATAGTTAATGTACAATTTGGAGTTGGAAGGTTATAAACTTATATTCCAAAGCCATTTTCATGTAGATATTTGTCAATCTAAAACAAGCATTAATCATAAGCTAGCTATGAAACATGGGAAAATAAACAAGCATGAAACATTGGAAGTTTCCTTGTTCATTTGTTCTTTTGAAATTTCTCCACGTATGCCTGCAGCAAAAATTTAAAGAAAAAATGATAAGCAAGCAAACAGAGCAAAAGGCCACAGTTGGCCAAAGTAAATATGAAACACCATCTACTAGACAAGTAAAAATAGACTGCAAAGAGGAGAAAACTCCAAAAAAAACAGTCAGGAGTGGAGAGGTAAGATGAAAATTTTAAGATAATGTTAATAAGGGAATATTTTACGTGGTAGTTCAGACTTTACCTGGGTAAGTTTTGTTAGCTTTGGCTTTGCGAATGACAGATATTGTTCAATCTTCTCTTGTGTTTGAGGCAAACTCGCAACCTTCATTGTCCCAGTAACTTTGTCAACCACTTTCTTCACTATGTTTTTGTAAGCATCTTTACTCATTTGACCTTCCTTCCATGTGGGTTTTAAAATCTCCTTGACAAACTCTACGAGTGCAAATTTGAATGCACGAATTCCCTTTACATCCTTGTTCTTTCTGTTCTCACCATGCTTATCATCTTCATCAATTTTCTCTGGAGAACCACTATCTTGTGCATTGTTTGTTTGTATTTCCATGCTTTCTTTCGTGTCCCCTCCATTGCTTTTCTTCAAGGCTTCAAATTCTGAGTCTGGTTCCAGTTGATCTGACTGATGACTCTCATCATTGGGTTCTCTTACTGAACTACCGAGTACAATATGATGACCACTATTTTGTGCACCAGCAAAAGATGAAGAGGGTAAATTATCATGTTTCCCTTCAACAAAGCTGTCCTGTACAACCGTGTTAGATGAAAGGCCCAGGGAATAATTTATGAGAGTTTGCTTTTCAGGTTCAATGCTGTCAAATATAGGATCATACTGCTTCTCAGGTGCAACACCTCGATTTGGATGAACTGTTTCAACGTCTGCCTCATTTTGAGGATTATGAGCTGAAAAAAGTTGTGGAAGTTGCTGTCCATTTGCAAGTAACTGCACCAGAGAGGCTTCGATGTTGCTAAGCGGGGTAAGGTTTCCGCTGCTAACTGTGCCCTGAGGTATCTGGCTTCCAGGATTCAAACTGGATGAATTTGCTTCTCCAAGGACCAGATTGTCAGCTGCTTTCCTATCCAGAAACATTGTCTGGTTCTGAGTGCTTAATGTGCCCCCATATCTTGAGGGGTCAGTTGTGCTTGAGACTTGATTTTGCCCAATCACATTTAAATGTGGAAGGGGCAAAACATTTGAACCCAGCCCATCCTGGTTGAAGCCATGTGCTCCCAAGGAATTGGCAGAAATGCTCATAGAAGCAGCAGTTCTTCCACCCACAATCTCATGAGGAAAACCCACAGGACCTGCCTCTCCTAAGTTGTATCTCTGTTGAGTGAAAGATGGTGGTGGTATAACAGCAATGTCATTGTGCACTCGACATAAAGTATTTTGAGTCACTCCTGACTCATGACCTGGCAAAGAACTACGCTCTCTGTCATCAACATGGTTGGGTGGCTGCAGTCTAGGATTCCAATCAGGAGACATATCCATATCACCAAGCCAATTCTCTGTAGCTCTTTGCTCAGGACGCATGCTATCACTAGGAATGTCTGTCTTCCACTCAAGGCTTTGTTTTGTGTCATTCTCTACTGCTTTATGACCAGTTTCCATCATTTTTGCATCAATAGTGGGCGCCCATTTATCATCCATAGACCATGGGCTGAGTCTTGGTAAAGGAGAACCTATTGCTTCCTTTTTATCCAAACTCGATTTGGTAGTATGTGAAGAAGACCTTACGTTATCCCACTTTGGATCATTCCGTGCTTTCTCCAAATCACCTGAGTTTTGGCCCAGTAGCAACCTATTATCTCTTGTGCTCTCAGGGCTTGAGCGTCCCTGACCCTGATGATAAAACCTGCAGTGTTTCCCATTTCTACAATTCCCAGAAGCAAAAAATTTGCAAGGTATATCAGCTGCTCTATGAGTTTCACGCTCCCCATGTCTCTCTGGCGATACATCTCTAGTTCTCCTGTCACTATCTCTATCTCTGACAAACCCATTTTTGGACCATCTACCAGATGTATCAGAAGAACCGTGATGAGCAAACCGGCAGGATGCACCTCTCCTACAGTTGCCTTTTAGGAAATCCGTGCAGCGATCATCTCGTCTTCCACTACCCAGAGGGTGCTCTTTAGTATCATGGGAAGTGGAATACTTTGAAGCCGCGGTTTTCCTGTGTCTCTCTGAAGTATCCTCATGACCCTGGTGAAGAAAATCACAAAGATTGCCTCTTCTGCATCTCCCAGCAGTAAAATCTTTACATATTTGAGCTGATAAAGCTGATCTGTTTCTACTTCTGTCATATCCTGATTCTCTCCTGTAGCCCGGGACTGAGCTCCTACTCCTGCTCCTGCTCCTGCTCCTGCTCCTGCTCCTGCTCCTGC
>JANZLD010000235.1:73025818-73046603 GCA_026413575.1 Erythroxylum carthagenense | reverse complement strand
CTCCTGCTCCTGCTCCTGCTCCTGCTCCTGCTCCTGCTCCTGCATAAAGATGAGAAATAAGGCAGTTCAAACCAATTTTGAATAACAAAGAATCAGTCACAATGGCAATATACACAACAAACATTAAATTAAAGTTAGAGTCTCAAAAGGTCTAACAGTTCAATCAGAAAGCAAACAATAGGTAAGTTAAAAACCTTCTTGATCTTTTCCATTCATTTTTTGGAGAATGGTGGTGATCTTGTTGTCTCCAATCATCAAGGCCAGGAGACATTTTAGTTCCATAGCTCTGCTCCTCATGCCATGAGGGCATTGCTTTCAATGTTCTGCTACGATCCTCAATGTTGTCATCCCTCCATGAACTTCTTCTACCAGATAAAGGTTCCACTGCAGACCACTTTGGGTGATCCCCATCAGTTGCATCAGGAGAATAACAGCCCCGGGCAGTTTCTCTGTCGTGTAAAGGTAAGCTCGCTTTCGGCGTCCAAGAATTCTCTCTTACATTTTCCAAAGAATTTCGAGGCTCCTCTTTTAAATCCCACTTAGATCTGCGTTTTCGGCCAGTCCCGCTCATTTTTCCAGTAGCAGCACCACCGTCCGCTCAAGTGGAGTAGTCTGAACAAATTAAAACCAAAAGCATTAACATATCTAAACGAAATGGAACCTATGTTGTTAACTTATTCTGTCTTTCACAGAGTTGATAATGGGAAATACAGGCAAAATCAGTACTGTTATAGCAGGAATCAAACTTATATACTCGTAAACAGCTTAAATACCCATGTTAAGGGAATGGAATTGTCCTATGATGGAGTATGATGCCCTGTACATCTAAGAGGTTAGAAGAAAATGCTATGGCCACGAGCCATCAAAATTTAAACCTAATCTATAATAAGGAGAATGATGCTCAACGAATCAAAGACCAGAAACCGTGAAATTTTAATTAGAGGCAGTGGCCAATTGTCCATGACTTAGAAATATGAACATTGTTTGAATCCCTACCCCAATATTTCATGGATTTAGGAAGAGCTGCTTTTGATACTAAAGCCATGATTCTCATTTTCTAAAGGCTAGACCTATCCTAGCCCACCAATTTGAATAAAAAAGTTAAAAGCTAAACATATCTCAGCTTAGTATATATCATTGAACAAGATTTCAGCCCTCTACAGCATAACAGAAACTGTCATGATAAAAGCTAAACATATCTCAGCTTAAAATATATCATTGCACAAGATTTCAGCCCTCTACAGCATAACAGAAACTGTCTAACATGAAATCAACTTATGTGCTTCAAACTCCAAAATTCGGAAGCTAGAATTGAAATGCATAATGAAGCAAAGGAATGCAATTTGCCTTGTTTTCAAAAGATCCTGAAATATCAGCCCCATCATTAACCTCCTGTCTAGGAAATCTATGAAAAATTAAAGTTCCCTTGTGCTTTGAATAGTCTAATCCCAGTTGCATAAATGTATGGTTTCAAAAACATAAAACATTCAAACAGAATATCAATTCACAGAGTCACAAAGGATAAAATGATCAAACATGCAACTGAGTCATCATCAACTAGGACAAGGTGATGATCTAAACAAAGTAACAGAAATGGAAACCAAAACTCCTCACAAGAATACTCTAAACTAATTTTTGTACGATGGAGAGAAGTTACAATTGCCTTCATAATAATTCACAACAGGGACTAATTACACAACAGCATGACTAACCGCATTGCAAGTGCAGAAGCCACATGCTAAGTACACCATAGTTTTGACCAAAACAAATTAACAAGTAAAACAAGAGAAGCTGAGAATCATACCACACACTTCTTTAGCTGACTTGCCGCACTTGTTACCGAAGCTTCAAACAGAAAAAGCCTATCGAGATTCTCTATACAACCCTAGAGCTCAATAAGAGGACGTTAACAGACAAATTCTGGATTTTCCTTTGTTCTATTTCATGAAAACTGTAATAAATCCAAAGGAAGAAAAACCAAACCACCAAAATAAGGAACTAGAATGACGAGACAGCTACAAACACTACACGTGACCCAGTGGGGGACTAGAGCCAAAGTCTTTCCCGAGACTCAAACTCTGAGATTCCATGTTGATTGAGGACAATGAGCTGTTGAACCCTTTATTTGATTTGCTTCGGTAGCTTAAAAAGCCTCATACTTTTGCAGCTTCACAGTTTTGAGAACTTGAATTTGGCGACGATGGAGATTCAAACAAGGCTTGTTCGAAGAAAAGAGTGCGACTTTGGATTTCCTGGCTTCTAGGGGTGGCCAACCTCGTACAAGTCCGCCGGGAACTGAAGCTCCGGCCGGCAATCGGCTAGTGGGGGTGGTGCCGTGGCGGTGGCGAGTAAAGTCCGAAATTGAGGGGTTAAGGGTGGGTCTCGTAGACCGAGAATATCAGAACATACAATAACTAGAGAGACCTTTTCCGCTCAAGACTCAAGTTCGGGCTCAGCCCAAATTAGGGTTTATAAATTACAATCATTCCTTTTAGAGAGAAAAAAAAACATTTTTGACATGAAAGAAATAACTATTTTAGGGAAAAAAATTTAAATAAACAAATTTCATATTAATTTGTAAATATTTCAGACCATCTAATTTTTAATCTAGTTTTTAATTTTTTAATTTAATTTATTCTAATAACTCTTGTTATTAAAATAGACTAATTTATTAATTAATTAGTCAATTTTTTTAAATCAATAACTTCTTATAAATTAAAGTAAATAAATTAATTTTTATTTAGCAATCTCTTTCTTCAGTTAAACTTTAAATTCTTCAATGATTAAGAACAATCTCTTTTAATTATATTTTAAATTATTTAATTTTATTAAATCTTTAGCTAGTTTTATGACGATCTAATATCGATTGAATTTTTAAACCTCAAATCTCTTGTCTTACTAGTTTAACTTTCGGTCCAGTTTTTAAAACATTAGATAAATTCATCTCTTTTCAAAAATCGTCTCACTTTAAAATGATCTTTTTTACACGATAATATTCATTCTCCTTTTAAATATTATTAAGTAAATATCCAAAAAAATATAAAAGGTCAATTTTATACATATAATTAAAGATAACAATTTTATTTATATGAAATTTAGTTTTAAACCGACTTTTAATTTAATTATTTAATCTCAATTAAAATTTATATTTAATAATTTTAATATAAACGTGGTAGAAGAGTTTTGAATCTCATAAGTTTTAAGTTGATATAAAATTAATATATTTAATAATATTTTATTGCACCCAAATTTATTTGAATCTCATAAGTTTTAAGTTGATATAAAATTAATATATTTAATAATATTTTATTACACTCAAATTTATACTTAAATTTGAATATTTAAATTTGATAATTGAAATTTAAATTTTGGGTTCCATGTCAAGTTGTCAACTAATTGCCAACTTTGTGCGGGGAAATGGCATGCACTTGAAATCACCAATCAGCTTGAACTATTCCAACCCCGCTGGCTGACATGGCGCATTATATTGGAGCCACGTCATCATAGAGGTCATTACAGTTGCTGCCGAATAACTGTCACGTATATACTGCATGCTTTCTCGGCGTGACAGTTCCTCCTTGATGCGTTTTGTACTGCTACAAGCGCGAACCCAGAGCCAAACACACCCAAGCAATGACGGTAACTTTCTCTTTCTCTCATTATCCAGGAAGACTTCTAGATTTTCTCAGAATACCGTGTGGATTTTTGATTCACTTGCTGTCTATTTGTTTCGGAGCACGTGTAGGAATCGTCTCAGGGGACTACTCTGATGGATCTGATGACGTCGGATCCAGCGTCGTCGAATAAATCAAATGCGGGTTCGGCCACGCAGCAACGGCCTCCTTTGCCGGCTTCGTCGTCTTCGGGCGGGAAGACTATGCTGGGAGAGAGGAAGTCGAAGAGAGCGGCTCTTATGCAGTTGCAAAATGATACTATTTCGGCTGCTAAAGCTGCTTTTCACCCTATCAAAGGCAACATCAGGCCTCAAAAACAAAAACGAACGGTAAATATATGCGTTTGTGTATGTATGTGCTTATATATGTATGGTCGATTTCTGGATTTTGGTTACGGAAATCGTTTTTTTATCGCTTCAGCCTGTTTCATATGCATTACTAGCTAGGAATCTTCATGAACTCTCTGCAACGTCTGATCAGGTAAATCTTTTTTGGTTTTTGAGTTTTTTTAGTATATGATTTCGGAATTGTTCTCTACTAATTTTGTGTATCTTTTTCATAACTTCTGAGTAGAAAAGCTCTCAGAAGCTATTAATTAAAAGAGTGTTCCCCAAACTCGCTGTCTACAATTCAGTTGACCCGGCATTGGCACCTTCTCTTCTCATGGTATGCGTATGCATTCTCTTGTGGAAAATTTGTGTTAGTGATTGAAGATACGATTAACTTTTGGTGCGTGCCTAGCTATCATTTTGAACTATGAAATGCACCGTTCTTTATAATTGGGAAGTAGAGGCCAAGTGAAGCAGTGCCAGTAAAATAAGTTCTTTTCGTCACATACAGCTTAATCAGCAATGTGAAGATAGAACTGTGCTACGGTATGTATATTATTACTTGGCTAGAATATTAGCAGATACTGGTTCACAAGGATTAAGCTCAGGAGGTGGAATCCCAACTCCGAACTGGGATGCTCTAGCTGACATTGATGCTAGTGGAGGGGTGACCAGGGCTGATGTTGTGCCAAGAATTGTACAACAACTTTCAGCAGAGGCTACAAATGCTAATATTGAATGTAATGAATTCTTTCAAACTCCTTTAATGATTGGACTTAAATATATTAGAATTTTACGTCCCTTGATATTTCATAAATTACAACAATAGTTATGAGTGATTTCTTCTACATTCTTTTAACAATCTTATTATTGATTTTGACTTTAACTTTATCTTGTTTCCTTTCAGTTCATGCACGTAAACTGCAAGCTTTGAAAGCTCTCACTTGTGCTCCTTCAAGCAATGCTGAAATTTTATCCAGACAGTACGAGATTGTATTTGACATTCTTGAGCAGGTTTCATCCGTTCTTTCAGCTGTTGATGTTTCAAGGATGATACACACCATATTGTGTATCTCCATCATAAATTTTGAGTCGGAGTTCCTCCTCAGAGTGCATAAATCCTGGAATCGCTTTTGATCACTTTGGTACAAGAAAAAGTAACCCATTTTTCATTTTAGTAACACCTTGTTTTTAGTGTTGGGGGAAGTCGGTGCAAGCAAGAGAAGTAGTGAATTTAAAAATTGAACGAGCATATATATATATAAATATCTGTATGTGTATTTGGCCACCTAACAACGTCCCTCAAGCTTAAAGATGATGTTTCATAAACCTTTTCTCGGTAGATGTCACTCTCGTTTCTGTTAGTAATTTACAAAACTAATTTAAGATTTTGATTTTGTCAAAAGGATTAACTAGGAAAGTCTCTCCTTGGAAAGGCTTATATAACATTGTTGATCAGAAAGCAGTAGTCCCACATTAGTAATTCTTAATCTTTCAGAATAGCATCCAAATATGTTTGTTGGAATGCATGAATAACTTGAACCGTACTCATCTCCAAGTAAACCTTGTGAATTATAAAGTTTGATATCTCTTGTTTCGTTAAGAATTTTACTTTCTTACATATGTTTTTTATAATTAGTTCAATGTGAAATAATAATGATCAGAAGTATCATGTTCATATGTTACGGTTTTCAGGTTGGTGATAACCTACAAAAACGAAAGAAAGGTGTACTTGGAATAAAATTTGGTGATAAGGAGGTAAAGGCAGCAACTTATACAATTTTAATCTTTTAATTAGTCGTCAACCTCTGTATACATTGATCTCCACACACAAGATGACAATCCTAGTTTTGCAATCACAGACAGGGTTCATGACATTCCCTTCATGATAAACAAATTTTGTGTTATCATACGATATGATTTTAGAGTGTTGGTACAAAAAAACAGGTATACTTTTCTCCAATGCGGTGCCTTTTTTAAGTGAGCAACGTATGGCCATACGATGCATTTGTTATTTTTCTTCACCTTCATTGTCTTCTGTAAATAGAAATATCTGCTGTCACGGCTCCTGTAATCCAATACCTGTTTGCTTATTATGTGGGACTTGTTCTCTTCTTAATTAGTCTACCATTCGGAGCAATTTACAATATGCTGCTCTAAGTGCACTGAGAAGACTTCCTTTAGATCCTGGAAACCCAGCATTCCTTCTGCGTGCTGCACAGGGGTACATTTTTTGCCTTAATCGTGAATTTGTAGCTCCTTTATTTTGTTTGATTAGTATCTTGTTTTAGCTAGTTTCACGTATTTATTGCATAAGCATATGTGACGCTTAAACAATGGAAATGACACTCTCTCTCGTAAGTTTTGCTGCTGTCTTCGATCGCTATATGTTTTGTTTCACTTTGAACTCTTAATTAAGTAGGCTTTTCTTATTTCTGATGAATCGAAAGCTAAATTTGCTGTTTTTCCGTAGGGTTTTCTGTCCTGATCCTGTTGCTGTGAGGCATGCTTTAGGAATTCTCTCTGAGTTGGCAACAAAAGACCCTTATGCAGTTGCGATGACATTTGGTATTTGTCTATCAACTATATTAAAAGAATATTTGTTTACCATGAGACTAGATTTCTTTAAAGGTATAAGATTTGGAAATAATATCACCCGATGATTTCATTTGATTGTTCTGCAGGAAAGCTAGATCAACCAATAGGTATGCTTCTCAAATCCTTTCAGCTAATAATACCATTTTTATTAAAATGAAAAGAAAAGGATAAGAATTACCATTAGCATATCACTTTGAGTTGATATGCTATACGTGTTTAGTTTCTTATTTTACTTGCTTTATGCTATTTTAAGTTCGTTTCAGTTTCTAGTTCCACTGTAGTTCAGTCAAAATTCTGAAACATTGGTCACTGAGGTTTGCTTGCTTTTCATTTCATATGCATGCAACTCTTTTTAGGTCGTCTACCCTTAAAATTTTGCCATGAAATTTCCCTTATCATAGAATAGAACACTTTTTTTCTGGTCAACTTAGAATCTGCATGATTTGATTTTGTTGTCAGGGTCAGGGATCATATCTTGTTAAACATCTAGTTGTGTTTGCAGAAAATCTGCATTATGGAATTTATTATGATAGACTACAATCTCATTTCATGGTTGGTGTAACATTGCAAAAACTATTGATCTTCAGAAAAGCTGCTTCATGCCCTCCATTTGGATGATGTACTTGCCAAAGTTGCACTTGCCAGGTTGTGCCATTCAATATGTAGAGCCCGTGGATTGGATGGTAAGTACATTTTATCTCTTTGAATAGGAGTCTACAAGTATCTCTCGGCTTATTGAAACTTCTGTTTCAGAAAGGCCTGACATGAAATCTCAGTTCAAATCAATTCTTCATCAACTGCTCGTAGATCCCAGTGAAAGAGTTTGTTTTGAAGCAATCTTATGTTTGCTAGGGAAATATGACAACTCAGAGAGGTAATTTCTTTTTCTCCTGCTGCATTTGTTTAGGTATTTTGATGGCATGAAATTCTTCTGCCACTACTTTTTCTTTCTTCTATCAGGCTGTTACGCAACTGTAATAAGCTAAAATGGAGCGATGGAATGATTATAGTTTGTGGTGAAATGAAACCGATACCAGTCTAAATTTGCTTTGGTTTCCGTTGCCTTTTTGGCTACTTCTGCAACATCTGATTCTGCTTAAATGTACTTGCAGGACCGAAGAGAGGGCTGTAGGGTGGTACAACTTAAGCAGAGAGGTTATGAAGTTGCCGGAAGACAAGAAATCAAAGGGTTCGAAAGACATTCCTCCAAAAACTAGGCAGCCACAAACTCTCCTTCAACTTGTGCTAAGGAGGTTGACTGAACACATTATTCTTCTGTCTCTCCAACGTCTAACTTTGTTTAGCTGAATTTAGATAGACTTGTTAGATGCTGGTTTATAAAGTCGATCAAACATTGGTTAGAGTTATGTTTCTTTTTTTTCTTTTTCCTTCTATTACTTTGATTGAATAGGTTGGAGAGTTCTTTCCGTAGTTTCTCAAGGCCAGGGCTTCATGCTGCAGCAAGAGTTGTTCAGGAGATGGGAAGAAGTCGTGCTGCTGCTTTTTCGTTGGGCTATGACGAGATTGATGAAGAGGTTAATGTTTCTGCAGATGATTCAGATTTTAGTGAAAACCCGTATGCACCAGGTAATTTTTGTATTGATCTTCTTCTGTCTCCCCTCTTTTCTTTTCTTGATTCTTCTAACAATTTATGGTCAGGCCTTGGGAACTTAACGTTACTTCTCTTTAGCTTCATTTTCAATGTCTTCTCCGTTCCAACCTTTAACTATAAATGAGTTTGATTTTTTATATGATCATCTGCCCGTGTTTACAGAAATTCTCTTTTCAACGAGACCATTCCGTGGAATGCCCTTGAGTATCAGCATTCTGTAGTTTATGTACATAGTTTATAAGCGATATGTAAAGTTTCCTTTTAGTGATGTTTACCTTAATGCAGTCTTTTTCCCTTTTCCCCTCCTCTCTGTGCTTGTTTAGGTGCTGGAAAAGCTGCAAAATCTAGTGTAACAGTTGCCTACGATACAGTCGCGAACTTGCTAGCTTCTTTAATGGAGGTAGTACGGACAACTGCAGCATGCGAGTGTGCTTATGTTCGAGCAATGGTAATCAAGGCACTAATATGGATGCAAAGCCCACATGAATCGTTTGAAGAACTAAAAAACATTATTGCATCAGAGCTTTCTGATCCTGCTTGGCCAGCAACAATAGTAAATGATGTTTTACTTACGTTACATGCTCGTTTTAAGGTATGCAATTCATCTTACAAGTGCAAGCCAACTTCTTATCAAATTCAATCAAGTCTCAAGCGCTTGTAACTGGACTGAAATTCACACTACTAAGATTATAATTTTATCAGGAAATAACGGCGGAAAACTGAACCACACTATAGAAATACAATTTGATACGAGTTTAAGTATTAAGAAACTGAACTCGGATTCATTGAAGCTTATTCCAACCTAGTTATAATTTTCAAAGAGACTTCATTTTATTTTTGTGATGTTTAGGCAAAGTTGTGAATTGTAGTTCTGTCGTTTATTTATTCCCCAGGCTACTCCAGGTATGGCTGTTACTCTGCTTGAAATTGCAAGGATCTTTGCTACAAAAGTCCCAGGAAAGATTGATGCTGACGTTTTACAACTACTCTGGAAAGTATGCTTTAACTTGAGATTAGATTCATTAATTGTCTGATTATGAGAAGCAAAATCAATTAGACGTAGAAACTGGTTAAAATAGATAATGCTGATTAAGTCGATGGACTTTTGTTTGTAGACATGCCTTATTGGAGCTGGTCCTGAAGGAAAACACACAGCTTTAGAAGCAGTCACTATAGTTCTTGATCTACCACCTCCACAGCCTGGATCAATGCTAGGACTTACGTCAGTAGATAGGGTTTCTGCATGTGATCCAAAGTCAGCTCTGGCATTGCAGCGATTAGTCCAAGCAGCAGTAAGAATCTTGCGCATATTACACTTATTGTTCATATAAACTCTATAGTTGATTCAAGAAATGCAACAGAGAGAGTAGTTTGGTATTAGTTAAACACAAATTTTAATATCTTTAAATGATTTAATATCTTTAAATGATGAACATACAGGTATGGTTCCTTGGAGAAAATGCAAATTATGCTGCTAATGAATATGCCTGGGAATCTTCAACCCCTCCTGGTACTGCACTGATGCTGTTAGATCCAGATAAAATGGTTGCTGCTGCCAACTCTCGTAACCCCACTCTGGCTAGTGCATTGACTCGACTTCAAAGGTGTGCTTTTAGTGGGAGCTGGGAGGTATTATAGTCCATCTAAAACACCTTTTAATTTGCATTGGCTTGAATAAGTATGCAAACAAAATGTAAAGAAATCCCAAACTGCTTCATGTGATACGTACTTGTACAGTTTGTTCCATCAATATACTTTCCAACTTCCACGTCTCAGCTAAGGCAACAGGCAATAAGTCATGTCGGACTTTTGCCTTATAAGGTCCAAACTTGAGTTCGAATTTAATTCATAAGTTTGAACTTGATCTTAAATCCGGTTGCACCTTAGAAAAACAAGCTCAAACTTTAATTTGATTAGAGTTTGATAAAAATTTGAGTTCGGTTTGATTCGAACCAGGTTGAGTACTAAAATATTTCAGACTTAAAATGGTGACTTGCCTCCGTAACTTGTTATGCAGCAGAAGTATTATCAGATAGAGTTTGACCATTGTCTATGTAAACTAGATTCTTGCATACCAGTCTCTAATTTAGTAGAAAATATTCAAGTTGATATATCTTCTCAACTATATAAGATAGAATAGCCATCTTTTATTAGGAATAGTATATAGTTATATGCACACCCTCATAAGCTTTTTTCAGTCGCAAGTAAAGACTGAAAGCTTTAGTAACTGAAGTTTAACTCGATACTGTGATACGAAAAGCATCCCTGTTATTGTTGGTCATTATTTATTTTCGTTCTCTCGTTTGTTTGAGTCTCATTATAGGTCCGCATTGTTGCTGCGCAAGCCCTAACGACCATGGCCATTAGATCTGGTGAGCCCTTTAGGCTACAAATCTATGAGTTGTTAAATGCTTTGGCACTTGGTGGAGAACAGTCCCAATTATCAGAATTGCATTTTAGTAATGGGGAAGATCAAGGAGCTAGTGGAACTGGCCTTGGAGTTTTAATCAGTCCAATGATAATGGTGTTGGATGAAATGTACACAGCCCAAGATGAACTGATCAAGTAAGTGCCTGAATCTGTTGTCTGTGGAAGTTACAGTTTCCTTTTCCTGGGTTTCAGTAAATATTGTCATTATATATATGCAGGGACATTCGCTATCATGACAATGCAGGTAAGGAATGGACTGACGACGAGCTGCAGAAACTTTACGAAACGCATGAGAAGTTGCTAGATCTTGTTTCGCTGTTCTGTTACATTCCAAGAGCGAAGTATCTTCCTTTGGGGCCAATAAGGTAAGAATAAAAGATTGTTTAGCAGTTGTGGTTGAGTTCCATGATATGTTCAAACTATTTTTCAGTTCTCCTGTCGTATTATTGAACTATGAAATATACTTGGCAGTGCTAAACTTATTGACAACTACCGCACAAAGCACAACATAAACGCATCAACTGGATTTAATGATCCAGCTTTCGCCACTGGAATTTCTGAACTCATTTATGAGTCTAAACCAGCACCTATTGAGCCTGATACCCTGGACGATGATCTGGTTAATGCCTGGGCAGCAAACCTTGGGGACGATGGGTTGCTAGAGAACAATGCTCCTGCAATGAACAGGGTAAGAATATTCCTTCACTTTTCACATAATGATATTCTTATCAAATAAAAGATCTATATCATTTATTGTGATAATGAAATCCATGATTAATGATCATTAAGTTGTTTTGTGCTTCCATGCCAGGTCAATGAATTTATTGCTGGAAATGGAACTGATGCTCCTGATGTGGAAGAAGAGAACATCTTTGCCAGACCTTCAGTTGGGTATGATGATATGTGGGCCAAGACCCTTTTAGAGCCATCCGAATTAGAGGTACAACTGTTGCAGATAACTCTTTGTTTTCTTCCATTATAGGGTACTGGTCGTGACTAATGCAGTTGATTGGATTTGCAGGAAGATGATGTGAGGTCATCTGGCTCATCTTCCCCAGACTCAACAGGATCAGCTGATACTTCAATGTCTTTCCACTATGGAGGAATGAACTACCCTTCATTGTTCAGTTCACAGAAAAAGGATCATGGAAAGTCTCAAACACCGGTAAAACTCGTACGTTATAATTCTCATGTATTAAGAGCTGCATAATTCCTGTCATACCTTAGTTTCTTACAGTTACATGTCTTGCACCTGAGCTGGTGTTGAATCATTTTCAGCCGAGGGAAGAGCCTCCATCCTACGAATCAGCTGTCTTGCAAAGATACGAGTCATTTGAGAGCCCCTTGGCTGGACGTCAGAATTATGAACCTCCGAGCTATGAGTCTCAGGATGAGGAACCTGTTTCTTCTGCAACTCCACAATTCGGATCAGCACTATATGACTTCACTGCCGGTGGAGATGATGAGGTAAGTTTCACAATTCGGGTCAGACTATATGAATTCCGGATCCTTCACCTAAAGAAATAAGATCTTAGAATTATTTACACGTGATTCCAGATATTGCTTAAGATACAGTTTTCCTACTTGCAGCTTAACTTAACAGCAGGTGAAGAGCTCGAAATCGAGTATGAAGTTGATGGATGGTTCTACGTAAGTTTTCTGAAATGGTTGGAGCATGCTTTGGTTTTTAATGTTTCATGCCTCAAAACATCTCAAAACACATCCTGACAACACACTCTCTTTCATTTTCTATTACCCTGATTTGTTACATTTACATCTAACCTATCCTCTTCATTCTGCAATCCTTCATAAACTTATGATCGTGACTACAATCTCAGATGGCAATTTAAAACTAAGCTGACAACCCACACATTGCATATTCTTTCAGTTTTTATCTCTTCCTCTTACTATTCTTTCTTTGCCACCGAGCATATCCAATCCCAAAGACTGCCAAGCTAGAACCTGGAGAGATTTTCAGGTTTTGCCTTTAGGAATTCGTGTAGGTGGCTAATCGCTTAATCTGAACATGTTATGGCAGGTCAAGAAGAAACGACCTGGAAGAGATGGAAAAATGGCTGGACTTGTACCTGTGCTTTACATCAGCCAATCCTGAGACAGGACCTCGAAAGATCAAAAGCTTTCCAAAGCAAATTTGTTTTTCTTTTCCATGGATATTACTAGGACAATCATTTAAAGATTAATTGAGAATGAAGCAGAATCAAGTTTCGCATTTTTCAAAGACTTCTTTTAATGAAAGAAGTTCAAGATTAATAACTACATTTTAGGTATGCAAATTGCAATGAGTCCATATTATTCTGTCTTATTCTGTCCAATAAATTTCAATCATTTATTTATGTAGGTCCTACGTAGGTTCTTCAAAATTAATGACTGAGATTCCATATGACAGAATAAGACAGGATAATATTGGACAGAGAATCCCATCCCTCAATGAGTCCAGATCTCCTGTCCAATATTACCTCGTCTTATTCTGTCTAATGAATCTCAGCCATTTATTTATGTAGGTCTTACGTGGGTTCCTCAAAAAAAATGGCTGAAATTCCATATGACAGAATAAAACAAGATAATATTAGACAGAGGATCCCATCCCAATTGCAATGTGACAATACAGTTTGTCATCGCATAATGTCACCATGGAAAAATTATAGATATCAAAAGTTATAGAAGATAATTTATAAAATGTTTTTAAATATCATATAATTTTATTTTTCATATTTGTTGATTTTTTTTTTTCACAACAGCCTAGCTTGAGCTTGAGCCTAACTCAACTTGATATGATGTATTTTATTTTAATATAAATAGAAAAATATTTTTTCGCAATAGTTATCAAAACTCTAATAGGGTCTAGGTAACTTGCATGTAAGCCTAACCTGACCCGAGGCACCCCATTTACTATCCCTCAACATATGCAATGGTTTAGGTTAACATATAATTAAAATATAAAATATTTTTATCTTTAAGTTATTTTTATTGTACAATGTATACACATACTATTTATATAAAGTAAAAATTAAATAAAATTAAAAAATAAAAACATATAACTTTTTTTTTAATTTAAACAAACTCAACTTATCAATTTCTTATGATGCATGGCATAAAACTTAACCTGTTTAAATATATCTAAAATTTATAACTAAGTAAAAGCTAGGTTTTTATTTTTAGGAAATTTACCATTTCAGTATTTAAATAACATTGATAAATATGTTCCATATGTAAAAATTTAGAATTGTTCAACTTTGTTGTTCGATTTATTTTAATAATTTTTGTTATTAAAAATGATCAATTTATTAATTAATGGATAAATTTTTATAAATTAATAAATTAAAATAAATTAATTAATTTTTATATAATTTTTTAATTAAAATTGAAATTGTTAAATAATTAATAAAAAAATTTTTCAATCGTATTTCAAATTTCTTAATTTTATTTAATTTTAACCAAACGATCTAATTTTGATTAAATCTTTAAACCTTAAATTTTTTATTTTATTAGTTTAACTTTTGATTAGATTTTTAAAATATTAAAGCCTACTAAAATATACAAATATTAGCATTTATTAATTATTCCATCAAATTGGAGCCAAAAAGAAAAGACTTTGTAACATTGATTAAATACTAATACATTAAACTAATGAAAATGAAGAATTATTACTGCTCCGTTAATTATCAGCTTGAGCTACATTTCTCTGCCCTAAATCTTCCATGGATTCGTGACCGTACGATTAAGGCCGGAGTTTCAGATTCTTCTTCGTGGTCTCTCTTGAACGGTACTATGCCCATAATCATGATTGTTCATAACTTGAAATTAGTATATTGGCAGCACAAAGTTCTGCTTTTGATCTCTTTATATCCCTAAAGTTTCAAGCTTTTGTACCAAAATTCAGTACCCAGTTGAAAAGGAAGCGATTATTCTTCAAAGTGTAGTGTGTTTTGAGTTTACCTTCATTCTAAAATTGATGCCCAACTCTTCTTTTGGCATAAAACCCAATTCAAGTCCGTGTCTGTAGGTTCAATGATATGATATTTCAGGTTTTTGTTTACGCTTTTTAAGGTGTCGGATTCAGCGGGAAGAACTTTCTTTTAATGATACGCTCATGTGGGTTTTACGCAGGTTGTAAGGTTTAGGCAACAAGCAGTGTTAGTTCCGTATCAAAGAGAGCATTGTGGTGCCTTTGAAGGATCAAGTGATGGGTTCGTTTTGTTAACGGTTTTTGGTAAGTAACTCTTAGTTTTCTGGAGAAAGGAGTGTAGAGACAATTGACTGATAGAACAAAGGAAGAAATAGTCTCAATTTATCTTCCTAATAAGCTCATAGCAGTTTACTTGTATAATGCTTGGATGTCTAATTCAAAGCTCTTGAGATTATTCAATAAAGCCATCCCTGCAAGCTCAATTTCAATCCAAAATCAAGGAATTGCCAACAAAATCTCTAAAACCCTCATCAAATCTGGCCTCAAACCCCTCCTAAATGCACCACATTTGCTCTCGCTTCTCAATTCAGACGTCATCAATTGTATCCTTTCTGACCCAAATGTCTCCCCTTACTTGTGTTTGTCTTTCATTAACTTTCTTCAAAGAGTGCAACCCCTTGTTGCTTCTAAACCTCACTTGGAATCGTATATAATCCTCGTATTAAGATTGTATAAGGCTAGAAAATTTGCAGAAATGAAGAATGTTTTAACTTTTGCTGTTAAGGAGGATGATCTTCGATGCCCGATAGCGGATTTGGTTTCTTTGGTTGAAAGTAGATTTGATGAACCTAACTTTGTCGAAAAGTTGTGTGACATGTTGTTTAGAGTTTATGCTGATGTTAGTATGTTTGAATACGGTTTGGAGGTCTTCAATTATATGGTGAGCAACGGATTAAAGATTGATGAGAGGTCTTGTATTGTTTCTTTGCTTGCTTTGAAGAGATGTGGTAAAATGGAAGCATGTTTGAATCTATTTGAAAAGATGCTCGAGTCTGAGGTAGAGATTACAGTATATTCTTTGACGATTGTGATTGATGCGTTATGCAAGAGTGGAAAGGTTCAAAGGGCTAAAGATTTGTTGATCGAAATGAGTGCTAAAGGGATTAGACCTACTATTGTCACTTATAACACGCTTCTAAATGCATATATGAAGATAATGGATTTTGGGGGTGTTAATGAGACGTTGAAGTTGATGGCGATGGAGGAAACCGTTTACAATGCTGCTACGTATACAATCCTTATTGATTGGTATGGAAGTAATGGGAAATTTGCTCAAGCTGAGAAGTTGTTTGAAGAGATGCGAGAAAGGAAAGTAGAACCAGATGTTCATGTTTATACTTCAATTATTTGCTGGAATTGCAAGGCTGGAAACTTGAGAATGGCGTTTATGTTATTTGATGAAATGGTTGAAAAAGGGATTGCCGCTAATGTTCATACATATGGAGCTTTGATTGATGGTGTTTGCAAGGCTGGGAAAGTGGAAGCTGCTGAAATATTGTTGAATGAAATGCAAAGTAAAGGGTTTGATGTTAATCAAGTCGTATTTAATACTCTTATTGATGGATATTGCAGAAAAGGGTTCATAAATAAGGCTATAAAGGTGCTGGCTGTGATGGAAAAAAAGGGATTTAATGAGGATATCTTCACTCATAATATCATTGCTAGTGGTTTATCTAAACTAAATCGACAAGATGAAGCAAAAAGATGGTTATTTTCAATGTTGGAAAAAGGTTTGGTGCTTAATGTTGTGAGCTATACTACCTTGATTGACATGTATTGCAAGGAGGGGAATTTTGTTGAAGCAAAGAGGCTCTTTCGGGATATGGAGCAAAAGGGAGAAAGGCCTAATGTTATCACTTACAATGTTTTAATTGATGGTTATAGCAAGAAAGGGAAAATGAAGGAAGCTTATGAGCTAAGAGAAAAGATGGAAGCTCAAGGACTGATGCCTGACATATATACATACACATCACTTGTCGATGGTCAGTGTAAATTCTGTATGGTAGACAAGGCCCTGAAAATGTTCAACGAAATGCGTAAGAAGGATCTAATCATGGATGTGGTCACTTACAGAGCAATGATATTGGGATTGTCCAAGGAAGGAAGATCATCAGAAGCTTTTAATTTGTATGAGGAAATGATTGGGGCTGGCCTCACACCTGATGAAAAACTATATGCTGCACTTGTGGGCAGCCTTCACAAAGCTTAACTGTAGCTCTAAAGCGTTTGGAAGGATATCCACCATTCTGTACTTCAGTTAGGTACGGTTTTATTTGGTCAAGGAGACCTTTGAAGCATTAAGAAGTGTTTTTTGGTATTTATTTTCCTTTATTATATTGTTGGTATTGTTGTGGCCCTGTGGATAAATGAAATTCAATGAATTCGTAGGATAGTATTGCTTGGTTTCTAAATATTTTGTCTCCACTTCCCAGATATAGCATACTCTTGATATTCAATTCTCTTGCTGGGATTATCTTACCATGCAATTTAATGACAGTATCAAACTTATTAAACCTATCACACGAAAGAACAACTGGCACACATCAACAGGTTGGAGTGATCCAACTGTTTCCCCTTGAAGATATGTGAGATACGAAGTCAGCCCCTGCTGAGCCAATACCATTGAAGATGTGGTTGGTTTCCTCGTCGCAAATCTTCCTGTTGATGGGTTTATAGAAAACGATGCTCCTGCAATGAACATGGTGAGAGTCTTCCTCCATTTTTTCTTAGTTGAAATATGAGTCTCGCTGTGCTAACAAGACGAACAATAAAATGAGAAAGCGAAAGATGAAAGATTACGTGGTTTGATACAGAAATTCAAGGTGTGCATTGGCTTAGTGAGTTACTTATCATTCCTGCTGTTTTTATGAATTCGTATATATCGATTTGTGATATTTTCTTCCTGGAACAATTCTAACTGATAATAGTCCTTTAAGAACAATGGAAGAGAATTGATACAGAATATATGATGTAGCATGGTGGTAATTATCCACAAAGTTCTACTGTGTGGCCTTTAGGGATGACAAGTTGCAGGGGTTGACCTCTTTAAATTATGAGAATTCAGATCACATTAATCATAATGATTTATATTTGTATGTTTGGAATAAATTGAGCATCCCTTCTTATGTCACATAGTGGACTTCTGTTTCTTCCGTTTTGACATTTCCTTTCAATGAACTAACTGCTGGTAATGGAACCAGAAGCTTTCAGGATATGGAGAAAGAGACCATTGTGACCAAAGAATCCTCTGTGGGTCATCATTACTTGACTTAGAAAGGCGAACATCTGGGCAAGGGAAACTACAGTGCGCTTGGTGCAAATGACTTCCTTTTTTATTTTTCTTTTCATGATATATCAATCAGAATGGAGACAGTTTCAGAACTATCCAAATTAGAGGTACGAAGTATCACAGATAACACTTGCTTTTCTTCCCTGTTTAAGGATGTTTTCGCCTTCTGAACTAACACAGTTAACTGATCAACATGAGCCCATCTGGCTGATCAGCTTTCCTAGATTCAGCAGAGGATCAACTAAAGTTTCCATGTCTTTCCATTTGGGAGGAATGAGCTACCATGATGACGTCGTTCAAAAGCCGAGTCCATGCCTAGTTGCCATTATTGAGACCATACGGAAGATTCTTGCAATATAAAATTTAAGCAGTTCCTGAGGTTCCATCAACATGGGAACACTCTCCACTTCAATGTATCATTCTTGTAGTAGGAACTCAATGAAGATGATGATCAAAATAACCACAAGTTCTAACATTATAAAATTATTCTACTCTTTAACAAATACTTAAACAAGCATTAATTAATCCAGGAAAGATCTTTAAAGTATTATCATGTGATATTTTTCATGTTCAATAAGTATTGCCAAGAAGTTGATCACAAAAATATAACATAACAAAGGGCCAAAGGGCCTATTTGATAATTTAGAAATTGGGGTTAGTTAACAGCGGATTAATATAACTGATTTGATATTTAAAGATGTTTGGTAAAATTAAATGTTTAGTATTAATTATTTATATGTAAAATAATTTATGAGAGCATAGCTTAAAAAAATTAAAGATGACATGAGTTCTTCCGTCATATAGGAATTTTTTGAGAAATTATTAAATAAGAATTCATATATAGTTACTTGCGTGTGCTTATTGTTATATACTCTTTGTTTATTATTTGGTATCAATTTATGTGGATTTAAATGATTATATTAATATTATGCAATAATTAACTTTAACGAACTAATAATTTTATGAATTTTACGTGGAAATATCTTGTTTGAAATAATATAGGTATTCAATTCAGAGTATAGTGATGTTGGGATATGAAAAGAAAAATCTTTATATATGGAATATAACATATGAAAAGAAAAATCTTTATATATGAAATATAACATCAACTTGTTTGCGTGAATGTTGCAATGGATTGAATTTTTAAGATTAGTAAGTAGTTTATCGAACGTTATTTGATTTTTTTTAGTATGCCTTTAAAACAAGCAATTGAAATCATTTTAAAAAGTTTGTTTTTTCTTTCATCATAAATACAATTTTGCAAAACAATTACACTGTTAAACTAGAATTGAAAATTATTGGTTAAATCCC
Organism: Erythroxylum carthagenense; assembly: GCA_026413575.1. Classification (NCBI taxonomy): domain Eukaryota; kingdom Viridiplantae; phylum Streptophyta; class Magnoliopsida; order Malpighiales; family Erythroxylaceae; genus Erythroxylum; species Erythroxylum carthagenense. Next base: position 73,027,372 of record JANZLD010000235.1, on the reverse strand, counting down.
AAATTTATGCTTACGTTTCAATTTATTGAAGAAAATCAGTCAAAATTAAATAAATTGAATTTATTTGTCTATGTTCAAAATAAAAAATAATTATTTAAATTAATATTAGAAACTAAACTAAAAATGTAGTAGTTAATGAGCAAAAAACTTATTTTTAAGTTTTTTAATTATATAAAAATGTAATCTCTTAATAAAATTCATCTTATCTTATAACTAAATTTAAAATTTTTAAAGATTTTATCTATTAAAATTAGCATTAAAATAATTTTTTAGACATAATAACTATTTATAGAAACTTTTTTATGTTTAAAAATATTAAAACATAAAAATATATTTTAATTTAATGATTTAATTCTTCTTAATTACAAAATTTTGGTTAGTACAAAATAATTTGGTTCGGATTTTGTATTGTACAACACCAAATCGAATGATACTTTTTTTAAAAAGAATTCAAATCCAATAATACTTATTTTATTTAATTAAAAATGAAACAATTTTAAAAAATAATGATACTAATATGAAGTACAAAATTTTATTAAAGAAAAAATTTGAAGTTGATTTAATTTTGAAAAAACTAGAGTATTTATTTTTTACTTCGAGGAAAACACTCATCATATTAGAATTTTAAAAAACAACAATTAAGTTCAATCCGCCAATTCAATCAGTTGATTACTAAATATGATTTCAACCGTTTGAAAAATAGTTGATTAGCTATTTACCAATTGTGTTAAATTCCTTTTTTGTTAGGGTTGATTAATTAAATAATTTATTTCAATGGCATAATTTATTGTTTATTATATACGTTTTAGTGTGGTAATTAAGTTTAACATTATTTTAATTTAGATTAAGTTAACAAATTAAATTTGATTTAACTAAATTTTGTATCTAACCTTAAATTTCATAAAAAAAGGCCTTAACTTTATTCAACCCGGCCCGTGACTCTCCTAGTCTTAGGACTAACTCTTTTTCTCTCTCTAAAATCATATCGTCGCTAACATTAACAGAGTCTTAATCAAGTCTTTAATGGAGCTAGGGAGAGAGCTTTGCTTGTCGCTTAATCAGTGATCGCATTTCAGTTAGCTAATTCTCTCTTCTTCTCCGATCGGCTTCTCTATGAATTCATTCATCCAATCATATTCCAATCAATTTCATCAACATGCTTCTTCCGCTCCCTATAAACTTCTCTGGCGGTACTATATTTTGGTTGATATTCAGATACCAGTCCTTTGGCCTGGTTAATATATTACCAAAACATCTTATGGCGTTAACCCAAAGTGTGCTCTCAGACGCATGGCATGGGATTGGGAATGCCAACGACTCACGTATAAGATAAAAGCGTACTTTTCATGCCTTACGCGTGCTCTTTGGTTTTGGTTTGGTCATTCGGTCACTCTTCCTGCGCATTTAACGCCGGAGTTAAACTATGTTTGTGCTACGTTAATTTTCAACTTGAACTACGTCTCTCTACCCTAAATGCTCCCTGGATTTGTGAATTGTGACTGTCCGATTAAGGCCAGAGTTTCAGATTCTTCAACGTGGGTCTCTCTTGAAGTG
>JANZLD010000235.1:72908332-72919100 GCA_026413575.1 Erythroxylum carthagenense | reverse complement strand
ATTAGGTTTAGGTCTTCAACGTAGAGTTCTATCTCTGCATGGAAAGTTCTCATACTGATGGGCCGTAGGGAGCGTGTTTCGGGCTTGGGCTTGGCGTGGGAGTAGGAATGGACCGATCGACCCATAGGTGGTATGATTAGATACGGGCCCTGTAAGGTCGACCCAACCAGAACCCAAGTAACTACCTTTTTTATTTTCGTAGTAAAAGGAGAGAAATCAGGCACCCAGTGAGTGACTGTGGACATACAGCCTGCAATCACATAGGGGCTGCCAGACATAACCATAATGAGATTTTCCTCACAATCGAACTTCACAATAAAATATCCAGAATATATGTCAAGCATCTCCATCTCGCCCTCTAATTTCCATAGAGCCAAGAGACGATTAAAAAGGAATTGGAATCCCATACTCTTCCTGTATACCTTAACAATAATAGTATACTTCCGATCACGACATAGATACTGCTGGAAAACATCTTGAATCACAAGTTGAGGTGTAAAGGATTCTCGTTTTCATATTCAATGGAACTTTTCTAGTGCACTTATCATCTAAGAAAAATCTAGACGAGATTCCATGAGAATTATTGCTCGTTGCCCTACCTTTCCCCTTCAGCAGGTAGTCTCTAAACGAAAGTGATGGCAATCTTTCTCTCGTTCCTTCTACATCATGCATGTAATAATTTTTCTTAGACATCTTGTTAGGTTAACTGGGTAAAAATTAAAAGGTTGTTCAATTTTATTTTTATTTTTATTTTTAAAACAAAATATATTTAATTATTTCTATTAATGTATTTATATTTGTAAATGTTTTCATTGTTACAAGTCAATGCTATTATTTATAATTTAATATTTGATATTTAATAAAATTTTCATAGATAACTATTTTAAGAATTTGAAATTTATGTATTTTAAATATATTTATTAAATAATGATAAAATTAAAAAAATTAACCTCTTAATATAATTATTATCTAACTAAATTATATTATTCATAAATATTATTAGTAATTATCGATTATATATTTTATTAATAGTAAATTAGATTATGATAAAAACTGAATTCAATTTTTATGAGAATTTTATATGTTATAAAAACAAGAAAAATAAAAGAAAAACATAAAAATTTGAATCAAATAAGATTTTTTAATTTGGAAACAAGAATGAAAAATTAAATTAAAAAATTTGTTCAATTTGATCAAATTATAATTTTAAATCATTTTAAATTTGATTGTAATATGACTTATAAATGTTAAAATTATAATTAAAAAATTTTCAAATAATTTATTTAAAAAAACGTAATTGACACAGCTGAAGGGAATTAAAAATCTACAAATTTTAATTGTTTTTATATGAAAAAACAAAATAAAAGAAATAGTCCAAAACACTATATTTTCTTGAAAAGACAATCTCAAGACTAATTAGTTGTATTCTTTCAATTTAGCTTTTTATTTTCCTTTTCTACTTCATGGCCACGAGCATTTATATATGTTGTATCTCCTTTAAATCAAAATGTTTGTAGCTTTCGAGGACATTTGCAATATCATATAGTGTTGAAGTTGTAGAGGAATAAAATTTTAATACGAAGCATATACGTTTTATGTTTTATTAATCTTTCAAACCATTTTCTAGCTATGAACTAATTTCAATTACTCCCATCAATTTTACATTACACCCATTTAGTATTTGCAGCTAGAAAATGGAGAGTTTACATAAAATAAATGTTATTTATTTATTAATACATATAGGTTCTGTTTGACAATCAGTTGATTGCATTAGCTATTAGTTGATTCTATCAATGTTTAGCTGATAGTGGATGAATATAGTTGATTTAACCAACGGATAATATTAGTTGTTTATTTAAAGATGTTTGGTAAAATTAACTATTTAGTATTAGTTATTTATGTGTAAAATGACTTATAAGGTCATAACTTTAAAAAATATTTATAAAGACTTAAGTAATATATCTTAGTATTTCTTTTAATATTCTCATAAGAATTTAGATAGAGCAAAAGAAGTCAACACCATCATTTAAAGAAAGGTTTATAATAATCTAAGAACGACATCTAATTACTGTTAAACTAAAAGCAATATTATCACGAATAGTTGTCATCTTCTGAGTTCTTGGTTCTTCAATGCCTTTTTGTGTAGAGTTAACTTCAACATCTTCAAATATATCTGGAGATATAAATTCAAGATCTTGATCAATAATGTTAAAAGTTAGGTCATCAAGCCTTCAATGAATACTTAGTCATTTTCTTCAATACCTCCCATTAAGCCTTAAGAATACCGAAAGCCCTCTCAATATAATTTCTCGATGATGAATGAGCTCGATTAAAAATTTCTCAAGATCCTATTGGATTTGCATCACAAAACTTTGATTGATGATACCTTATCTTTGGGTAAGGTGTCAAATATCCTTCTCTTTCTGGATAGACTTTGCCAACCAATTAGTATTTACCTAAGTGTCTATAGAGGCAATATATTTAGTATGAATGAGATCATAAAAAGTCTAAATCTTGAATAGCAAATCTTACAAATCTTAAAATTACCTGTCAGTAGATTTGAAAATTTGAGTCACAGATTACCGATTGTATCAAGAAATATATGAGAATCATGTGTTAATCCCTCATAACCTACTAAAACATACATGAATCGTAAGTCAAAGCCAAATGTTGCCAATACATTTGTAGTCGTTATTCCATTTCGTACTTAAACAAAGACATCAAGTTAATACTTGTGCCTAAATCACATAAGTATTTAAAAATTTCAAAATCATCAACAACATATGGAATAGTAAAAATCCCTGGATCTTGTAGTTTTGAAGGCATTGTGCTTATGATAATCGAACTACAGCTCTTCATCAAGGTCACTGTTTGATTGTCCTCCCAAGTGCATTTGTGTCAATATGTCCTTCAGAAACTTCGCATACTTGGGCATACATTCCAATGCTTCCACCAAAGAAAAATTAATATGAAGTTTCTTCAACTCCTCTAAAAGTTTATAGAATTGAGTGTAGACTTGATATTGTCTCACCCTCTATGGATATGAAATGTTAGGCTTGTAAGGTGGTGGTGGTACATATGTCTTCTCTTCTTCTTTTCCTTCCATATTTTTCTTTTGTTGCCTATCTTCTTGAGCACTTGGCTCTTCCAATTGCTTGCCACTTCTAAATGAGATTGCTTTGAGTTGTTCCTTTGGATTGACCTCAGCGTTGCTTAGTAAACTTCATGCATTCCTAGAAGACAAAACATTAGCAAGTTGACCTACATGTACCTCCAAGTTATAGATGGATGAAGCGTGGTTTTTAACAATCTGGTCAAACTTTGCCTCTATTCTCTTCTGACTCTCTTCTTGTCTTCTTTGTCCTTTCTCTTAGCTTGAGAACTTTGAACCCAATACATCCATTAACTTCTCTATTTTTTTCTTTAAAGATCTAAGTCAGTTTACTAAAATTTGGGAGGTCTTTGTGCTCTCACTTGGCCACCTGCATGATTAGTATTCCACGAAAATTTTGGGAGGTTTTCCCACCTAGGATTATAAGTGTTAAAGTATACAATATTACCTCATTACAGCTAGCCTAAGTAATTTACCTGTTATGTACCACTTGCTCCCAGCAAGAAACATTCAACTGTGCCATGGTTGTCCTGCCTATATAATTCACATTATACTTGCATGGTCTTTGACTGTGGATGATGAAGCTCCTTGCATGTGGCTCAATTGGTTGGTGAGGGTAGCAATCTGTGCTTGCAAGGCTTTCACTGAGTCAAGTGGAATCATTCCTTTTTGCTCCTTAGACCCTTGTCTACTCCTTTCATTTGACCACATACAGCAGTTACTTGCCAATTTTTTCTAAAAGATCATGACCAGCATTAATAGTTTTATTCATTAAAGACCCTCCTACAGCTGCATCTATTATTCCTCTTATGCTCTGAGTCACACCATTGTAGAATTTCTGCAAAAAAAAATTCCCTCAGAAGGTTGTGATGGGGGCAACTCTTTTATAATTCCTTGAATATATCCCAAGCTTCATACAATGACTCCCCATCACTTTGTTAAAAGTTCGTGATCTCTTTGATGATTCTTGTTGTCTTGGTCAAAAGAAAGTACTTAGGCAAGAAAGCTTAGGCTAGCTACTCCCAAGTAGTGATTTGGCTTACAGTGAGAGAATTGTACCATGCCTTTACCTGATCTCGCAAGGTAAAAGGAAACAATCTTAATCTCACAGCATCATCAGATATCCCATTAAATTTGAAGATATAACAAATATCTAAGAAATTTGCAAGATGGGCATCGAAATCTTTTGGACAGCACATAAAACTACACAATGCTCTAAAGTATATTGAGGAGTGTCAGCTTAGTCTTAAAATTATTGGCCTGAATTGTTGGCCTTGTAACTCTTGAGGACTGAAACCTGGCCTCATAAAATCGATCAATGTCCTCTCAACTCCTCCTTATTCTTCTTCTTCTGCCATATTCCTTTTTATTTGGTCTTGATGTCTAACTTTTCTTAGCTCTCTTTTGTGCCTTGTAATATCTAAAAATTCTTCTTCACTAAGCTTGTTAGACCATCTCATGCTCCTTGTGTTCATGCACCTGCAAAAACTCAAGGAAAAGTATCAAACACTCTTAAATCAAAGTCACTTAAACTAAACAAGATGTTAAACAAAACAATCCTTGGAAATGACATTAAAAACTTGTTGATTGCAAAACCAAATACTTGTTTTACACTAAAAGTTGCAAGTATACGAGTCATTATTTGTAGTAAAAAGTAGGTATCATCCCACAAAGATTGTGCTTAGGCACCATTTAATTCAGGTTATACTTTATTTAAGACTCAAATTTGAATAATAACTGAAAAGTAAACTAAATCAAAACAAACTAGCAATAATTGAATAATACAATAATGATAATCCGTAAAAAGAATTAATCAAGTTATGGGAAAGGAGTTTTTACCTATCATTAATACTAATATAGCCTTTTATGTGTTTATGGGATGTCAGTTCTAGATGATCGTATGATTGATTACTCTTTCTCGAGTTATAATCATTCCCTAAATTATAAACCCTAATTAAATTATGAAACTTGCCTCTCGATTCACAAATTACCCATAATTGTAATTAGTTTTAAAGCTCTCTAATAAACAATCGGGTCTTGCACGGGATCTTTCTCTATGAAATTACTGACTAGATTGATTAAGTGGTCAATTAGATCATCTAACTCTTATTAATCCAATCTAATCATTTTTATCCAGTTCACCCTCTCGGTTTATTACTGAAATATGCAAATTTATCAATCTATCACAACACCCAACTTAGGTAAACAAAAATCAACTAGATTAACATTAAAGATAAGCAAAATCCCGAAGATAAAGTTAAAACATCATCAATAACTCAAAATCTATAACCATACAACCTATCTCAATCTTACAAATTTAAATGAATAAAAAGATAAAAGGGGAGGAAATGAAACTCAGGTTGGATGATTTGGGAAAGTAGTGGCATTTAGAGATGACCTATTATGGGAAGCTTCAGTTTCAAATTTTCTTCCTCTTCTTGCTCTCTCTCTCTTTTGGGTTTCCAAATGTAGGTAAAATGTAAAGCTCTCTTTAGGGTTCCATGATTATCCTTTTATGGTCTTTTCTAATTAAGGCAACCTTAGTGTCTTTTTGGGGTTCGAAATGCCTGAAACATCCCTCAAAAGCTCAAATCTGAAAGTGACTCCATGTCTGTCTGCGTTTAGGCTACAATTGTGGGCCTTTGGTGCACGATTGTGGCTAGCTTACTTGCTCTCTGTCATAATTATGGCAGATTCCCAAGCTTATGGCACTATGCTTGAGCTTCTGTCACGATCGTGGCATATTGGTCAGATGTTGGTGCTTTTATCATGATCGTGGTAGGTCCCCCACGATCGTGGCCATATGTTTTGGTCTAGTTCTCCTTCGAAACTCTTCGAAATGCCCTAAAACACTAACAAACTCATCACGACACCTCATATATATATAATTTAAGCTCCAAAACATGTTCTCACTTAAAGAACACTTAAAACACAAATGCTTATGAACTACCTCAATTCTTAAGCTAAACACACACTAAACAATCAATTTAACCACTAAACACGTATCAAATTGCCTATAAAAATACAATGCAATCTACACCTATCAATTATGTTAATATTATATGTAAAAATTAACTTTAATGTATTATAATAACTTGGAACTAACATTTTCTAAATTTTACATGTAAACATTAGTTTATTGTTTGAAAATAATCTGGGAATTCATTTCATAGTATAGTGACGTTGAGATATGCAAAAAAAAATATACAGGGAATGTAACATCAACTTGTTTGCTTAAATGTTGCTAATCGATAACAATTGATTGAATTTTTAAGATTAGTAAATGAGTTTAATGATTTTTCTTAGTATAGCTTTAAAACAAGCAGTTGAAATCATATTCATGCAAAACAATAACACTATTAAACTAGAATTGGAAATCATTGGTTTAATCCCAATTTTATTCTTTTGTCTCAATTTGCTTTAGTCAATCAGTCACAATTAAATAAATTAAAACCTATTTGACTATGTTCAAAATAAAAAATAATTATTTAAATTAATGTTAGAAACTTAACTAAAAATGTAGTAGTTAATGAGCATAAAACTTATTTATTATATGAAAATGTAATCCCTTAATAAAATTAGTCTTAACCTATAACTAACACTAACCAAAGATTTTTAATAATTTTATCTATTAAAATTAACATTAAAATAATTTTTAGACATAATAACTATTTGTAGAGACATTTTTAAATTTAAAAATATTTAAATATAAACTATTTTTAATTTAATGATTTAATTTTGCTTAATTACAAATTTAATCCAAGTCTTTTATTTATATTTCTATCTTTATCTCTGTAAAGTAATAATAAAAGATGAAAGCTTGAGTAAAATATTCCTCATAGGAGCGTTTTCAAAAACAACAAATTAGGTTTAATCTGCTAACCCAATCAACTGATTACTAAATATGATTATCAGCGGATTGATATGTTCAAACAATCAAATACCTCTCAATCTATCAAAAAATAATTGATTAGTGATTTACCAAACAAGGCCATAGATTCATGTAAACATTAATCTATACAAATATAAAAACTAGTATCATTCTGAAAGGTTGAAACAAGGAGTAGTTTTTGTGCCCTAGAGTTGGAACTAGCTCACTACTTTTGCATGTCTTTCTAGTTCCATTCATATTTGTTTGTCCAATAGTAGTCGTTGACTTCGTATCACTCAATTTATTCGAACATGCATGAATTGTTTTCTATATGTTTTGACATGGCTGCAACAATAATCAAGCATAATTACGTCATTGGTTAGTAGCAATGATATCTGTTTTATATTGTTCCAATCGAAAAACAGTTATGAAACATTTAGTACCTGTTTGGATGAGCTTTTGTCAGTAGAGCTTTTGTCAGTAGAGCTTTTATCAATAGAGCTTTTCTCAAAAGAGCTTTTCTAAGAAGCCAGTTAATTGTTTGGCTGTCAATTAAAAAAGCAACTTTTTTAAAAGAGCTTCATACAGTAGACTGTTTGGCAATATAAAAATAAAAAGCACTTTTATTAATTTTAACTATATTTTATTTTATAATAAAATTATTTATGCTAAATAATATTTAAAGTATACTAAACAATATGCAAAGTACAATATATTATATTTACGGTTACCTATTTCTTGGATAACCATCTTGTAGGAAATTTTAGATAACCATCTTGTAGGAAATAATTTAAAAAGATGTCTCATTTTCTTGTAGGAAATAAAATTAATATGAAAATAAATATTAAAACATGTAAAAAGTTAAATAATATTATAATTTGAGTATTTAACCTTATAAAATTATGAATGGCTATTGAAGCAATTACAATTTTAACTTGCTTTGGAAAAGGAAAACTTAGCATTTGACGTAAAATGTTTCACCTATTTTTCCAAACGTCAAAAAACTCAACTACAACTACAATAGCTGCATAATTAATGAGCGAAACAAGAAAATCAAACCAAAACAGAAAATATACAAGGAGGGACAAGTTCCTCCTTTTACAAAATGAAGGAGAAAATATCATAGAAATCAACTCTGTTTCTTTCTTCAGGGATTGGGGCATAGCTAAATGACTACCCAGATGATTGAAAAATCAACACAGGGCTCTCAGGAAGGCATCAAACCCAAAAATTCATTATTGCACCTATAAATTCACTCATTTTCATTAACTAATAACATTCTCCATGTTCAACAACATCACAGTCCTAAAAATACAATATGAAGTTATACAAGACCATAGTACATGATGAACCTGACGTTATAGGATTTGACAGCAATTAATTTAATAAATCTAACTTCCTCTAAGTTGCACCAATGCAACCAATTTGATATAGTATAACATAGTTTGCTCATATATCAAAGATAGACATGAGCTTTATCCTTAGAGCAACACTTCTAGGGTTGACTCTAGATTTTGGAGCAACATCTACAGTCCCAGGGGTACCTATATAGAGGTAAAGCATTCAACACCAACACTGTTTTGAATAATTACAGATCATACCATTAAATAAAAGGAACAACTTATTCACTAAGTTTGAATAATCCAAATTAGCACTAAATGCCTTCTTCTTCAAGAGCTCCTCTCCTCGCTTAATTACTTGCTCTTGACTGGACAATCAATCATCAATGAATTTAAGCTATAGCCACATCACAAGGCCTCACGTAGAAATTAAAAAAAAAATTGTTTATGTCATCCAAAGAGAATTCACATGTACCTATCTGCACTAGCAGCAAGATATATGGGATAAGCAATTTCAGGACTTAGCTCTATAGATTCAATAACATTCAAAATTCCTAACTGCTCATAAGACACCAAAAAAGATCATACATATATACATGAAATTAGTTGTAACGTTGATAGTATAATAGCCCAACTTTTATTTCCACCTTTCTCGTCAGAAGGGCATCATTTGCCAATGTATGCTTTCCCGTAACACGATTACTCTGAGCAATTGATAGTCCAGGTACACATCCTCCACTGTAGAAACATTATAAGATCCTAATTAAAATTTGGACTCACAACAAGAGGAACATAAAAGATCATAATGTTCTTATAATGCATTGAGCTCTAGACCCTTGAAACTGGGGCTGATAAAGCACCAAATGCAGGCAGAATTCAATGAACAGTTCTCTGTTCTTAAAATTGTCCACAAATTGGTATTTGAAAGCAGTCTCCTCATCAAACCCTTTAGCATAGTGTTCACCAATCCCCTGTGAAATAAACACAATATCAAACTGCAAATTTCAATACCTAAACATAAAGAAAGATATCATTACGAATTTACGATAGAAACAACTCAAAGTTGAGATTGAAGAATAGAACGCAAGCGAAGACAGAATTACCTTGGCAACAATTCTCAATATAATCTCTTAGTGTTGATTTGGAACTTTCGATACGTTAGCAACAAGCACAGGCATCAAAATTTTCTTTTCCTAGACCATAATCATCAATTAATAAAAATAATCCACTTCAAATAAAATCCCAAATAAAAGAAAAGGAAATTTAGCAATTCAAGCTTACAGTTTCTTGCGCATGCTCAAATGCCATCTCAAGATAGATGATACAAAAGTTTTTGAACAAAGGAGAAGAAGCATTGGATTCCATATACAAATCCCACAAGTCGAGTAATAAGAGAGCGATATCAGGTTGGTGCTTCACTCTCTTGTTCACATGACTCAAAATTTCAAGAACCTGACCATTAAATAAGAAAGTAGAAGAACATGAGAAAAAATATAAATAAAAGAGAGATAGCCAGAAAAATGTGACAGTAACCTTGTTACGGACGGAGGTTGAAGAAGAAGAAGAGAGTGAAGAGATGGTGAGAGGTAGAAGCTTGGAGAGTAAGGCTTGGAGATTGGAGTCGTCGAACAAAGCCAATCGAATGAGCATACGATTAAGCAATTCCTCAGTGTCGGCATCAGTCTTTGTGGACGACAGTTCCGCCATATCTGCCTTCAACATAGAAAAATAAACTTTCAGGAGAAGACAAAACATATAAAGAAGAAATAACATTAGAAGAATAAACCTGTGTCTTGAGAAGATGAGAGTGATTGAGCAGAAGCGTGGTGACCGATGAACATAAGAAACAAAACAGACATATTTGGGGCTTTTCTTTATGTAAGTCATGGTAGCTTCATTACGTTAGTCACGGAAAATTAGCTTCCCAAAAAAGCTAAAGTTTAGGGCTTTTTTGAAAAGCTCCAAATTTTAGCTTTTGAAAAAGCTATATTTGAGCTTTTAAAAAAGCTATTTCTACTTCAAAAGTGCTTTTGAAGTTTACAGCCAAACACTTACTTTTTCCTTAAAATAGCTTTTGCGATGGAAAAAAGTACCTTTGGACCCTCCAAAAGCTCAACTAAATGGGCACTTAGTACCATAGCGGGTACAAATAGCGACTAGTAATTAAGATACCAGTATGTACAGGTTATGTTTGTAAAATTAAAAGCTTTAAGGACTAATTTACAAAAAAAGGGAGGTTATTAACCATAAAACCCACCATCTACTCCCTACATTTGCTTTAGATGAATCAAATCTCATCTTTCTCACTCTCCCTACCCCACTACACTTTAGTAACACCCTCACACCACCACAACCTTCATTGTCACTGGTAGCACTAATACATCTGTGAGAGACACAGAAGTCACTCACACCACCATAGTCCTCACCTCTCACATTGTCTGTTAT
>JANZLD010000235.1:72869879-72892629 GCA_026413575.1 Erythroxylum carthagenense | reverse complement strand
TTACAGAGCAATGATATTGGGATTGTCCAAGGAAGGAAGATCATCAGAAGCTTTTAATTTGTATGAGGAAATGATTGCGGCTGGCTTCACACCTGATGAAAAAGTATATACTGCAGTTGCGGGCAGTCTTCACAAAGCTTAACTGTAGATCTATCGCGTTTGGAAGGATTTCCACCGTTTTACGCTTCAGTTAGGTACGGTTTTATCTGGTCAAGGAACTTTTGAAGCATTAAGAAGTGCTTTTGGTATTTATTTTCCTTTATTATATTGTTGGTATTGTTGTGGTCCTCTGGATACATGAAATTCAATGAATTCGTAGGATAGGATTGCTTGGTTGCTTTATACTTTGTCTCCAATTCCCAGATATAGCATGTTCTTGATATTCAATTCTCTTGCAGGGATTATCTTACTATGCAATTTAATGGCATTGTCAAACTTAATGATCCTATCCCACGAAAGAACAAAGGAACACATCAACCGGTTTGAGTGATCCAACTGTTCCCCCTGGAAGATATTTGAGATATGAAGTCAGCTCCTGCTGACCCGATACCATGGAAGAAGATGTGGTTGGCTTCCTGGTCGCAAAATCCTCGTGTTGATGGGTTTATATAAAACAATGCTCCTGCAATGAACACGGTCAGAGTATTCCTCCATTTTCACATAGTTGAAATATGAGTTTTTCGCATTCTGATCTATCAAAATTAAGTGATCAACATGAATCTGGCTCATCAGCTTCCCTAGATTCAGCAGAAGATCAACTAAAGTTTCCAAGTCTTTCCAGTACCATGACAACGTCGTTGTGCGGATGCCCAGTTGTCATTACTATAACCACACAATAGAGTCCTGCAATTCAATTTCTAAACAGTTCCTGAAGTTCCATCAAGATGGGAAACACTCCCCACTTAAACGCATCGTTCTTAGTAGAAACCTATGTGTAGCAATGGAGATAACCATCAAAAAGCCACAAAGCTTAATTTCAAACATCATAAAATTATTCAACTCCTTAACAAATATTAATTTATCCAGGAAAGATCTTCAGAGCTATTATCCAGTGATTTTGTCATGTTCAGGGTTTTCATCCTTTAGCTAGCCCACCGGATGCGATAAATTTGTGACTCTTTCATGATGTTATAGGTGTCACTTATCTTAAAGGCTTCTTTCCAGGCTTCGCCGGCTTTACTTTAAAAAAAAAAAAAGTATACCTTTATTTCAAGTCAGGATTTGGCATTGGTCTGGACACAAAACTTAAAGAACTTTTAACTTTATTCAACCAGGCCCGTGACCCTCCTAGGACTAATCCTTTTTCTCTCTCTAAAATCATATCATCGTGGACATTAACACAGTCTTAATCAAGTCTTTAATGGGGTTAGAGAGAGAGAGCTTTGGTTGTCGCTTAATCATATGTCACTTAGCTAATTCTCTCTTCTTCTCCAATCAGTTTCTCTATAAATTCATTCCTCCAGTCCAGTCCCAATGGCCTCTCATTCCGAGTCTCAATCTCATCGCCATCATCGCCATCATCATCCAAAGCCTCACTGTTTCTCACTCTTCACCAACCTCACCTTCCTCTTCATGGCTTCCCTCTCCCTCCTCTCCTTCTTCTTCTTCCTCCTCCTATCCATCTCTTCCTCCTTGTCCTCCTCCCGACACCATAACCAACCCCCGCCAAAACCACCCACTCGAAAAAAACCCCCTGTCCCCGCCGGATCCTCGCCGGCGATCGTCCAAGCCTGCCAGGCCACCAGATTCCCCGACATTTGCCAGGCTTCTCTCAATCACGTTCCTCCCGACTCTACAACCCTTCAAATCATCCAATCCGCCATTTCTTTATCCTCCACCAACCTCGTCGCGGCCCTATCCATGGTCAAGTCCATTCTCGACTCCGCCGCGGGAAGTCCTAACCGCACCAACGCCGCGAACAACTGCCTCGAGCTCCTCGCCAACTCACGCCACCGCCTCTCCTCTCCCGCGGACGCCGCAGTCAAGGACGCCCGCGCATGGACGAGCGCCGCCTTGCTATTCCAGTACGACTGCTGGAACGCCCTCAAGTACGCCAACGACACGTCCCTCGTCGACCGGACCATGGCGTTCCTGGCCTCCCTCTCCACCCTCACCAGTAACGCTCTCAGCATGATCGTATCTTACGATATTTACGGCAATGACACCGCCAAGTGGACCCCTCCGAAGACGGAACGCGACGGCTTCTGGGAGAAACCAGGGTCGGTCGGAGCGGATTCGGGTTTCAGGGGCGGGGTCCCGCGGAATCTGGCGGTGAACGCCATGGTGTGTAAGGACGGCGGTACAAGTAAAGGTAACGGATGTTTCAAAACGGTGCAGGAGGCGGTCAATACGGCGCCGGATAATAGGCGGAACGAGAAGTTCGTGATACACATAAAGGAAGGAGTATACGAGGAGATCGTTAGAGTTCCGTTAGAGAAAAGGAATGTTGTGTTTATCGGGGACGGCATGGGCAAAACCGTAATTACAGGCTCTTTGAGCGTTGGCCAACCAGGAGTTGCCACGTATAACACAGCTACAGTTGGTAATTATCTACCCTTTACCTTCTATTTTTCTCTATTTTTATGGGAAATAGGACTTAATGAAGATTTAAGTAAAGTAAAATTTGATAAATAATAAATATTTTATAGTTAAATTAAGCAAAATTTTCATTTATTTTAATTTTATTACTACAACAATAGTCAAAAATTCGATAAGCTGAGTTTGAAAAAATTCAGTAGTACGTAATGTTATATGTTTTAATTAAAAATATCAAAATAACAAATCGTAAAATCAATTAAGTACTAATTAAATTTCAAAATAACAAATCGTAAAATCAATTAAGTACTAAAATGATTTTAGTTTCGGTTTAAAATAAAAAATTATATTCTAAGTCAGGACTTGATCTATTGTCATAATTTAGTGCCTCTAATACTTTGGAAGGTAATTACAATAGCCTGTTGCGTATGCATAAGACTATTTATAGGGTGCCTAAAAGGAGCGAAAGGTAACATCTTTTTAGGTGCTTAAGAAAAACAAATTCAGGTTATATTGTACTCTTTACCTATTATCTTAATTGGATGAAACTGTTAAAAGTCTAGGTAAAAAATATCCCTTTTCATCTTGTTGATCTTTATATAATATATGCAAAAGTTGTCATGGATTACCAATCACCATTGCTACCATTTCTGTTAGTACTGCCATGTCAAAACTTGCATTCTCATTCTCATCCTTCAAATGTATTCTTTTCATAATTTGTTGTCTTCTGTTGTTTGTTGTTTCTTCTGAGACTAAATTAGTTCCTGAACATGAGATCCATCTAGCCTGCAATGCTACACGACACCCTGAAACCTGCCAATCCTCTCTAATCCAGTCTAACCATGTCCCTTCCAATCCAACCCCAGTTCAAATAATCGAATCTGCTTTCTGGGTGTCATCCCAAAACCTCAAAACTGTACGTTCTATGTTAGAGTCTATCCTAGGATCTTCTGAGAATGAAAACCTCACTAATGCTGCCAAGGATTGTTTGGAGGTTCTTTCTTATTCTCAGTACCGCATTTCATTGTCAAATGATGCATTGCCTCACGGTGAGATCAAGAATGTTCGTGCTTGGATGAGCGCTGCTCTTAGTTACCAAACTGGTTGCTATGGAGGACTCCGGAGTCGTGTTGGAGATATAGCCTCTGCCAAAGAAACAATCTTGTTCTTGGAAAACTTGATTAATCTCACCAGCAATGCACTAAGCATGATGGTGTCTTATGATTTGTTTGGCAATGAAACCCGGCTGTGGCAACCACCACAAACAGAACGTGATGGGTTCTGGGAAGTTCCTGGTCGTGCCAGTGCAATGGAATTTAAGGGTGGTTTCCCATCAAATTTATCGGATGATGTTATGGTTTGCAAGGACGGCACTAATGGCTGTTACAGAACAGTTCAGGAAGCTGTTAATGCAGCTCCAGATAATAAGACAGACGGTAGGTTTGTGATACGTATTAAGGAGGGTGTTTACGAGGAGATAGTTCGAATTCCGCTTCAGAAAAGAAATGTGGTGTTTTTGGGTGATGGTATTGGCAAAACAGTGATCACAGGTTCAAACAATGCTGGTCAGCTAGGGGTTACGACGTTTGAATCTGCTACAGTTGGTAAGTTGAAGATTTAGGTCACCTGTGAATTACTCGAAGGCACAATGCAAAAGAAGAAGAAAAGACCTGATTTCAAACCGACAGTTCCTTGGCAGTTAGTTGTTAAATGCTAATTTGTTCGATATTGCAGTGTGGTAGATTCTGCTTATAGAGATAACTTGTGCAGAGAGAGCAGTTGATACACTGACCCATTTTGGCATTTTGTGTATCTGTCACATGGTCTGTTTCCTAATTAAGTGACTTAGCTTTAATTATGATAGCGACCTGAGAAAGGAAATTGAGTACCACAAATTTCCAGAAGCAGTAGATGAAATTGGATTGCATTTAACTCTAATTTTTTACAGTTGAAATCTGTCCGAGCATTATTTTATACTAAGATTGCCAGGTTTAGTTTGCCTTGTCTTTTTTCTGATATGATGTTCGTAATTCGTTACAGGAGTTCTTGGGGATGGATTCATGGCTAGTGGCCTGACAATTCAGAATACGGCAGGAGCTCCTACCCATCAAGCAGTAGCTTTAAGAGTAGATAGCGATCTGTCTGTAATAGAGAACTGTGAATTACTTGGCAATCAGGACACTCTTTATGCTCATTCCCTTCGGCAATACTACAAGTCATGCCGCATTGTGGGCAATGTAGACTTCCTCTTTGGCAACTCAGCTGCAATTTTTGAAGGTTGCCAGATTTTGGTGAAACCAAGGCAAGAAAAGCCGGAAAAAGGTGAGAATAATGCAGTCACGGCACATGGCAGGACTGATCCTGCACAATCAACAGGTTTTGTCTTCAAAAATTGCTTGATCAATGGCACTGAAGAATATATGGCTTTGTATCATGGAAAACCTAGTGTCCACAAAAATTTCTTGGGGAGGCCTTGGAAGGAGTACTCCAGAGTTGTTTTCATAAACTGCAACTTCGAAGTTCTTATATCACCACAAGGGTGGTTGCCATGGTCTGGTGATTTTGCTTTGAAAACACTGTACTATGGAGAGTTTGGGAATTCTGGACCAGGATCTAACAGAGCAGGAAGAGTTAGTTGGAGCAGTCAGGTTCCTTCAGAGCATGTGAATGCATATTCGGTAGAAAGTTTTATCCAAGGGAATGAGTGGATCCCAAATTCTTCTTGATTATTCAGTCATCTTAGCTGTAGCAAATATTATCTGCATACGGGTTTAGTTGAAGGGATAAGTGACCGGTACCATTATTATCATCTGATTAGTGGAAGAGCAATACCATATAAAGTCTTTATTTTTAAGTTTTGGACTTGCCCTTGTTCATATACACATTGAAAGTGCTTTCTTGAGTGCATGTCTGACACAAACCTTTCTACATTTCACTTTAACTTTGCAACAAGTTTGACAAAGGGCAGGTTTAGTGGCCTGACTCGATCTTTTCAGGTTAATCCGGGACTGATCTTTTCAGGTTAATCCGGGACTTTTATCCTTAATCATTTATAAATCAGTATATTATAAAAGATTGCTGTCAGTGTGAGATACTCTCCGTCACTCTCATAGTTTATCAGATCAGTAAAAATCATATCTGATCAGCCATGTTTCAGCTTTCTTAGCATTACCTTGCAGGACCTGTCATTGCCCCTACGAATCTCACGCAAGCTTGCTCTGTGCAAAGTTATGATTGCACTGTGGTAGCTTGAGCTTAGCTTCACCAACCGTTGCTGATTTTCAACCAAAAAAATAGCTAAGCGTACGTCATTTTTCTTTTTCTTCTTTGAGTGAACAATATGATAGTTGTGTACCCTTTTGGGACCATTCAGGATAAGGACGTGGTAGATTTTGAACTAACTGAGAATGAAGATTTGTGAATGTATGATTCAAGCATTTGTTACATTGAAGAACAACCATATGTCATCCACCACATGTGGTTAGGTAAACACAGGCTAACATTATCATAAGTAGCAGTCCATTGGGAATAGCCCTGTCTGCATGTGTGTCATACTACTTTTTGTCTATACATTGTACTGGAAAATGAGATCCCGTGAGATTACAGGAGCCCCATATTTCTGTGACTCTGACGTTAATCGTGTTGAAACTTATATCAGTTCTTCATGATTAATCTTATATGGACAAAAAATCGTGTAACTTTTTGGCTTAAAGCATCTTGTAATTGGTAGAGCCTGTTCATGTATGTCTGTATAAAATCTTAGGTTCTGAATTGCACTTGGAAACTAATTTTTATCTTAATGATTGGGAGAATCACGGGCCAATAGTGAAGACACTTTGAATCTATGTTCACATTCTCCTGAAATCCTTCACATATAGTGCATGAGGACAGAGCATCCACTAGCTAGACGATAAGATGTTTTTTTATATCCCATTTCCAAATTGTCCAATTCCAAGCTTTGACAATGGTGAGAAATAACAACCACCACATGTTCTGTTATAAACCATTTTGACAAATCTATAGTTGCAGTTTAGGTTAGGTGTGGGTCTAAGGAATGGTCCAAGTTAGAAAGAAAACCTAATGATAGCTATTAAGATAATGTTAAAAAGTATGCACCATAATCTTTAGAAGAACCTTTTTACTTGTCTCTCATATGAAATTTGGTGTAAAAGAATAAGTCATGAAGTTAAAGTAACCAAAAAAAAAAAAAAAAGAGGAACAAAAAGCAATAGATCAAATTCTAATTTATCTCCAATTTTGAGTGTGACATTTATAAATTTGAAAATAATTTCTCCAATTTAAGGTCTTGATAAATTCGGGATAGTAAAAGTGTTGTTCTCTTTATAAATAAAAAGACAAACTTCGGTGCACAAAGTTTATTACTTTGTAAGAGTTAAGAGAGAGTCATTAATGTATATAACTTTCTTAAAGAAGTTGTTTTCATAACTTGAACTCGTGAGGTTTTAATCAATAAAGAATAACTTTATTAATTATTTCAAGACTCATCCTTTAAGAGTAAATGAATTACAATAAAATACTAAATAAATATAAAAATAGCGGTTAACATCTAAAAATATATGGTTGAACACCAAAGTAACAATTTTTTATTTCTATAAATTTGAAAATAAAAATTTTTAATTTAAAACTTCGATCAGTTTAAAATATCGAGAATATTTTTTTTAAAAAAAAGGTGTGAAACAATTACGAAAAAAATACTAAATTAACATACATTTATTCGCAATGAATAGACGAAACAAAATATATATAAAAAAAGTGTGGAGAAACATCTAAAAAATATAAGGTTAACCAGCAAATTAATTTTGTTTTTGCCAATGTTGGTTTCACCAACTCTACCCTAAATCTCCTAAAAAGTCAGGAAATGGGTGGATGTAGTTAAAGTTAAAGGTTACTTTTTTATTAGAAAGTGACTAATTGATGTTACAATAAAGGGTAATTGAATTGAAAGTCAGCTTTTTAAGTAGCTTTTAGGTAAGTGAAAATGAATTCCAATCAATATATGCAATCATACTTCAAAGTCACTGTTCTTATGGTTTCAATCAAACTGGCAAGTCATAAATTTTCTCCTAACATTGTGGTTGATGATGCATATCAGTTTGTATGAAATATTGACATTGTAGGCATTTTAGGAGTGATTTAAGGCAAACCCTTCAGAAGTCTTCTTGACTTGGAAATTTTGGATCTGAGTCTTTTGAATTTATTGTTTTATTGACTTATTGAGTAATTCGTTTAATAATAAAAATTAGTCAAATTTAACTCGACATCAATAAATAAATTTTATATTATTCAAATTTAGATATTTAAATAAAATTTAAGTTCAAATTTAAATATCTAAATTTGATAGACTCAATTTTAATAAATTTTTTGGATTCAACTACTTTTATAAAACGTCAACAAGTATATTTTATTTTAATCAAATTTAAATTTAAGTTAAAAATTAAATATATAAACTTGATCGACTTAATTTCAATAATTTTTTTTAGAACATATTGATTTGACCTTATACGCGAGATCGCATCCCCAATCAAATTAGATAAAATGTTTCCGCGAGTCAATCCAAATAATATTATAAAGTTAATTTATATTTGACTCGACTTAATTCAAAAATAAGAAAAAATTAAATTTAACACGAATTAGTCTAAAATTCAAATTTGATTAAATTCAACATCAAAATTGATATGTATATTTTATTCCTTCGTGACTTCAATCCCAAAGAAGAAAAGTAGCAAGTGCAAAATCCTTTCTCTAAGGCCTGTTAAGCTTTTATTGAACTTCAACAGCCCAATCTGATGGGCTTGTGCTTTCTGGTGATTACGAAACTTAATCATGGGTTACTATGAACTCTATAAGCATTTCAAGGGATAATTTATATGTGACAAATGTTCAAAGACTAGATTTTAAACAAAAACTTGCAGATTTCTTTAGGAGAGAAAGTTCCAAAATCAAAGAAGAAATAAACATTAAAAGAATATTAAAAACTTAATAACACTCTTCATTTTATTGAATGTTTTAAGAATTTGACCCAACCCGATTTTCCATTTCTGAACTTGGCTCAATCAAATTTGATTTGTTGATTTTGGATTATATCATATTCGAGCTTCATTTGCAAAGTTGAAATGAAAATTTTGTGTAATTTAAAAGAAAATTAAAGGATGAAACATCAATTCTTTTGTCAAATGACATAATTAAAAATTCTGGTACAAGTAAAGATCGGATATGATCTCTAGCCTCAAAAGGGGCTGAAGTTTATGATTCCTATCCTGAAACAAGTTGCTCTACCAACTCTGGATGGTTTGAGAAAAAAATTTACAAAACCAGAAGGAAGCCTCCTCATTGTGAACTCAGTGTCATTCACTTCCCAAATGTCTGAATCTGCAAATGGAAGAAGATACTAGCTCATAGACCAGGGAGTGATTGTGCGGTTATGGCAGGTGGTGTTGGAGTGAAGAATTCATCATCAGTCCAGTTTGTTTCACCCCAGTGTCTCAGCATACTCTTCCATGAACATAAATTGTCAATACATTTCTTAAGACGATGATCCTTAACCTTGATTCTCCAATGTCCATCTGTGTAGTTTGCTTTCTCAGCTTGTTGCCTATCAAATTCAAGTTGTGCCTTCTGCTTTGATTTCAGGAGACAGAACTGGTGCAGGTTCTCAGGCATTGAATCATGAACTTTCCACCACCTTTCATGAGCAACATCACTTGCAAACTCTTGAAATATGTCTACGTTCCAGTTGCAGTCATAGTCCCTGAAGCACAGCCATGGCTTCACACCAAGATAATGAAGGACATAAAGGATTGGAGGCTCAGCACCAAAGAGTTGAGTCTTCTTTTGCTTAACCTCTTCTTCATCACCAATCCAGAAATGCTTCAAAAAGTTGATGTGTTTCGGAATTCTGTGCCACCATGTGAAGATCTCATTCAAGTAACCTTGGTCTCCGCCATTGTAGGATTCAATCTCATTGATATGTTCCATCAGGAGATTGAATGTGCAGTTTGAAGGCTCAATGATCATTACACCTGAGTTGAATAGAGTTCCATTGTTTCCTGTTGCAGAAATTTCTGGCATGCCAAACAAAAAATCAATGTTTCTGAGTATAAGCAAATCTGCATCAATGAATATGATCTTGTCATAGTCTGTCAGCTGCCATAACCGAAACTTGCTGTAGTTCCATTCATTATATGCATCTTTCTCAGCTTTTGGGTTCCTAATTCTCTGAATTGTTCTGACTTTCCATCCTGCTGCTTCAAGTCCACTTCTGTGATAAACACTGATTGTCTCATCAACAAGTATTACAAGGTCTCTGTTGGATCCCGACAGGCGAATACTCTGAGCTGCGGCAATGGCTCCGCACACGTAAACATGAGCCGAATGAAGAATTGTAGCGTATGCTTCACGCCTCGGATTCCCTGAATGAACTCTCTCTGATATAATGAAAGATGGTATTAGAATTTGTTACTTCTGATAATTTGAGGGTGTGTTCACTTGTCTGGTGTCTCACCAACACTTAAGTGAATGGTTTGAGTGTATGCTTGTGAATTCATACATGCAAAAGCTATTACTTCTGTATCAATGTGGAAATGAAGCAAGAAGCTGGAGTAACAATCTGACCTTTATCTCTGAAGGGAAGTGCAAGTTCACAGGAGCCAACTGGAAGCTGGAGTTTCTGTCTCAGAACACTCAAGTTTGGTTTGTACAACCAGGCATTGCCTTCTCTTAGAACAAGTTCTTTGCAAGTGAAAAGATTTGGTATTGGGAAACACCTGGAGACAAAAAGCAAATGGACAGGATAAGATCCTTTGGCAGCGGCTGCAAGATTTGCCGCTGTGAGCTGCAAGTGCAATCGAGCTACATCTCTCGACCAATTCGCCTCGTTTCTGCAAGGCAGCTTCACAGCAATAAGGTCAAGTCTTTTTCTTGGCACTTCAGGTTTTGGTAGAGATGGACATACTGGAACTTCTGTTTCTTGCTGCTCGTCGATCCATTCCGGATACAAAGTATCCCAAGTCACATTTTTATCAGCATAGTCCAGATGGAGAACAATGTGGGAAGCGTCAGGTATAAGCTGTTTCCACTGATTCACTTCACTTTTATTGAAGTTCAACAGACCAATTCCCTGGTAGTCAATTTGCTCACTTAGCTTTTCAATGGCCTTCATCACATCGAGCCAATTTGTATCCAACTCTGAGACATATCGTTGTTCCAACCCTCCCCATATCCAGCGGTTGACGAAATTCGGCCTGCATTCAGGTTTTTATCAAAGAAAGTGTGGATCATTACTATTAGAACATTTGTCTAGCTCTCTGGCACCTTGAATTTTGAGACATTATCTGAAAGATAAACATGACAGTAACATATCTGAGAAGAAAATACTAGCACAACTCTATCCTGCAAGGAAAACTATCCCAGAACTGTGACATTGACATAAAATTTATCCCAAAACAAGACAACAAATATCCTACTTTGACGGGATTGGCATTTTTCCATTCTTAACTCCAAGGATTATGGTTCTTTTTATTGAGGAAACTACAGTTTCAGAAAGAATATCACAGAACTTGGAAAAAATGATTCACGATCCTTGTGTACCTTGATGTTGAGCCCGAAAAATGATCAACTTCTGGAGAATGTAAGAGGGTCATAATGGTTCCACAAATGATGACCACGAGGACAAGTTTCAATGGAGAAACCTTGCAGCATGAGCTCCTGTCATGACCGGAAATTTGATATGGTTTCTCAGAACCTTTAACTTTACCTTTCTGTATCCTTCTTTTGTATATATCTTCTCTGCTCACGGAAGTTTTCCAATTGAAAAAATGTGAGAATTCAAGAGGAACACTAAGATCACTAATAATGCAATAGGAAATGCTTTGAGTGATAATGTATGAATAGCAAACACTCATCAATTCATACTTTGATGTTAGCTAGACCTCATGCTTCACATAATTGCAATTCCAAAATGCCAGAGATCAAGTTTCAAGAATGTACAAATCAGGGAACTAGATATGCTTGGATACAAACTAAACTCAGATGCTTGTGTGTAAAAAAAACAATTGGTTATACTAATACTCTGATTCAATATGTGGAAAATCTTCACTGTTCTACCTATCTTCATATAGGCCGCAGTTAACCCAGAATTAATGAAGAAATTGTTCAGAACATAGACTAGACAAGGTGAAACTAATGAAAGGGACGGGATCTGGGTCAATCTTGAATCCAAAGTACTTTGCAATAAACTATGCCTGGCAGATAAAAATAGCTAACTTTCAGAGAAAACATAAATTCTATAATGCTCAGGTTCTCAACCCATCTAGTAAACAAGTTCTTATGATAATTCCTGTGGCTTCTGGTGCATGAGAAGTAAAATGAAACATGGCCTATGCTCAAGTAATTTTCAGTGAAAATATATGGAAGAAGCTGAGACTTTACATTGATGCAGATAGTCTGTGTCTTGTTTCAACACAACCGGGGTTGTTGCCCATTGCTCCCCTCATTCCAAATTTTCAGCAACAGAAGAGCAGCAGCATCTGAGCTGCAAAAACATCAAAAAAAGCAATTTTTTTAATAGGAAAAAGAATAGAAACAAGAAAGAGACAATAGTGAATGATTGATTTCTTCCCTTTATAGCTAAAGTTGAAGATGATGAGATATCATCATCCTTCACCAGAATGATTGAAAAGAAAGTAGCTAGTTTAATGAAGCAAAACTAGCAAGATGGTACTAACAAGATAAGAAGATTGGACATTGTTAAAGGTAAAAGACTCAAACTTTTCAACAAAAGTTTTGCAATAATCATGAACTTTGGTCATTATGTTTCATGAAACCAGAGAAAAAAGAAAATCATAATCAGCAGAATCTGGATGCAAACGTGATCCATTTTCCAAAGAGGTATCATCAGAGAGATAGAGGAAAGAAAAGTTGATGAAGCAAAACCTATGATGATGTCTGAAACTCTAGCCAATAGAAAGGTAATGGAGAAAGAGCATAATACAGTTTGAGAGCATGGAATGAAGAGAGTGTCAATATAGACAAAGTAACTTCCATTCGAATTTTCCTATAAGACTTCTGTTTGATTAATTTTAGTTCTCACCTACTCTTCCAATTTTTTTATTTTTTTCATCTTATTTTGTGAATGTTCCTTTCAGATACTTCCATATTCTTTTCTTGGTATTTTATTCTTAAGCAATCAAAGTTTTTATCTTGGAAGTTACCTAAGCAATCAAGGTTGGCATGGTCTTTCTGCAAAGTTAAGTCTAACCAGATGTTGTGATTAAGTGTAGATTTTCTTACAAGACCAACGTGCATTACTTGAGGTACTCTTGAGTATAATCATTTTATAGTGCTGAAGGTTCAAAGTTCACAACTTTGAATGTTATTATGATGTTTGAAAGATTTATCTTTAAATTATTAGTTTGTGTTGGATTTAATTGAGCAGAGTTAATTTTAAAAATTGACTTGAAATTTCATATCAGTAATATTTGATTATTCATTTGTTTTGTTCATGTCAATATGTCAGTATCTTTTAATAAAAGTTTAAAAATAATAAATTTTAAGAGCTCTTTCGATAATTTTAAAAATTAAAAAAAATAATAGTTAAATTATAAAGAAATCTCATATCTTTTACTCTTTTCTTTTAAAATCTTAGTCTTTAAACAAAAATAAATTTAGGGTTTATTTCATTTCTTTTAAATTACACTTTCTTTTACCTATTTATTAAGAAACTTTTTAACCATTATTTAGAGAAAATGGATAGATATGCATTCTGAGGCAAACCATCAAGAGAAGAATGGTAACTTTAACACAAAGCAAACAGATCAGGAATTCTTGCAATGACCAAAAAACACATGATCTTCATCAGCTTTCATTCTCCAAGAAAATTTGAAGCGAGGCATCATCATTATGTGGAAGTAGTTGATGATTAGGTTAGTGAAAACAATTTGGTTTGGTTGATAGAAATGGATTAGGGAATAAAAAATAATCAAATGTCCCTTCTCAATAACCCAAATTTGGCAACATGATTACTGTGGTCTCAGTTTTGTTGAATTAGCAGTAAGAAAACAGACTGATAATCCAATCCAACAGTCTAATTGGTTGAACACTTCCTTTTTTAACCTGCAAGCTTGTCTTCTGTTTGTTTAAGATCATTACTAGTCTTCTGATATAGTTTGGTTCTTATGTGCAATGAGAATGTGGTTTATCACACTTTCTTAATGCAAAAGTAATATTGGTTTAAGAGTGCTTTCAAAAGCTGTCCACCAAACTACTGGATTTAGACTGGTCAAAATCATAATAAGAAGGTTTAGAAACACCAAGGTTAGGAAATAATTAATAAGTAGGATTCACCCACATTATAGTATTATTTAGTTATTATATAAAATCTTTTATCATGTTCCCGAATCCAAATTGTGATATGTTCTTGCTTGATTAAGAAAAAAGGTAGTATTGAAATTATTAAATTTCAATTTAATATCATTTTGTTGATACAAAAGAACTAAAATCAAATAATAAATTTAACTAAATAATATTATAAAGAGATAAGTCAATTTAATATCGAACTAAAATCAAATGATGAATTTAACTAAATAATATTATAAAGAGATAAATGAGAGTTTTCAAAATATAAGGATTGAAATTAAAAAATGTTAAATTATAAAAAAGTTCAGACTTTTTTTAATTTTTCTTTCTTATTCTATTAATTTTTTCATTTTTATAACTCTAAAATGGAACTTAAAATTTTCAATAATACATTTTTTAGATTAAAAAAAGAAAATTAATAAAATATATTAAATTTGAACACCATAAGTAATAATTTTCCCAAAAAAAAGAGAATTAAAACGAAAAAGGTATATTACACTAACTCTTTTCTTTTCTTTTCTTGTTCTTCTCCCTCATTTTATCCTCTCTTTTTATATCATACTTTGCATACAAGCGAACAGGTCGATTATAGAAAAACCTAAATAGTAAATAGTGTTGAAATATATATAAGGCCCTGACTAAGCATTATTATCAGTAATAATCATGAAAATGTAACAAGCATTAGCTTTGAAGCTTCAACTAGATCTAGACCAAACACGAAGTTGCCACCTTGACAGATCACAGATACCATTAAATATGTCTGTTGGAACCCCAAAAAAAAAAAAAAACAGAGAAGGTGGGACTTCTTTGTAGTGACACAAACCTTGCACCTATCGCTACGTATCCTTCTGTTACTCCATCACTTTGTCAGTATACCATGCATTAATCAACTGAAACATTGTATACAAGTTTTGACAGGTGAAGCAGAAGTGTACTGTGACAAGAAAAAATGGATAGACATTAATAAAAAAAGAAAGAAGATCAACTTTTAATGTTTTTAACAATGGAAGAGTCGTAATCTGTACAGTAATGTAATATACAGTATATTCGAAGCCAAGAAATGCAACCAAAGGTAAGGCTTGAAGTGAAGATAAACCAGAGACTTTTTCTTATTCTAAACATCTGCACAAACTTCCTTCTCTTCCTTTTCTTAAACGTGGTATGAACAGTTGAACTCAGAAACTATTGATTCTGGTGAAACTTTGGTGAAGTACTTCTAAGGAGAGTATTACTGTTTCTGGAATTGCCAAATGTTTCAAGGTTTAGGTACTGTGTAATGGGGATGGTTGTCTGACTCAAAATGGGTCTAGAAAAGGGAGGCATAACCATCCAAGGATTAGGGAGAACATGATTGTTTTCATCTGATAAAGTACAATGGGGTTGTTCATCTGTTTGGTTGTCATCAAACTGAAAGTTCCTGTGTTCATGGCTCAAAAGGGTATGTCCTAGGACCCTTTGTTCTGGTAAATGTAATAATGAACACCAGAAGTTGATGCCCTATTAAGAGGCTTAATCTGGTAGGGTTACTTTAGGTCAAATATTCAAATCACAACTTAATATTTAACATTAATAAATAAATTCTTTTTTTTATACAAAAGAATAAAAGCAAAGTCTAAACAGTTAACTTTGAGGTTAAAACTCAACACATATCCTTAAAGAGGATAGCAAGGCATCCCGAAGGAGGAGACTGCAAATAGTAAATCCGAAGCTAAAAAATTCCACAGTAGATGGCAACCAATTGACACAATGATTTCTTTCTCGAAACACATGATGAATACGAACTTCCTAGGATTTGACTAATAAAATATGAATAGCCTTCACCAACGAAGTAGAATAGGAAGACTTAAGTCTCCTGAAAGAATATTAATAACTACTAAAGAATCAACTTCTATCTCAATCCGTCGATAACCCAAATCTCAAACCAAAGTCGATCTCAAATAAAAACCCTATAACTCAGCATCCAAAAACGAGCAAAAGTTAATATGATGAACGAACCCTCCCAACCAAACATCAGAACTGTCGCGATCTATATTGCCATAAACTCTTTATCACAATTTAATATTTAAAATTTGTGATGATGAATTCTTATTTAATTTAACATTTGTTTAAAATGATATTAATAACATCATAATCTCTAATAAATGTTAACAATTTATATTATTTAAAACATAGATATAATAATTAATATATTTCACAAAAGTTTTAATACTTATTTATTGTTATTTGTTTTATTATTTTTTTCACCTTATTCAACTTAAAATACAAAATGATATATAAAAATTATACTTTTTATGAAATTTTTGAGGTTTACTTTTGATGAAAAAGGCAGAGTGAGATGATGTTTCCTAATACTATTGGTGATTGGGAACTTCTAGATGGTAATTATAATGTTCACTTTAAGTGGATAACTCATAAGTATTGATAGCTTAGTCAAACTCGTGCATGAGATGAGTTAGGACCGTCCCTTCGACCTGCAAGCAACCAAGCGTGCAGGCCTCACCTTTACTATTGCTTCAACTTCAAGTCACTAATTTAACATTACAATTATATGCTTTTTAATTAAAAATATATATATGTTTTATTTGGATTGAGCTCCAAAAGTTATTTTTTAGAATAATCATAAGCAATGTTTTAAAAATCATTCCAAAGTTAGAAAGTTTAAAAGGTCTATTTAGTTTATAAAATCAGTTAAAAATTAGATAAAATAACAATTTTAAAATATGATTAAAAGAAATTATTTTTATATATTGAAAATTTTAAAGTTTAATTAAAAAATTATTAAATAAAAATTAATCAATTCATTTTGATTTATAAAAATTAATTTGTTAAATTAAATAATTAATTAATAAGTTGCTTAATTTTTAACAATAAGTGTTATTAAAATAAATCAAATCAAAATATTAAATTAAAATAAAACGTCAATCAATTTAAAAATTTTACGATTGAACGGTTGAACTTTTCAATCATTGTTAATAAGTTAGATTAAACTTGATTTAAAATTTAATCAAACATTCAAATCAATCTCAAAAATCCAATTTCAAACCTCTTCAAGTCCTCATCTTCACTTGAGGCTCGATTGTTTTTTTAATTCCGCTAAACTCCTATAATTCCATACATTATTCACGTAATTTTAAAATTTTAAAAATACTTTTATAATAATTATTCCTTACTAGTAATTTTCTTTACAAATTCGAGTTTTTGTTATAAAATTAAAATTATAAAAGAATTATTTGTAAATTTTATAAATTAAGAACTATATTTAATAATATATCAAATCTTAAGAATCTAACGAATTAAACTTTTTTTATAACTAAACTAGAGCTCATGGTTTCCAACGATCAGGCATAGTGTAGGGTTACATGGGCTTATTCTTAGGTCATCAAGATACAATAACAGGACGGACAAAGCATTTATGAATATAACCATTGGACCAACTTTATCTGAATTATTTAACAGGAGTGGTAGCTGAACAATGACAAGCCTGCAGCTTCAAAATTTCACTCCAATTTGCAAAGACAAAAATGGATAGAAGAACATCTACTTATACAGGAATCATTCACTTTTAGTTATAAATGGAAAACTTAATTTGATCTGTGCTTCGATCTATTCATCTCATGGTCTTGGCAGGACAGTAGATGCTTACTGGGATAAATGAGGTTAGTGCATTTTGACCCGTAACCGGAATACTGGAAATGTAGCCTCAAAAGAGCTTGGAGATGGTAACGCCCCCAGTGGCTTCTGCTTCATATCTGAGAGTCTGAACTCTTTGCCTCTTTCGGGGGAGCAAATTGCTTGCTAAGCCGAGATTTTGTCCATGGATCCAAAGGAACTCTCTGTGGTTGTTGAGGTGTAGGAGGTTTTGACTGCCTAAGTTCATTTTCTCTGTCGATAAACCTGCTCGTTTATGGAAAAGATAGTTATAGAATCTATATAAGTGCGATGCACGCACAAATGTCAATCTAAATGACCGTTTTCATCTGATTCAAAGAAAGCTTGTTCCATATAGGATGACATACCCCTCAAATTCAACTTAATTCATACAAGGTGACATGGTTCTTCCAAAAGAAAGATGCTAGGATCCAAGACAAACTTGATTTTGAATTTTTTTGATTCGTATCCGATAAAGGACTTTCAGCTAAGCATTTGATTGAAATCACCATGACACAGCAACATAAGTACATAACACTATGCTGTAACTACCGTTTATTAAATGACAAGTTGCTAGAGCAAGATGGAGCACAAGCATGTAGGAAAAAGATCTCAAGTTGATATAGAAGTCTTACTCAATGTAGGCCATTGGTGCAGCATCACCAACTCTTATGCGAGTTCGGAGCAGTCTTGTGTACCCACCTGCTCTATCCCTGTGCGGCATAACACGAAGTCAAATTTGAACATTATTTAAAATGGTCAGACCAAAGGAAGAAAGAAGCAAAAGACTTACTTGTAACGATAAGCTAGCTCTGTAAAGAGCTTGTGAAGAACATCATCCCCTCTCACAAAGCCTGCAGCGCGCCTAGCAGCACAAAGGGTACCCTGTGGTTCTTTCAAGATAAAATAAGTTTATCATGAAGGAACATAAGTATTAAAATATAAAGCTCATATATAAAGGCTCCAACTGTTTCAAAAAATATGACTCAATACTGGAAAATATCTACACAATAAATTTATCGATCTCTTTGGTTTAGTACATGCAGATTTATGCCGTCTAAGTTTTGTACGGCAAGGGCACACTGGTTACACTTACGAGATCTAATGAAACTAGAAAAAGGCAGTCGCCAATCATCGTTTAAGATTAGGAAACATCAATTGAAGATCATGGTCACTTCCATCAATTTAATTAGGATGTATTACAGTCACTAGTTCTACAACTAAATCCAACCGCTTTGTTTCCCAAGGTTTTGAACATTTCCAACCTATCTTCTAAATAACCTCAAACTTTTTGAAAGAATACAAGCTAAAATCAAAACCAGATTTAGAAACATCACTTTCCTTTCTAGTTGTGCTGTTTTCCTTCAATTACTCATATCGTCTATTGATGATTAAATCATCACAAGAAGGCAAGCTAATCACATAACTAACTTGATGCAAGCACTAACCTCTTTTCCAACTTGTACCATATTATCAGCAAGTCGTCGAATCTCTTTGGCCTGAAACACAAAAGAATCATCACTATGTTCCATCAAAGTTAAATCAACAATCTTTTTCCCAATTACAAGAACAATAGGAAAATTCAATAAGAAGAATTCCTGTGAAGTGAAAGCATTACTCATAACTATCTCTAAGTCTAACATCTGATATTCTACAAAGATTATAAGGGAAAAAAACAATAAAAAGGAACCTTATCAAAGTAACATAAATCCCAATCGAAACAGAAAACACTTAACTACTGAATACACAATGCATGAAAAAAAACCTCTAAGAAATGAAGGACAAAGCACAAAAGTAGCAACCTTTGCAACAGTAGTTTCAATACGTTCGTGCTTCACCAACTGGGAAACCATTGTCCTACAAATTAAATACACGAAAACAAAGAGTAAAGCAGAATCGATGAAGCAAAAATAAAACAAAACTTCAGAGAGAGAGAGAGAATGAATGGAAAAGAGAGAGTGAGAGATGAAAGAAGACCTGAGCATGGACATACGGTGACCAGTGGGTCGACTCAGCTTTCTGAATTTCGTCATTTTCAGGCAGAGAACGAAGAACGGGACGATTTTGATTTCACAAAGCAAACTAAGAACAACAGTCGACGCTAAACCCTAGTGATTTTCCTTGGGAAGGGACTCGAATGCAATTAAAATTAATTGAAGCACTGAACTGCAAAAAAATAATGAAAAGCCTCTAGGGCCTGATCTTGACCCATATTTCAAGCCCACTTGTTACTTTTGGGTTAGGCCTAAGCCTGATCTTGAATTTTTAAATTAATTTGTGGTAATAATCCCTTCCATTCTTAGAGATGGCAAAAGGGGATGTCGGCCCGGGATGAGGTTAAAAGGTTAAGCCTGGGTTGACCTGACATTGGCCTGATCTAATAAGTAAAAACAAAACGACGTTGTCTTGATATTTTAATTTTAAAAAATAATAATTTAGGCCAGATTGAGCCAGGCTCGGGCTCCTCTGTGATAAACAATGTTTGAATTAATTAAATCTAAAAAATTGAGACATCACTTTAAACATTAAAAATTAGAGAAATTTAATTATATATAGAAATATCAAATAAAATAAGTAACTCATTCAATTATAAGATATAAAACTTAAAATATAAATATTTGAAATATAAAATTAAGCTTTGATTACTAAATTATATACAAGTACATTTAAATGGAAAATAGTTTTTATTAATTTATATTATATAATAATAATAATAATAATAATAATAAAAGAATTGCATTAACTTATAGATTTTATACTCTCTTCATATCCATTATAACTTTTATTATGAATAGAGTTATTCAATTAAATCATCTTCTAATTCAAATTGAAATTAAATTTTAGATTAAATAAAAATTTTGAGGAATTGAATTTACTAATCTGCATTAAAAATATTGATTTATAAAAATTGGAATTGACTTAAATTTTACATCTGACTTATTAAATTTTAATAAATTAGATTGAATCAAACTTATATAGATTAAATATTTAGTGATAATATACTTTTTTGAAGAACTCGTATACTGTCAGGAGAGTATCAAAAGCCTCCCCTTGTTTTGTGCCACTTGTTTTGATGGAGCAACTGGTTTGTCTCTCTTTTCTTGCACCTTTCACTTGTTGCTTGTAGCTATACGTCAGCTCTAGATATGGTGGAATCCTAAGTTTCAGCTTTCATGAACTTTAGTTCTATATATATAGTTCTTGGATCCGACAAAATCTACCTTGGAGGGCTCATTCAACAACCAAATTTTTTACTTTTTTATACATTTATTTGACTCTTTAACAGATGATGGTTTAAGAATGATAATACCATCCCAAAGTTTGATCATTTGGACATACTTATGATGGTTTAAGAATGATAATACCATCCAAAAGCTTGATCATTTGGACATACTTATGATGGTTTAAGAATGATAATACCATCCAAAAGTTTGATCAGTTGGATATGCTTGTGCTTATCTGCAGAGAAAAAAGAGCCAATGAAATGTTTTTAAAGTAATAAAATTGGTAGTTAAATGAGCCATCAAAGGTAGACTTTGTCTGTTCTCGAGGCAGCAGCATATGTTGCACAGGCAAATGAAGAAGACGAGGATGAAATGAACAACAGCCTAGAACTATAGGACCATATATCAGCTGTATTTCAGCTTAATTGTAACGGCTATGTCAGTATGTTATCACTGAATGAAATGTTGTTTTCTGTTCTCTCTTTCTCTCTCGATTTTGTGTATCTGTCCTTTCTTTTAGTGTTCTCTAGAGTTGTTACCTACACTCTAAGCCGAATATGTGTTTCTCTTCTCTTATCTAGTTATTCTTTCAACAATTTGATATCAAAGCATTCGAATCTGGGAGACAACTATGGTTGAGGATACAAGAAGTGCAAAACTACGTAAAATGGAGGAAATTTTGAAGGAGTTGATGGAGAGAATGTTTTTGAAATTACAGGATAGGAGTGAGCAAATGTTTTCATAGATGCAAAATAGAACTGAAAAGATGGAAAAAAAGAAATGACGGCATTAAGGAATATAACTCTACAAACATTACAAAAATAGAAGTAGATATTGGAACAATAGACCCGACATCTCATAGTAGGGAAGAAGAAAGGGTGATGCCAGGCGAGGATAAATCGAATTGAATTTTCATCATTTGATTGTGAGAATGTCAAGCTATGGCTCTATCGTTGTGAGCAATAATTTTCTCTGGATCAAACTCCAAAATAAACGAAGGTGAATGTTGCTATTCTATAGAAGGATGAGCGAGCGTAAGAATGGTATCGACTATATATCAGAAACCGTAAAAAGACAGAGGTAATTGATTGTGATGAATTCACCAGGGCACTTAAACAATGATTTGATACAGAAATTTTCGATGACGCAGTAGGCAATTTTAAGGATTTAAAACAAGATAGAACAGCATTGGAGTACTGGGCACTATTTGATCACCCTTCCAACTGGTTGTCTTTACCATAAGAATACTTATCAGGGTTCTTTATTAAAGGACTTCGACCAAAAATTGATGTGACGATGAAGCTACATGAACCAAATTCCTTGCATCAAGTATACACGCTGGCCCGAAAGCAAGAAGCCATATTGATATCTGCAGGCAATATTCTATTAAATCGAAACAACGTCACAAAGAACATGAATACTAGTTGTCATTCCAACTTCCATTCGAAAGGGCAACCAGCCACCAACATAGCAAAGAACTCAAGTTTCGAAGGATTGTTGCCAACCCCAATGACAACATCACGATCCTCCTCTTCGATAAGATCGTTTAAACCACAAAGGCAAATTAACAATAGAGATTTCAATGAGAATAGAGCAAAGGGACTCTGTTTCTAGTATGATGAGAAATGCACCTTAGGTCACAAATGTAAGAAGAGACAATTACAATTTTATGTGATTTCTGGAGAGGAAGATAGTTCAAAAAATTCACCTGAACTAGAAAAGGAAGAATTGGAGGGAAGCCCAAGAGAAAATGATGGCCCTATGGTTTCCATGCAAGCTATATTGGGTGTAACATCCCAACCCCGTAAGACCCGAACCCGATGTCGTGGGTGATATCCGAATTCGTGACACACGAGATTGGTAGGCTACGCACTCAAATTCGGTACAAAACTAAAAATGCAGTTTTACAACAGTTAATTTAAAACATAGATTCCGTAATCACATTTCAATCATACAGTTATCAATTGGAG
>JANZLD010000235.1:72818195-72847400 GCA_026413575.1 Erythroxylum carthagenense | reverse complement strand
AACATGCTCAGTCAGTGAATGCAGTGCAATCCTATCAGTCTGTCCCAATTTACCATAATACCCTTGCTAACAGTAACGGGATGTTACATTGGGATATTCGAGGAATAAAGAATTCAAACTGATGAGAGTAGTAAGCATATATCAGAGACGACAAATTCACATTATGATCGATAATGGTAGTACATATAATTTTGTGGATTCATCAATCGTATAAAAAAAAGGAGGGTGCAACAAATAGGAGATAGAACCTATATTTATAACAATAGATGTAGAACCAATATTTATAACAATAGGTGGTGGCTTACAGTTGAAATGCAATCAACATTGCAGGAATTTTGCTTGGATGGTGCAAGGGGCTCAGTTTACCATGGACGCATTGATTCTGTCATTGGGGGGCTACGACGTCGTTCTAGGGGTGCAATGGTTGATTGGGTTAAACGACGTGCTGTGTAACTTTAAAGAATGGACAATGATGTTTCAGTGGGAAGGAAGGGTGATAACCTTTTACAGAAATCCAAAAGGAAAGTCTCAGGTTCTCTTTAGTAAAGGATTCCAAAAACTTTTACACAGACCAATAGACGGGCAGCTATTCATGTTAAAACTAACACCTATCGAGTTTCAATTGCAATAAATGAGGTTCAAGGATGAACAATGGAGCGCATTCGAACAAATCAATGCAATCTTGTCGGAGTATGCAGAGATTTTCTAGGAACCCATTCAACTTCTGCCGGACCGCAATCAAAATCACTAGATTGTTCTGAAGGAAGGGGTTGAAATAGTTAACGTGCGTCCATACCGATACTCCAAAGTACAGAAAGATGTGATAGAACAAACAATGAGGGACCTCATGAAACAGGGGTTCATTAGACACAGTTACGGATCCTACGCATCGCCAGTCGTTTTGATGAAGAAGAAGGATGATACATGGCACATATGCATGGACTACCGGGAACTTAACAAATTTATAATAAAAGACAAATTCCCGATGCCATTGATTGAAAAATTGTTGGATGAGCTATATAAGGCTAACTGATTCACCAAGTTGGACCTGTGTTCAGGGTATCATCAGATCCGAATGCAACTGGAGGATACTCCCAAAACAGCGTTCATAACACACGAGGGCCACTACAAGTTTTTTATCATGCCATTCAGCTTGACGAATGATCCTTCAACATTTCAGAGCCTAATGAACGAATTATTGAAGCCATTTTTTAGTCATTTCATACTGGTTTTTTTTACGATATACTCATTTATAGTTCATTGCTACAACTACATGTTGAACACATTTCAGTGTCTACAAACTCGAAAGACAATCAGTTGTTCTTGAAATGAAGTAAATGTGTTTTTCAAATTGAGTATCTGAGATATACAATCTTGGAAGGAGTTGCAACAAACAGTCG
Source organism: Erythroxylum carthagenense (assembly GCA_026413575.1). Classification (NCBI taxonomy): domain Eukaryota; kingdom Viridiplantae; phylum Streptophyta; class Magnoliopsida; order Malpighiales; family Erythroxylaceae; genus Erythroxylum; species Erythroxylum carthagenense. The sequence goes on along the minus strand of JANZLD010000235.1, from coordinate 72,846,000 downwards.
AAAGGTTAAGATGATAGAAGAGTGGCTAAAATCTAAGGGAATTACGAATTTAAGGGGCTTTATAGGCATTATGGGGTATTATCAAAGGTTTATTAAAGGATACGGATTAATAGCCAAGCTACTGATTGATTTATTGAAGAAGGAACGAATAGCTAACTGGAATTGGCAACAAGAAGAGAGAATTGCTTTTGAAACATTAAAAAAAGCAATTACATCAGCTCTGATGTTAGCATTGCTTCTAAACCTTTTGTGGTGGAGGTCGATGTAAATGGTCAGAGGATAAGCATTGTCTTGCAACAGGAAGGTCACCCGATTGCCTTTCTCAATAAGTCATTGGCTAAAAGATATCACAGACTATCCACTTATGAGAGAATTTTTGGCGGTAATCAAAGTCAATTGGTATTGGCACCATTATTTGAGTTGCAAGCATTTCTATGTTAAAACAGACCACTATAGTCTTAAATATTTATTAGAGCAATGGTTATTGACTCCACTCCAACAGTTGTGGCTTCCGAAACTCCTTGGCTACGACTTCCAAGTGCAGTATCAGAGTGGAAAGGAAAACGCCGCCACAAACGCCCTCTCTTGAATAATCAGTACAGAAATGTTAATGTTCACAGTAATACAAGTTCAAGGAGAGTTATTAAATGAATTAAGAAGAGTTGGGAGGACCAATCAACCAGGGAAATTACTAAACAGTTGGAATCGGGACACTTGAAAGCGGGGGTATTATGAATAGAAGGAGGGTCTGTTGAGATGGAAGGGTCGTTTAATAGTGAGACATGGTGTTATTAAAGTTACAACCGTATAAGCAGCATTCTCTACAAAGAAGTAACTAGAAATTGTTGTCGCTTTATTATGGACCATATAGGATAATATGCCGAATTGGTAAGGTGATATGACACCTCCAACACATGGGCTAAGATTTAGTCAATCAGTAGTTTGATCCCATTACGCACATCTAGTAGTTATCCCATTATTTTAGCTATTATGTTATTTTACCTATTATGAGTCTTATCTTTTATAACGATTAGAAGTCTATCTTTTATTATGATTAGGAGTTTATCTTTTATTGTGATTAGGAGTCTATCTTTTATTGCGATTAGGAGTCTAGCATTATAAATATATGATAGTTAGAACAAATGAGGAGCTTTTGAGAAAATTAATTCCTTTGTTTTGAAGGTTAATCCTCTCCATACGAACTGATTTGGGAGTTTAAAATTCTTGCTCTCAAATTTATCAATAAAGTTCTATTATTCAGTTACTTCTATTGTCTTTCTTTTCTGGTTTCTATCATTTGGTATCAGAGCAGGTTGATTCCTATGGTAAACACACGAACCTCCGTACCTATCACCCAACCCATTGATCCACAAAACACTCATCCCTCCTCACCCAATTCTTCCAATGACCAAATCGTCACTCAACTCGCTGCTATTGTATCCAGATTAGGAACAATTGATACTCTGGCAGCAAAAATAGCTACACTGGAAGCTAATCAAAAAGCCACCAGTATCCCATCTTCTTCTATTCATAGACAAAAAAACAAATACGTGAACCCCACTCGGGACCACGATCAACGCAATCCTCAACTACGTTATCAACGTCGAACTAACGGACAAGATAATGAAGAAGAATCTCAATCATGGCGACGATAACGTCCTTACACCAAGATCGAGTTTCCAAAATATGACGGAGGAGACCGAGGGGCTGGATTCTAAAAGCCGAAAAATACTTCCGTTATTATCAAACGCTAGACGAACACAAGGTCGACATAGCCGCGATGTATTTGTAGAGCGATGCTTTGGATTTGTTCTCCTGGCTCAGCAACGTTCAAACCATGATCTATTGGGAGGAACTCGTTCAGGCCTTCCAAGAGAACTACGATCCTACTAAATTTCAAAACCCTGATGAATACCTCTGCAACATCAAACAAATCGGTACAGTCCAAGAGTATAGGTCGGAATTTGCACGGAGATCAGCCCGAGTTGTGGATTGGCCGGATCATTGTCTATTAGGGGTATTCCTAAACGGTCTTAAAGATGATTTCAAAGCTGACGTTCGCATCCACAAGCCATGCACCATCTACAAAGCTGAGTTTGGCACTAGAGTTTGAACAAAAGTCCAACCTTAAAAGTGGGCCAAAATCAAATCAATGGGTCAACTCTAATATGTCCAATACCTCACAGGCCCAAACTTCCAATTTGTCGCCTGTAGGTCCATTCACCAGCAACCCAATAGCACAACATTCCACATCTGCTTCTGCTTCTTCTCGATCGATGATGCTGCGCACTTGGAATCAGGAGAGACAACTGCGTATTTTAAAGGGGCTTTATTTTCGTTGCAACGAGAAGTTCTCTTCCGGCCATCGCTGCAAGGTCGCGACCCTCAATCTCATGGAGATGGCTGATGAAGACGGCGACGACGCGCTAGTAGAGGCTTTGGCTGAAAGCAACGGAACAGAAAAATTTGCCAAGATTTCTCTCTTTCCGCCTTGAGGACAAAGCGAATTTTCAAGAGGGACGCATTGATACGACACCTCCAACACATGGGCCAAGATTTAGTCAATCAATAGTTTGATCCCATTACGCACATCTAATAGTTATCTCATTATTTTAGCTATTATGTTATTTTACCTATTAAGAGTCTTATCTTTTATAACAATTAAAAGTCTATCTTTTATTATGATTAAGAGTCTATTTTTTATTATAATTAAGGGTCTATCTTTTATTGCGATTAAAAATCTAGCATTATAAATATCTGATAGTTAGAACAAATGAGAAGCTTTTAAGAAAATTAATTCCTTTATTTTGAAGTTTAGTCCTCTCCATACGGACTGATTTGAGAGTTTAAGATTCTTGCGCTAAAATTTATCAATAAAGTTCTATCATTCAGTTACTTCTATTGTCTACTTCTATTGTCTTTCTTTTCTGGTTTCTATCGTCAGGTTGCGTATAAACTAAAGTTGCCTTCAGAATCGCTGATTCACCCTGTGTGTCATATACGGTTGTTTAAATATCAACCTAAGCTCGAAGATTAAAGCTGTAAATACCATATCAGGTTTCATCTTAATGAATCTAAATGTGTTATTTTGCACTTGGCGTTATCAAAACCAAGATTCAGGTTATTTGATTAGTAAAATTCAACAACAATTAATACCCATCTTAGAAAACTGTCTAGACAAACCAGAACCACCAACCAAATTTCTTGTCTTAGGCTTAACCACTGGAGGCACCCAAATGCTGAAGCCATGTCCTCCATTTTTAGCTTCCCTATCATCTCTGGTGTGGCTGATGGTGGTTTGAGCAGTAACTTTGGTGCACCCAGATAGCCATTTGGACTCCATGTAAGTGCTAGTCCTCCACGGAGGTACATGAAGACCTCTGTCTCTAAGTGACTGTTTAGCAGCAAAGCAAAGCACAGAGATTATCTTCATAAGCTTGTTTTCACTTCCTACAAATATGGACGGTAGTGTGTCTACTAGGTCTTTGTAGGACTTTGTTGGTCTTGCCAGTTCAAATTGAGACTTGAAGTCTATATCAACTATTAGCCTCAGTGGACAGTCATTCTCAGTTTTGGACACAATCTCAATGTACTCATAATCACCTGTTAAATCCAGTAAATACCAGATTGTATAGAAAAATCAATCACAAGCATTCCAATTCTTGTTGAACCTTAAAATGAACAAAGAAAATATGGAGACCCACCTGCAGGACATCCCAAGGAAGTGACACAAGAGGTGTGACAAATGGAAGCATTGAAGCCATCCATTTTCAACTTCATGACAAGCCATTTCTTCAGAACAGTTGTCTTCTCAGAATCCATCTTGTTTCTCATGTGCTTCAACACCCTCCCAAGAACTTTACACTCAGGTTCTATCCCAGTTCCAAGTATCTCCTGGAAAACCCCAAGATCACAAGAAAAATCTCATTAAAAACATACAAAATTATCATCCAGGAACACCCAACAACTTCAATATCATGAGTACCTGCAGAGTGGAAACTTTAGCTTGATGGTTTATAGAATGGAACTCTGAGGAGGAATTAGGAAAAGGGGTGGGTGATGATTCTGATTCCATGAAGTCATGCACCATCTGAACCAGTCTGTCCTCTTCTAAACTTCCCATCCTTTCCTGAGTTTGAAGAAAAGAAAGAGGGGCTCTTCCTATTTAAATCTTCTAGCCCCTTCCTGTGGATAGCTGGTTTATATGAATTTTTACAGCTTTGATATGATGAAAGATGAGGTCATATTATGATGATATGATCTGCTACTGTAGAACAATTTTCAGTCAGCAATCTCTACAAAACAAAACAAACTAGGATTATCAGAGAAGAATAAAGGCCTTCGAAAATGACACCATAAAAGCTGTCATCCTCTCCAAACTCCACTAATAAAGATCTGAGCTTTCATTAATGGTGTTTAAAGATAAAATCATGGTGATAGAACCAATCTAAGAAGACGTTACAGTGACTTGTCTTTCAAAAGGACACTTGTCAGCTACTTAGGATGTAAAGAGAGGATCGGTGTCCTTTTGTGCAATGATGGGTATGTTCTGCACACACTTTTAGTGCTCAAGATGGTGACACCAAGGTATTGGGAAAATTTTGTTCAGGTGCTTCAGCAAGTCAATCTTCACGAGGCATTAATCATTCATGTGAGCTAACTCACACATTACCTGGCCCATTGCCATTGGAGCAGTCATAAGTTGAGGTTGCTCTATTTTGCTGCTCAACTTAATTCTTATGTTCTTGAAAATATAATAAAATCAAGTCTAAAGTTAGCGTTTTAAACCAAATTTAATACAAATTAATAAATAAATTTTAAGAAAATACAATAAAATCAAGTCTAAAGTTAGCATTTCAAATAAAAAATAAATTTAGGTTTAAATTTTTAAAAATTCATTAAGTAGTAGATAAATAAATAGCATATTTAAAAAATATATAAAAAGGTGACATCTTTCTTATCTACAAGTCAGGAGACAGCGGCGGCCTCCTTTGTGCTTCGAATGTAATCATGATTTGGCATTTCGAGGAGTTAACAGAAACAGATAATGAATACGACTTTAATTTATTTTTGTTTATATTAATTTATTGTTATTTTAATAGTTTCATTATTAGTTTTATTCATTTACTAATCGTATTAATTTTAATATAACAAAATGTTTTTATTAGTCTTTTTATTGGTAAACTAACAAAGTTGCAGAGTAGTTGAAAAATATACACAAAAATTTTAAGATAAAATTAACATCAAACAATTTGTTCACTTAGATTAATTAATAAAAATATTTCAATAGAAAGCTAAAATTAAAAAATTAGGATAAAATTAATATATATATATATATATATATATATATATATTTGAAAACATTCTCGAAGATATATATACATATTCGAGAGGCGATCTCGAAAAAAAATATGTGAAAGAGACTGATCATGTACTAATAGCAAGGTCTGCGATGCAAATAATCATCTCGACAAGTTCATCGTTAGCTCTACTTTTTTTAGTGTTAAATCTATTCTAAAGCGGTATAACAATCAAAGATAGCTCGAGTTTCTAGTAGGTAGAAGTAAGAGTTTTAGTAAGCATTCCGTTAGCAATGCTTTTGTTTTTTACTAGTTAAGTATAAGACTACACATTATTCAACTTTTTCAGATCTCGTTTCTAAGTAAGATTTGTACTGAGTATTCTCATTATATAGACATACATGTATATATATAAAAAAAGAACCATAATAATAATTAACTTTTTATTATTTTAAAAGAATCATCCTTGAGAGTGATATATTATTATTGTTAATGCATTAAATCTAAAGAAAAAATCTGAACTTAAAATTGAATTTAATTGAATTTGAATAATTGAGTTCATAAGTCAAGATGATTTATTTCCGCTTATACGACGTTGGATCTTTGGATGGAAAATTCTGACCAAAACTTAACGTGCAACGATGCCCAAATCCTTTTTCGGATTTGATCCGCACACAAATTTGAATCCGATCAATTTAAACTAAACTTATTAACTTGGGTACAGGTCCACTAACCCGGACCAACTTGCTATCCCTACTTACCATGAACTTTCCTGCAAACTTCCAAACATCCATCAAAAGCATCCAAAACATTTCTCATTTGAAGAACATAACGCCAGAAAACATGTTATTAATATTCAACACAGATGAGAAATGCCAAGAACATAAAAGAGGCCAGGACCCCTCATTGAAGTAATCATTCACCTTGATGCCATTTTGACTGAATTAAGAAACGTATTTCTGTAGGAAAGAGCTGACACTATAGTAAATATGAAAAAATAGTAAATTGAGTGCTGTCAGGAACTACCGAAAAACCAGTATTCACAAGGTCGAACTCAGGAGATGACAAGGTATATGAAAAGAGATTGAATGAATTGTACTATGGTATGGATTGATGATCCTGTAAAGCTATGCAGAAACTGATTTAGGTTACACAAGTTGGATCAGATTATGAATCAAGCTACTGAGCACAATAACTATACAAGCAAACATCAAAATTCAGACAGATAGAGGTATGTAATGTAATGGCAAACACTATTATTTCCATAGAAACTAGTTGGAGGCACTGAGAGTAAAAAAGTCATCAGGTGAAACGAGAGGGTTGCATTGAAAAAACTGTATGACAAAAAGAGTTTCCTGTAAATATTTGAGGCAAGCCAAAACTTGTCCTAATCATGTAAGGGAAAAGACTTACGCCTCTCTATTTTCCTCTTTGCCTCAAATAGGAAAACTTTACATCATAAATTACTATAAATGATCAGTACAATGGAGAAATCTAAATTTTTTTAATCAGTAAGCTGTGAAATAAATTCTTGAATGAGAAGAATCTAATCAGGATCTACGGTTGCATCCAAGTTCTTCAGGATTGTTAGTCACTTTCTATTGGTTATCTCAGACAAAATGTTGAGTAGGATATTCATGCTCGTATCCATTATAATCATAGTATAGCCTCTCCCCTTTACCAATATCACGAGTTGCGACCAAAAAGACCCGGCATTCACCATTCACACTGTACCTCACACACTTACAATTCTGCTTCTTCTTACCATCCCTGCACAAAATTGGATATGATTTAACCATGAGAGGCAATTTATACTAAACTGACTTTTGAATAAGTGTTTGGAAAAAAAATAATGTAGAGTTTTGGAAATGAAAAAGCTGAGGGATAAGGCTGGACCAGTGCTACAAAACATGAAGCATGACTCAGAAAAGGATTCTAAATATGGGAGTAATTAGAATGCCCTTCCATGAGACCTATACCTTTCACTTATTAGCATTAAGGAGACTAGGTTATACAGGCTTACGGAGTATGATTGTTAATGCCATTGATAAATCGAGCAATATTTCCACGTTTATCAGGGCAGATGACAAGGCTGTTAGATGGGTCTTTTGATAAAAGAAGTGTCATCATACTATCACAGTCATCATGTTCACGATTTCTAATGTAATCCACATCGCCGGTGTATTCTGCTATGAATGTCATATCCTTTATTTGGCCGTCTGCCTCAACTGTAAATCTGCAACACAAAACAACTTCGAACCGACTCAATTATGCAGAGACCAAATAAAGCGTTACTAGCACTTCAAATAGGTTCCAGTACCCTTCACATGAATCAAAAACAACTATGAGGGGAGGGCATTCGCCTCTTCTGTTCATGGCTCTGCACTGTTCTAATGTCTCTGTGTCTTCCTTTGTTAGAACCTAAAGAAAACACCCCGTACTGACTGGTAATTGATGACATCGAAATGATCTTGAAGGAAAATAAGAATAATAAGTATTAAGTTCATACCTGCATACCACCATCTTCGAACATTGATTGATTGGCTGATCTCAGAGCCATGCCAGTTAAATAGGTCAGGTCATCACTAAATTCCATGTGCAATGTTGTTAAAGCAGTAGCAAGGGTGCCCATTTGTTTCAACCTTCTAGCAGGATCTTCTGATGGGATATATGGCAGTAGTCTCCGCCTTTTCTTTTGATAAACCAATGGTCCAGAACGTTTCCGACGCTTTCGAGTTTCTTCAAGTCAAGAGAAGCGAAAGAAAATATTTGAGTTTAAGTATTGAAAAATTAGTTAATAAAAAGGATAAACTGGAGACTTCAGGGAACTGGTAGACCAAACAAAGCACAAAAACACTTAATAGGATAATGAATTTAACACAAAACTAGTTCAGCATTTTAAGGTTTGTTTTGTCTTAACACAACACTATACTTGTGGAAGCAAAGATCGGTAACAGAATACGAGGTTTTGAACAGGCAAGAAGGCATGCTAATAATAAATAATAGCTGCAAATTGCACACAAAATGGAATAGGGAGCCCAATATCTATGCTACTTTTCTTGCTTAGTGGCAATTCCAAAAAGTTAGTACAAATCACAATAAAACTAAAGTTCCCCGTTAACTGTCCATATGCAAAGTGAAAGAATCCTTGTCAATAAGTATTTATCATTTATATTAGAATTCATCTCCAAGTACATCGTACAGTGACTCAGCAAAAATTACTTAATTAGATGGGGAAAAAAAAGAAAAGAAAATAATAGACTCAAAATTATTATAGAATTGCATGGAACGTTCATGACAGAAAAAGAAACAAAGGAATGCAAGAATAGATCTCCCCCAATTCATGAATGGACGAATAGGTGTTCAACTAAGAGCCCAACAAAGAGCCAAGAGGGGCAAGAGGCTCTTTATATGCGCCATCTTGGAATTGTATGTTGAATTTCAAGGGGTCTTCATGCACTGCTTCTAAATCTAGTTAAATGGTAACTAGAGACTTTGAAAAAAAAATGCAGCTTTTTATGTTGTGGAACTCAACTAGCCAACTTGGATTGTACAAACTTTGCTGCCTTTTAAAATAAATAATCAGCCTGGAGCAAAAGAGATAGGGAGTCCTATTCAGGTTCTACATAGACGTGCATATTAAAATGCACATGCTTATGTGTCTTTCTACTCACATAAATGACACTCTTCATTGAAATATAGAATTTATGGAGCTTTCCAAAAAACGTATATCCGTACTGCTGAAAGATGTTATATTCCAATATGATCCGTGCACTTTTTTAGGATAAGGAGTTAGTTTACGTGTTCTTTGATATCTGTCAAATGTAAGGATACATCCCTGAAAGCCACCTCAGAGAAGTATAACAGACTATTAAATGCCCTAGCACGTAAAGATACATTTTAGGTGATTTTGTTGGGTAGCTTACAATCAAACATCACCATCATGCTATTAGATGCGTTAGTTGCTTCTAAGAATCCAAACTAATTGATATATGTCATATATGGCAAGGAAGGAAGTTCAATATGGACACTAATTAAATTGTCCAACATAATCAGACATCAGAAAAGCAGCATTATTAAAATTGAAAGTGTAACAAAAACAACAATGGCAGAAGGTAGACTATTAATACCGAAAAACACCTTAACTACTTAGTACTTTATCTAGCTTAAATTTGCATATAAACGCCAAATTTGGTGATTACTCATGCATCTTCAGTAAACTAAGCCTCATATCTTATGCCAACAGCTTTGCATCAGATGGTAAGACCCTAAAACCTGCTATCAGGCATTAATTACGCAATTGACTGAGCATGATCAGTATAAAGTTGGCAGTCTTATCGACATGTATGCTTACATATTGTTTTCTTCTAAGATGCAATAGATGGCTATCACTACAGGTTAAGTTAATAGAAGGCCATTATAGTAAAATGTAATGTAAAAACAATCATGTTTCAGTGAACAAGGAGGAATGCATACTAATATAAGATTAAGATTCTCGATTCTCACATTGCTTTTCTGAATACATAGCTCATTGAAATTTCATGTTTACTAATTGCAATGAAAGGTCTAAATTATCACAAATTTCTAGGATATGAAACTTAAATTCTTGATTAGAGCAACCACTGAATGACTATTATATTCACTTCTCTGTTTGACATTAAATTGAATCTATCAAGTGTTTGTTATTCTCTATCAGAAAGGGATAATAATGTTCATTAGTGTTATGTTATTGCATTGGTGTTCTCATACTTGTTTGATATGATTTTCTAGCCAGAAGTTGAACGAGAAGCACATTAACTTGAGTAGAAATTGGTTGCACGAAGCCTGAAACAGTTTCAGTCATAAAACATCAATAGAATCAACAAAATGAAAAAGAAAAACAAACAGAAACATGAAAGAAGAAACAAAGCCACAAAACAGTGATGATAAACAAATTCACCTAGAGTAGACCTCCATTTCTCTTTCTCCTCAATGCTCTTTTGAATCCTAAAGAAGTCAATTATCTTCTTCTGCGAAAGCCCTAAAATTCAACCATACGAACCTACATTGTCAAAATTTTACATCTCCAGAGGAAAAAAAACCAAAAATTTTCAAAAGAAGAACATTCACCGAGAGACGAAACCAATAAATTTCCCCTACTTCTTGCTGGTCGCTGACCGGAGCATTTATGACAAAGCCACGATCCAATCGGAATTCTAGCGACGATCGGCCTCAGGCACTTCATGTGAAATCCTTTATCGCATTTATCACACAACAGCAGCTCGTCCGGCCGGTCGCCGGAGCCGCATTGTTGGCAGCTAATGCTGTTGTAATCAGCTGGCTCCGCCACCGCGTAGCGCGCCGTGGCCAGTATCTCCGACATCGATTTCAACTTCTTTGGCGGCGGCGACGGCGGCGGAGAAGGCCGTCGAGGAGCTAGGGTGCGCCGGCGAGACCCTGAGAATCCCCGCGCAGCCGCCGTCGCCGCCTCCGTCGAGGAGGTGGTGGAGGCCGTAGCCATCGGAAATGTTGCACTAGAGAGATAAAGGCGAAGCTAGAGAGAGAGAGAGAGCTGGAATTGCCTTTTTTTTCTGTTTAAAAATATACTTTTGTCTGTTCAGGTTTTTTTTTCCCCCAGAGGGCCAGAGAGAAGAGACAGTTGCTAACGTGCGCGGCTCGTGCGCACGGAATTTCATGTGCGCCTTTTGCGTTTGAAGCCGTTTCTGGTGTAGAATGACCACAACGACCTTTGAATAAGTTCGTGTTTTAGATTTTAGAGAAAAGTATTATCATTCAACATTAAATTCAATATCCATTTTTTTAAAAAAAACCAAAAATCAAATTTAGATTTTCTCAAAAATATATTAGAGAGAAGACTTTCTATTGAATATTAAATTATCAAGAAGTAATTATTCCCTACCAAAAAAAGAAAAATGCGTTATTTAGTACCAAAATTACAAATTTTAACATAATCTTCCCTTAACTACTTCCAAGTATTACATTAAAACCTATATTAAATATATAGGTTTTAACCTGACTCGTTGGATTAACCTCAGGCTGTTAAAAGTACAAAACGACTTCATTTTACTTAGGCCTCAGATTTAGAAAAATTAAGCTTGATGTTTGGTCAATTCAAGCCTAACCCATTGACTTTAGAATGAGTAAGTCAAATTCAAACTTAGTAGTCATCCCTCTTAAGTTTAATAAGAAATTGGTTAAATGTTAGTGGTCTAATTCAATTTTGAATAAGTAAAATTGGTTTCAATTGTATCTAAATTTTAAGTATATTTAAAAATCTCAAATATATTTATTTGAGTTTCAATTATTTTAATTTAAATATTATTCAAACTTAATTATAACAAAGACCTAAATCCAATTTAATTTTTCAATCTTCATTTCTTGATTTTTTAAGTATTTTTGACCTTATTGTTATCTTTATGAAATAAATATTATAATAATTTCACAAGTTTTTATCTGAATTTATAAAAAGAAAAAATGCATACATTTATGTTATAATTTTTGGCATATTAAAAAAATACAAAATTATCTCATTACAAAAGGTATTCTTACTTTTATAATACCTAATTTAAGATATTAATAATAAAGGAATAAATAATATTATTTTATAATTTATTATTTTAATTTTAATTTTGGATAATTCCCACAAAAAGGAAATCTTTGAAACTTTTTTTATTATATTATTTCAATACAATCACATTATTTTAACTTGAAAAATAAAATTATTTTTCTTCCCAAAGTTCCATTACAAACGAAGGAGAGGGTGAGGCTATTCATGGAAGAAGGACAAGTGATCATTCTCAGGAACACACACGGTTATAAGAAAAGCTACTCAAAACTCAAAAGCACCACCTCTTCTTAGGCTTGTCAAACATTCCAGGTCCATAAGTGGAGAAGAAGATCTCAATGAGTAGAGGAAATTGCAGGAGAGCAAAAAGAGTGACAGGAAGGCTTGCGAGCAGAATTATGGGAGCTGAAACCCAAGATAAACGTTCACGGAGGGTAAGCACCAGGGTCACTCCAAAAGTTACCATCATTGTAGCTATGGAGAAGAAGAGAGTTGACAGGCCTATGATCAGCTTTGTAGGGAGGGACATGAGGAAATCTTCTTCTGAATATCGAGACGTCAGGATTCCTAGAAACATGAGCAATGAAGATGCTGAAGCAAACAGTGACATTGCATCAGATACTACGAAGATCATGAATGAGTTCCTTTCCACGTAAAGTGGTGTCCCTGTGAATTGATCATACCCTCCTGGAACTGTAAATAATGCAGAGAACATGATTGTTGCTATAAGAGCAGCCACTACTGTGCTTGAATTCGCTGTGTCTTTCATCCATTTCTCACCCTCTTCCACTAGCTTCTTGTGTGATTCTGTGAACAATGTTCGAGGCGTTTTACGATATACATTCACCATCTCCCTGTACTTTGGTTGCACGACCTTCTCCACTTCCTGCCATGGAGGAAAAGTGCTGCTGCTATTACAGAATCCTGTGAAGAACTTACCAAGTATGTTCAAGCATCTACCTTACCTTGTACCATTGCAGCTCCCTCTGCATTTGTAATGCGGCACCTGAAACACGGTCCAGCTGAGTGGATGGTGCCAAGAATGCAGCTTGATGCAGAATGTTGTTGTGATGCTTGTCCCAAGATGTTGCCATTGCATGCCTCTTTGCACCCATCCTATATATAAGGCTGAAGATCTTTTCTTGGCGCTGCAAAGTTGCATATAGAAAGATTCCGCGGTTGAAATCATCCTCAATCCATAAGATATCAGGGTAATGATCAGTTATCTCAATGATTAACTCAATGATTCCGTTCTTAATAGCATCAAATACAGCTTTTTGCACGCCAACTCTTTTGAATTCGGACTTGTGTACAGTTGATAGTTGTTGACAGATGAAGCAGAGCAGTTCATGTGCTTGGCTATGCATCAATTTCAGGTTATACATGTGTTTGATAGCTGGAACTGCGTGAGTACCACATGTTTTAGCACTCCAGGTGATTGTATATTGAAAGGAAGTATTTCATAAATTATTACTTACCAAACACTGTCACGCTTTTCCAGAACATCACCAACAACTTGTTGAATACTGAAATATGTCATTAGCAGAGTCAAAGATAGTAAGCAACCTGCATAATTGACACTCTAAAATAAATGATGCTTGAAAGAACCTTGTTTAGTGGTGCTCCTTTGATCGATTTGTCCGCTATGGGGCCTTTCGATGTCTTCATGGAAGTTGTCAAAGGAATCGGACTGAGGTACTCGGATACCTAAACAAGAAAAGGAATTGAGTACATTGGAATTCAATCTTATTCAGAAAAATCTCTCACACAAGCCTGAATTCTGGCTTGCTTCAAGTGAAGATCAGCAGAGAAAGGTATTCATACTCAAATATATCCAATAGTTCCACACAGAAAGATGGCATCCACTAAGAAATGCAGAAGGTTTCTGAGCCAACATATCAAGAGCTGTATCACTGTCACTATCTTCATGGAAAGTCAGTTCTGGATAATGCTGAAGCAGATTCAAAGCAATATCTACACAAAACGATGAACCAAAAAGAAACAACAGATCAAGGAAAACTTCATGGGAACGATTTATTGATCAACAAACAAATTGTACTATGTGATCAGATTTATTGTGTAATACCATATTGTTCATCAATAATACAGGTTGTCAGAAGCAAAGCCCCATTCTTGCCTCTTTCAGGACTGAGCTCTTCTTTTGGACTCTCTGCATAAAGGTAACGAACCATGTCTTTCTGCCCATAGAGTGAGGCTACAACAACTGGGATGAGGCCATTCTGGTTTGGAATGCAAAGTAAGGCTTTGTTCTTCTTCACCAAAACCTCTGCAATCCTTACAATTCCTCCAATGGCTGCATAGTTAAGTGCTGTAGCACTATTTATGTTTGTTATTGTTAAGTCTTCCGCTTCCAACCTGTTCACCAAATCCTCTACAATCTCTACATGCCCGGCAAGAACCGCGACGTGTAGAGCTGTATCTCCATCTGCTGAAAGACTAGCCGTCAGTGCATCTTCATGATCTTTCAGGAACTTCATTGTAGCCTCCCAATCACCATTGTAGATAGCTCTGTATAGTGGCAGATTGTGGAAGTACTCAGTATCCTTTATATCTGCCAAGTGAAGATTCAAAGTTACTTTGTTTTCTCTGTACCTCACAAATGATTAAATTCTTCTCAGCATCACAATCTTTCTGCATAGTTTCATCAGAACTTCAATTCCATATGGCCATTGAACAACTTACTTACCTATGTCCTTGCTTGACCTTTCATGTGATATTGAAGGAAGCAATTTCGCCTTCCGTGATGGGAAGTTGCGGAAGCTCATACCGCTAGATGATGCCATAGATATTCCTGAAGAAGATCCATACAAAAAATTGTGAGCTCACACGAATATATTTTCACGGAACATATCATGTAACCGATGCAATTCTCTTAAAAGGAGATCATATTGAGGCATTCATCACAGAAATGATACATAGAATCTGTATTTCATACCTTAGCAAAGGAAGTCTGTCAGGAAAACTTGCAGGAATTCTTAGCGTCCAGAAAAAAAGGGAAAGGGCCAATGGATTGGATGCCAAGTGCTGATTCTAAAGGATCACTGTTTAGTAATGTTTTTGTGTGTAGTTGCTACTTCTTTCATGTTCTTCTTGGGACATAACTAGACAATGTACAAAGCTTGACATAAGTAAGTCTAAAGACAATAGCAGTCTTCAAAAGCAAGAAAACCCAGGGAAAGCAAAAGAGAAGATTCTTCTAAATGATACCTTACCAAGAATTGCAGTCCATTAATGGTCCCAAGTTGAGAATAAGAACTGCACATATTTTGATCTTTTTTTTGCTTTTCACCTTTTTACTTAAGAACATATGATTTTAGTTTAAAACACTCTTTGCATCAAGTTTGATCTGCAGATTCTGCACTACTCAAGTTTGAATTGCCTTCTTTGTGAAGAAAAATGGACAAGACAAACAGATTAATAAGAGAGCCATTTGCCCAAGGAAAAGTGATGGCTGGAGCAATTTTGGTGGAAGTTGCAGAGCAAAGTTCAGAGTTATCTAACAACAATTTTAATTAAAATTTAAAAGAGTTAACAGATCGAGAGAAAAAATTTATAAATTTATAGAAGTTTTTACTCTCATATTCTTTTTAATATGAGATTAGATCAGAAATGAAAATGGCTCGATTCTGTTAGATCCGAGCTCTAAAATAAGCTCGAGCTGTCCCAAAATAATATTATTTTTAAAAATTAAATTAAAATAATATTATTTTGATAATAAAGTTCGAGCTATTCAGGCAGTTTTAAACCAACCCTTAGGCTATGCCCAAGTTGGATCCAACATTCGAATGACCTCAATTTGCTCTATTAACTTAAGCCTGAATTGAGCCAAAATTGCCAGACCTATGAGAAATATCACAATTTCTTTTCCTTGAACCTTTGATGTTCTCACGAACACTCAATTCACAATCTAAGATCTTCCTTCTTCTTCTCTTCTGATGTGGAACGGGACTTGAAACTTGCCAAGAGTCACCCATCATTCACGGACCTGTAGTCAAGGGCCAGTCTCTGCCCTTATCATCCCAACTAGGGATGGCATTAGGCCAAGAGGCTCAAACCTGCACTCCAAATTATAAACCAAAATTAAAAAAAAAAAAGAAGCCCGAAAATTTAAAAAAAAAGGTCCAACCTTAACTCAAAGCTTAATCAATTTGAACCAAATTCCGATCAAGCTGGACCTGAACTAAATGGCAACTACTAATTTCAGCCCAACATTAGCTAACGGATGCTTACTCCAGTACTCGTATTATGAAATCTTACATAAGAGTTGGGTATTACAATCCTGTCAAAAATGAAAGGAGAGGTGAAAACTTTAATAAACTTACCAAAAATACTATAAATCAACTTCTTGATTAGCAAACACAATCAAAATTAGGATTCCAAGTATTGGTCGAGGTAAAAGGCCAATCTTTAGCCTAACATAATTCACTCGAAGTTCATCTTTATCATAGCATTTGCGAGAATCAATAGAAACTTATAAGTTTAAAGGTACTTTTATCAGATCGTATCAACCAACCAATTTTCACTATATAATCATACCATTCTGAGCATATATATATATATATATATATCAACCGATTACTTGTAGGTTTACAAAAGTTCTGGTTCAGAAGATCAGACACTAATAAGAACATAAGAGTAATGATTGTATTTCTCTTTATGAACAACAACATTTGCAGTAAAAGAACTAAGGAAAAACTATGGCATGTCAAAAAACTTGACTCTACTTCTGAGATTTGAGTATGCTAAACTAATAGGACTATAAGAAAAAATTGCAGAATAATTAGACAGAGGAATGTACATGTTTAAAGCTGCAAGATTCTGAGCCCCTGGATGATCTTAACTAAATCACAAGGGGAGGGAACGGGATGATTTTGTGCGTCTTTTTTGCAAGTTAAGTCTTCAGGTTCGGGATCTCATTCATTAGAGCTTGATGGGCAGTCCATAATTGTGGAAAGTTTTGATCTTTCCATCTGATCCTGCAGTCAAAATTACAAGTCCCCAGGCCTCAGACAGAAGAACTTGCTGCTCCTCAAGGCTTCTATCGTGGAGGTCCTGATGATGCTCATTTTCTACTTCAGGAAAGGGAAGTTTTTCCTCAGGCCATGTTGCAGAACTCCCCCTGCAATGTCCATTCATGAAG
Source organism: Erythroxylum carthagenense (assembly GCA_026413575.1). Classification (NCBI taxonomy): domain Eukaryota; kingdom Viridiplantae; phylum Streptophyta; class Magnoliopsida; order Malpighiales; family Erythroxylaceae; genus Erythroxylum; species Erythroxylum carthagenense. The sequence goes on along the minus strand of JANZLD010000235.1, from coordinate 72,828,974 downwards.
AAGCAATTGCCAAGAGAAAATTGGTCCGGGTCTCTTCTCCAGGAGGAAGCACATTCCTCTCTTTGAATGTGGCTATGGAGTTTATCATCACTCCTTGCGGACCTCAAGTCTCTTCGCACACCTGACCATGGCACTGCAATAGTCACACCTTCTGCGTAGAAATGTTCACATGACCTCACAGATACTACATGTTTGGATGATGGGGTACACAAGTCACCATAATTCCAGACATAAACACGAGAGTCCTCCCCAGCTGAGATTATGTGTCTCCTAGCCGGAGTAAATGAAGCTGACATCTGACTTCCTGACTTTGGAAGACCTATAATATACAAATCATATATTAATTAGCATAAATGAAATAGATTGACTTCCGATAAATAATGAGATGAATTGGACAGATACACATGGAGATAGAGTGACTAGTTTCGTAAAAGTTTCATAAACTTGCAAGTTAAGTTGAAATGAGTTTGGATTCACAAAATGAATATATATATATATATATATATATATATGCCCAGTTTCCAAGCAAGAGAGATCCATGCACGGATGGATGATCAGAATCAGGAAGGTGAAAGCCAAAAAACAATATATCCTACTTGGAAAGGTATAGAATTATACAAGTGAACCATGGAAACCAAAATCATTACAGACATTACTAAAAGATTATACCTTTAAATTTAGCAACAATGTCAAATCCATCAAAAATCCGAACTTTTGAATCTTCAGAAGTGATCATGACCTTTTTAGATATTTCGTCTACAAACTGTGAATAAAACCAAAAGTTAATGCTACATAGGGGTGTGACAAGCTTAACTTTCTATTGACAAGATCTCAAAAGGTGAAACCTGAATGCTGGTAATCCTGTTTCCTGAGGTCCTCTTTTTGGTGCAACAATTTAACTCTGCTTCAAGCTGGAGCTCACTGCCTATAGCATCAGAAGATAAGATTAGGCATAAAATCGGAGAATCAGAAAGCTTCAAATAAAATGGTAGAACTGCTCAAGCATGGTAACCATGTACCTGACACTTCATAGAAGTGGCAGGAACCTGTCAAGCAGCCAACTGCAAAACCCTGGAATGATTAAAGAACACCATACCATTTGTTAGAATATTGTCAACTCACAACCTGGTGATATGAGGGGAGGAGAAGAACCAAGAACCAGAATCATACTTTCGCATCAGGCTGGTAACAAAGAGCAGATATGACATCCCGAACATCAACCCAGTCAACAACTCGCTTCTCGTCCAATCCCCAAATTCGTACCTTTCCATCAATTGAACCACTGATGAAGTAGTTTTGATTGACAGGATTGAATTGAATGCATGTCACTGATGCCATTGAAAGATAAGAAAATTTCAGCTTAGAATTACTTTAAAGGTATAAATTTAAAGGTATAATCTTATGTGAAAAGTTCAGATTGGAGATAACAATCTTATGTGAAATTTTCTTATGTGATTGGAGATCAAACAACAAAAAAGAGGAAGGAGTTTTCAACTTTTCATACACTTACCATAATTACTATGACGAAAGACATGCAGGCAATGGTCTGAACCCAGTTTCCATAAACGAACAGTTTTATCCATGGAAGATGAAAGAAGATACTGCAACAGAAGTTCCCAAATCCAACTTCATATAAGAACCATATAAAGCTAAAGAAATAGTAGAAAACAACTCAAAAGTTTTTAAAATATGTACTAACATTAGTATTGGACCATGCCAGGTCTAATACATCACTGGTATGGCCATGAAGTTTTTGCAGTGGTGACTCTTCAATCTGAAAAACCTTGTCAGGAATGATCACTGATGGAAGGTTTATCTTTTTTGTGGTCAATTTTGATTTCTTATACGTCAACTTACTAGGACAATCAACATCAGATGCTAAAGAACTCAAATAGACATCCACTGATCTTAAGTTCCAAATGCAAACCACACCATCTCCACCACCTGTAGCCAAATACTGGCCATCTGGGTTAATTTTCATTGTCCTGATCAAGCTGTTATGAGCTTGAATTTCTTGTCCTTTATAGATCCCAGTAAACTCCATCCAACTCTTCTTGCTCTGCTTCACTTTTACTATGTTTGTTTCGGGTGTCTCAGGCTTTGACACACATGTACCTCTTATTTCCTTCCTCTTCCACCTTAGGTCTCTCCACCAACTCTTCATTTTTTTCTTCTTCTCTACCTTCAAGTTTTCACAATCTTCAACTTCACTTTGTTCACATGGTTGCATCGGAGGTGAAGATCCAGAATTTCCACATTGATTAATCATAAATGGTTTAACAAATTGATGTTGATCAATTTCATCAACCATAGAACTTGCTTCAGAATTTCCTTCTCTCTCACAAAAAACCACATCTCTGTCCTCTCTGATTGAAGCTGAAGAACTTGAAACAGCTCCACTGCACCGAGTAATCCTATCCAAATCAGGAATGTCCCTACTCCTAGCATCAAACTCAACAAGTCCCATTTCACAGAAAAAGCTCTGTCGTCTCTGCTTCACACTTTGCGGCTCTTTACACCAGATTTCATAATCTAACTTGATAGAGTTCAATTTCTCTTCTTGACCATCATATGACATGTAATCAACAGAATCAAAGAACAAGTCATCTTCCTCTTCTTCCTTATCAACGCACAGCATGTCTTGTAGTTCATAAGACCAATCCTAGACTCTCCCTTTCAAATCAACTACTAAGTAAAATTCCCTGTATAAGCCCAGCAAAGGCACAATTAATGGACCAACTTTGGCTCTTAACTACTGTAATAAAATAATGCTATTCGCCGCCAAAAACTTGACTGACACTGAGTATATTATTCAAAAACTTAAATCAAGTGTTAAGAACCAGCTTCTAATGACAAATGGACCTAAAATTATGGAAAGAACAATAATAATCTAATGGAAGAAACGCAGACCAAAGCTTCGAGTACCTTGGTTTCCATGCAAGCAACCCACATACGCCAAGATTATGACCGACCCTTTTGTGATTTTGGACTGTTTAACCCCTCGAAGGTCAATATTAACACCTTTTGAGCACTTATAAAACTAAGTCCTTTGAAACCAAATCTCTTTCGAGTACCATGTATTGAACCCTGAGTTTGGTTTTCAAGAGAAAATGGCGGACAAAGGAAAGGTATACACGAAATGAACCCAATTAATGAACGTAACACATGTCAAATCAGAGATATTGAAAAGAGTCTCGAGATCTGGGTGTCTTCTTCTTTGTGGAGGAGAAACCTTTTCATTTTCCGCAAGAACCGCACGAGCTTCAAACACTAGTGGCTGCGAACATCTCGGTAACAGGAAGCTATTAGTTGCTGCTTTGTACAACCAACCAACTGAACTTGCTACTTTAGTCTTATGATGTTTTGCTTTGCTCTCTCTCCTGACTTATAATGGTAAAACAGCTGTCTTTCTGTAACACGAAAAGTTAAAAAAGCTTCTTGTTAAGCGCCATTAGTGGATAAATTAGGCAACTTTAAGTGATTTCGAAGCAGAAACCAATGCAAAAAAGTGGAACTCCACTCCGGAAACCTACATGAAGCTAATGAACTCTTTAACACACAAGCAGCAGGTTCAAGTGATTTGCTGCAAAAACAACTAGAAGTGACCTATTACGTAAAACCCAGATGGGAAACTCGAAATGAACGAAAGAAAAGACACTAAATACTAAATTCAAGAACAGAAAAGTCTTAAAGTTGGAATCTTGAAGTTGACAGAACAGTATTAATAACAGAAGTAACAGCCGAATCCGTTTCATACACTTGAGCCTTCTGATTCTTGTTGAGACTTTGTACAATAGACATAAATGATAAGCTTCTTTGTTTCTGTGTCTTCAAAACAAATTCTGTCCCAGAGTTAATGTGAAACTTTTAATATCAACTTAAAGTAGAAAACCAACCAACCAACCAGACAGGCTGCGAAATGAAACTACAGTCACAATGAAAACTACGATAACAGCTATTACATATACTACAGTACAGACAATTGATAGAGAAACCACACACGCATTGACATAACTGTGGAGCCTAGAGAGAGTGATAGAGATGTAGAAAGCGATTACTCGAAGGTACTCACTTAATAATCCCTTATAATGTTCTCGGACTTCGTGTCTAATGCAGTGTATGCTGTGAGATTTTGCAGTATTGGATGATTAGATTCGGATGCAGAGACTACAATGAGGCCAGTGGATCTCTTTCCTGTTATGGTTTATCTGGTTTTTGTGTCATTCGTTTCTTTTGCTTTCTGAGTATTATGAGATCACGTTCACTTGTCATTGGGATGTTTCTGTTGCCATGCAAGTCCATAGAGTAAACCATACACAAGGGAAGTACCAAAACTGAAATATAGTGAAAGAAAATGGTGACTTTTACCAATCTTGGGTCATGTACTAATGGTTTGCAAAACCAATTCGACTAGTCCGAAGTTAATAAATCGTACTCAAATTGATCAATTTTTAAATTTAACTAGAGTTTGAAGGATACTTTGATTCAAGCTGATTCAATAAAATAATATCATTTTTCTTGTTATTTACGAAGTGTCTTAGGAGAGTTTTAACTATAAAAATACGCCTTTAATTTATCAATATTTAGACTAATATCTGCTCAAATCAGGTAAGTTTCTTGCGGGAGGTAAAACTTTGACCCCAACTAAAATAATATCATTTTAAAATAAAATAAAGTTCATCCAATTACACTAGAGCTTGAACTAGTTAAAATCTTTTAGTTCATGCTCGACCTTAAGCATCTTGAACTCACCCAACTAAACTCAATCTATTGTAATATTTGATGGTAGATAGAGACTGTTTTAGTACAAGATCGGATTGTTGGAAAAGTGATTCAAATATCGTGTAAGGTTAAATTAGTCTATTTTCTTATAGTTGAATAAGTCATGATTTAGTTTAGATAGAGTCTAAATTTGTTGGTACAAAGTGAGGATATGGTGTTAGTTTGTTGCGTCTGTAACCTATAAAAGACACTGTTCTTAAGTTGAATAAATGTATCTCTTGCAATGTCTTATTTCGTCCTCTATTGTTCATGAGTTTCCCTTTTACATTTGTTCTCTCCTTTGCTCAAAACCAACACGGATGTCACTCCTATGACCTATCAGGTTCAAGTTTCTTGCCTACAATTCAAACAAAGATGAGAGCCTTAAACAACCACTCAAAGTGTATAGTCACAAATCAACACTCGCCAAAATGGGTTTAGTTTACTTGTCACGAAAACAAAAATCGTTATCACGTTCTAATCTGAAGAGCAGTACCTGAACTCTCAAAAGCTTAAAAACACACAAACCGAAAAATCACATTAAATTGCATGGACGGTAGGGAACTTCAGAGTATAAAGAAATGTACGAAACTGCACGGACATAAGCGAGACCTGGAGACTTGGAGAGATAAAGAAGGAGGGTGTACGAGGGAAGTGATAAGACGGATCATGGTCCCGTCCAGTGCCATTCAGAAGAAGTTAGTATTTCCGCATTCTCATCTTATGCATCAGATGTTGAGTGTTGGGAACTTTGGTGTTTTTTTAATGTGTCTCTTGGAAGCTTCACAACTTCACATGACTCTCCTTTAATATCAATTATTAAATTCTATCTAACTTTTTCGTAATCTCTTTCCGACCTTTGATTTTGACAAGGTAATTGTTGATTTTATTCTCCTAATGCAGGAGGATTAGTAACAAGTTTAATCAAATTTGACTTTTTTTTGTCATGGCTTCAGTTTAAGGCAAGATTTAATCATGCTCAAGTTACCCCACTCGAGCTCGACTTAACTCGATCAAGACAACTATTTAATCTAAATTTTTTCTTCTCAACTCGAGTCACAGATTTGAATCAGTTTATCAACCTTACCTACAAGGCATACATTCAATTTGTAATATTGTGAGTAAAGGTTAAAAGGTAAGGTTCAGAGCATAATCAAGATGATTTTTGGTTTTGTTCTATTGTTGGTATCAGAAGTAGGCATAGTAATGGGTTAGACAAACTCAATTCATTTTTCTTGATTTAGCTCAAGTTAAGATTTGATCGAGTTTGGGTTGTTTAGCTTGAATCCAACTTGAATTGTCAAACGATTTTCAATATTAAATTTTAATGTTTAAGTAGGATAGGTTTTAAAATAGTCAGTTAATTTCAGCTTTTACCTATCAATTTCAGCGTGTGAGAATTTGAACCTATTTATCAAGCCTACCTAGATGGCATATATTTAACTTTTAGCACTGTGGTAAAGATTAAAAAGTAAGGTTTGGAACAAAAAGAAGTCTTTTGTATCAAGTGTTTGTAATAATTTTACTAATTAAGACTAGAATGAGTGTTGTTTTGTGTAAGGTGGCATAATTGAGATAAAGTAAAGCATAAAATAATCTTGAGTGTTAGAGTAAACAAATTCTAAATATTCACAATAAGGTTTCAAATTATAAATCTTAAGTTATTGTGAATTATTATTAAGGATGGTAACAAGTTAAATTGCATTTAGGCACCTAGACACCTTCATCCAAACTTTAAAAAATTTAAGTTGAACCATGGTCAAGCCCTATCAAACCTGAATATCTAAGTTGAACTTGGGTTTAGTCATAATCAAACATATTTTGACTTATTAACTTTGAACGACCTAATTTAACTTCTCATTATTGATTTTATTCAAAAAGAATTTATCAAATATAAATGAGAACATAGATCTTAATTGAAGTTAAATACTTAAGTATGAGCTAAAAAGTCAACTTGAAATCAACTCGTTAATTTCCGATTACAACTTTGATTATAAGATCAATCCCGTTATATAATTATATTTTTATAAGAAATGGTATCTGAAAGGATTAACATATGATAATAATTTAAGTTTGCAAGTAAGTCTTTAATAATAAAAGATGTTACCTTTTGTTAACTTTTGGTTATCAATTTCTTGTCAAATGATGCAAGTCAATAGTTTTTTAATCCAATGTATGGTCTATATATTAAAATAATCGAGAAGACAAAAAAATAAAACACTAATTATTAATTTATAGAAAAGTATTTATGAGCTTGATGTTCATATAAGTTATATTATGTTTTATGATTTTAAAAATTTTTATTGATTATTAAAAAGCATGGAAGTTCTACACGTTAATACATGTCAAAACACATAATAATAGTAAAACAGAACTTACAACATCAATAATATTAAAAGGAAAAATTCTAGATTTGTTTATAATTTACAAGTTTTTGAAATAGATTGATGTGTTATAAAATATTGGAAAAAACTTCTCTAAAATATTTTAATATAAATCTTGAAGTAATTGATTATTTAGCAATGTTTTAAAAACTGAATTGGAAATTAAACTGATAAGACAAGAGATTTAAAGTTTAAAAGGTTTAATCGAAATCAGACCATCATAAAATCAGCTAAAATTAAATAAAATTAAAGAAGATAAAATATGATTGAAAGAGATTATCTTTATCTATCGAATACTTTGAAATTTAATTGAAAATTTGTTAAATGAAAATTAATTTTTTTGTTTTAATTTATAAGAACTTGTTAATTTACGAAAATTACCAATTAATTAATAACTTGATCGATTTTAATAACAAAAGTTATTAAAGTAAATCAAATTAAAAGTTGAAAACTGAACAAAAAGATTAGACAATTTAAAATTTTTTATGGTTGAACCGGTTGAGTATTTTAATCATTGCTCGTAAGTGTTTCTATATAAACACCATTAAATATACACAAATCGGATTGAAAACATTTTGTATTAAAATTGAAAAAAAAATTATCAAATTGTTCCTTTAATATTTTTAATATCATAAAAATATTTTTAAAACACAAGGTGCATTGTAGAGAAGTACAAACTATAAAGGAGATCAAGCCTTGCCAGTTAAATATTTCACCTTGAAATGGAAGTCTTATTCAGAGATGTGAAAGGTACCTTATAACTAATGGAAATAGTAAGTGTTCTTTTCTTTCTCTTTCTGTTTTCATCCCAACACAAACAAACAAAACAGAAAATGATAGGGAGAGAGAAGCCATGAAAGAAGAAAGGCATCACTCATGAAATTTTTCCCAGAAAATAATTTAAAAGCACATACAGAAACTAGTTACTAACGTAAACAAGGTAGTGATCATATAAAAGCTTAAAGAACAAGGGGCTAACCTCAAAAGACAAGGAAAGAACACTTTGAAAGAGAGGCCAACATGAACAAGTGAATGAACAAGTGCTTCACTATCATCTCCTTGACATTGTACGAAGACCAGATGTGTAGAAGTTATAGAAACAATATGGTATCAAATATGTTAGTTTCTGACCTTAGTTATTTGAGAAGGCAACAGGTCGGGAATAGAGACACGTTGAATCAGTAAATATTAATTAAATTGAATCTGTTAGATAATTTTAAGTTGTTAGAATCATATTGTGTGTGTGTATATATATATATATATCATGAAATCTTTATATGGAAGTACCGTATGGTTCTGACATGCAAGTTTCAGACACCAATGCATACATGGTCCCAAGTCATTAAGAGCATATCCCAATTCGATCTGCTCTTGATCCTCTCATTTAAACCAAAAAGGTTCAGGATGTCATAAATTAATTTTACATGTGATCTCAATAACATAATCAACACAAAATCACATTGTTTAAGGGATTTGGTCACGAAGAGCAATTCCTGTCATGTATGATTATCTCTCGCAATTTGAAGCATGCAAATGACTTGCAAAACAAAAATCATAGCTTAACTTATGTTCTTTGATGATTATTGATTAAATCACTAACACTTGCGTAAGAATGCCAATGCAAATCAATAAGGGTACACAAAATATCAAAAATTTCATACTTGTTTCAAACAAATACCAATGAAGTTTATAATTTAGTAACAAAATTGAGAAGATTAAAATATAATAATGAGATCTGTTGAACATTCAAAGAGAAAGATATCGAATATCTAAAATTTCCTTTATAGAGTTTATATCACACATAATTAGCTACCATCCTCGAGATATGAAGATCTTCCATTAGTAAAATAGTAGTATTAGTAACTTAAGCAAGGATTGATATGGGAGAGCATGTGATCGTATATTGTCTTACCTACTCATGATCTTTTATGTAAAAATTTCCCACGTATTGCATTAATTATCATATATCATACTTTATATCCATTAATAACCATATGATTATAGTGTAATTTTTTGATTTAAAAACAGTAAATTTACCAAATCGATCTATTTTAATAACCTTTGTTGGTAAAAATCGATCAATTTATTAATTAATCGATCGATTTTTATAAATTAATTGATTTTCATTCAACAATCTTACTTTCTAATTAAACTTTATATTAAGAACAATCTCTTTTAATCTTATTTCAAATTCTTCAATTTTATTCAATCCGTGAATTTTTTAAACTTTAAACTTCTTATTTCTACCATGAATTTTAAAACATTGATTTTGGCTAAATATTTTAACTAATAATTTAGAAATAAACAATTTAGCAAATTTAGTAAGCTATGTTAATTGATATAATCAACTTCTTCTCAAATTTTATGTGTAATATGATTCATTCAAGTCATGTTATTGTTGGTAATACGAAACCAAATACCACAAGTTATGAGGTCAACAATCAAGAAATTTTTAATTGATAAGAAGGATGAACAATTTGTAACGATGCTCTTCTTCATCTATCAAAAAAAATCAATTCTGTGACTTCAACTGTCTTGCGAGTGCCACTGAAAGACGCGGGGGTTCTGTGAATCGTACTGGTGTCAATTCTGCTTTTGTTGATTGGATTCAAGACACGGGGTTGATTGATCTGGGGTTCTTGGGCCCTAAATTTACTTGGAGGAGAGGTACGTTGAGCAGCCGTCTGGACAGGGGTTTATGCAACTGTAGTTGGCGACTTCTTTATCCCGAAGCTACTGTTACTCATCTCGTTCGCTACCAATCAGATCACCGGCCCCTTCTGCTTAATTTCTGCAATTTCCATGAGGTTCCGTCTAATCGACCCTTTAAATTTCTCCAAGCTTGGCTCACTCATGAGGACTATGAACAGTTTGTGAGAAATAACTGGGATTGTGGGGACTCTTTCATGGACTCGGTTGCTGCCTTTACAGGTAAACTTCAACTCTGGAACCGTGAGGTTTTTGGCAATATTTTTCGCCAAAAGAACGCTCTTCTTGCGCGCATCAATGGCATTCAGCGGTCCCTTGATCAGAGACATAATCCCTTCCTTGTTCGGCTTGAGAAAGAATTGAAAACTGAGCTTGATGATATTTTGCTTCGTGAGGAATTGCTTTGGTACCAGAAATCTCGTGGTGAGTGGGTCTTATGGGGTGATAAAAATACGGCATATTTCCATCTCAAGACTATCCGTCGTCGTAAACGTAATAGAATTGAGCTACTCAAGGATGGCACGGGTAATTGGATTGATGACCAGAATGATCTTCAAGAGATGGCGGTTCGCTTTTTTGCTTCTTTATACACTGAGGTGGATAGTAATCGAGTACAGTATAGCATTCGTGGAGCTTTCCCCCCGCTCTCTGATGATGCTACTACCCTCCTTAATCGTCCTTTCTCTGAAATTGATGTTCGCAAGTCTCTTTTTGATATGAAGCCGTGGAAGGCTCCGGGCGTTGATGGCCTACAAGCGAGTTTTTATCAGAACCATTGGGATACAGTTCGTAGTGATCTTTGTAATGAGATGTTGCGAGTCCTTAATGGTGGTGTGCTTGATCCCAATATGAACCGGTCAATTCTGTGCCTGATTCCCAAATTGGATGCGCCAACATCTATCTCCCAGTTTAGACCGATTGCGCT
>JANZLD010000235.1:72799832-72814731 GCA_026413575.1 Erythroxylum carthagenense | reverse complement strand
CGCGCCTTCCCTGTTTTGCAGGTTACTTCACATTACGTTCATCACAGAAGGTTGAAGAAGATGGATACTACTGGAAATGCATCGTTCGGCCAGATCCCGGTTGAACCAAAATCAAAGTTTGTTTTCTTTTGTGTATGTTTCAAATCAATATCTAATATCATGTGAGGGAATAAATGAAGACGACAGTTCATGTAAAAGGAAGATAAGAATCAAGTCACTGTGTCTAAACGAACAAGTACTTTAATGGCTTCGTTTTCCATTTTTAAATCTTGGGCTCTTACTTACCAAACAAAGGCTTTTCATACATAGGCTTCTGTTTTGACCTCGAATCTCGATGTGAATTGTGGCTGTTCATGGGCTCTCTCATCTCTTAGACCAAAGCAGAATCCGAAATTGTTGGTGCCTCAGGAAATTGTGTGGGCTTGGTCTCTTTAATTGAACAGGTTTGCCTATGCGTCTAGCCTATAAGAAAAGTAGTAGTGTCGGATTATATATATACATACATATTTGTATATATGTTACTCTTCTCAGTTTAGGCAACTCAAGTGACTTGTGGCAAGCCCACTTCATTGGAAGATACTTTCATGAAACACCAGTTTCCTAGACTTTCTTCCTTTTAAATAGACTCTTCTTTGCGAGAGGAACTCTAGTTGCTTCCTTTCACATATATATATATAATAGATAAACTATAAAAATAATTATTTAACAAATTAGTAACTTAAAATGACTTGATGTAGAAGGTTTAAGTGGTAATAATTTAGGCAATATTTTAAAAATCAGACCTAAACCAATAAAATAAGAAATTTATGGTTTAATAGATTGTTAACAGTATTAGACTGTCATAAAATTGACTAACGATTAAATAAAATTAAATTTTTTGAAATATAATTAAAACAAATTGTCTTAATTGAAAAAAAGAGATATTTAAATAAAAATTAATTGATTTATTTTAATTTATGAAAACTTATTAATTAATAAAAATTCATCGATTAATTGATAAATTGATCAATTTTTAATAAAACTTATTAAAGTGAATTGAACCAGAAAGTTAAAAACTAAACAAAAAATTAAATGATTCAAGATTTTTATAATTAAACCAGTCGATTGATTATTAAATTTAGGTTCGAGCCTACTTTAAAGTTTGAAATAATTTGGTAGACTCGAGTCAAAATTAAAAATAATTTGACACACGAAAAAGTGAACCCAATTTTATTTAAATTTCGAACAAAACCGTAGAGCTTATTCCTAACTATTATATTAGATTTAAATTTTTTTGACCAAATTATAATTTAAACTTAGTAAACATTATATATGTACTGGAAAATGAATATGAAAATAATTTTAATAAGATTTAAATTGAACTTCGTATTAAATACCTTTTTACACAGTCTTAAACTTTGATTAAATCAAAATTAACATAAGAGTTTCTTTTATATTGTCTTTAACAAAGACGGGAAGACTTGTGTTGCGGGTGATGTGGTATATCAGTGTCTCGCTTATCTCTCTTCTTCCTGCTACAATACAATATAGAGGAAGCTGTCAAATAAACGAGTTTAGATTATAAACCTCCTTGACTAGAAGCTGATTGCATTAATTATTAGCTGATTTGATTAACAATTCAGAGGAAGCTATCAAATAAACGGGTTTAGATTATAAACCTCTTTGACTAGTAGTTGATTGCATTAATTATTAACTAATTGGATTAGCGGATTGTATTAGCTATTTGTCATTTAATATTTAATATAATTAATTATTTAAAAAATTATAAGGATATGAATATTATATATCTTAGTGTTTCGTTAAATATCCTTATAAGAATTTAGATTTTAAATATTTAATTTTACAAAAATTAAGTTTATATCTATAATAAAAAAACATATAATATATAATAAAAATAATAACAACAACAACAATAATAATAATAACAACAATCATAATAATATTAACGATGATGATGATGGTGATGATGATGATACGTCCAATCATAAAATATGACAATCTAAATAAAGTTTAATAAAAAATTCAAAGAATAAAAGAGATTGGGCAAAATTTAAGTGCAAAATCAGAATTATAAAAAAAGGTAATCGACTGACTGCCCAAAAGGTTTCTTATAAGGAGTTTTCAACCAAACAACCAAAATAATTTCTTGATGAAGTCAAACAGTTAATTTTGATCAATTATTTAAAAAATTAGCTTATCAGCTAACAATTAAACAAGGCTTATATGTCCGTTACTTTTTACCTAATTTATTTTATAATTATTTATCTATTTAATTGTTTGTGTCTTATTTTTTGAATAAGTGGATGTCGGTAGAATACAATATGCATGGAGTAATAAAAATAGATGATCTGTTCATTAAATAAACCAAGCTTGAGATCACCTATACCAACAACCCTTATTAAATCACTCGATTTGTCAAGTTTGGTTTAATGGGAAAAGATTACCATTGCTCATAATTTTGTGCCTACTCTATTTCTATAACATCAATTCATTCAATTAATGGTTGGATGTTGTGAAAAAAGGGTAAGCACAATTTATTTATTTTTTTGTGAATTGGAAACAGAAAACGAAGAGCCTAAGGCTTCAGAATAGAAACAGAACAAACATTACTTGGCAAAGGGGCGAAAAGCCTAAGGCTTCAGGATAGAAACAGAACAAACATTACTTGGCAAAAGCTGAGAAATCCCTGACACAAGACTCTTCCACGTAAACCACTGATGCAAAAAAAGAAGAACCTCATATCCCTTTTTGAAAATATCGTAGGAAATTTTAACACAAAATTTTATATTAATTTAGTAATTAATTAACATAAATTAATTTAGTAATTAATAATCATAGAATTGTAACATATTAAATTTAATAATTGAATGAATAAATATTTAGAAATTGTGGAATAATTGAATCTATTATTATTTTCTATGAAACGACGTAACAGAAATGAAGAGAATTGACTACTGTTATTATAAAACTTAATCAGTAAAAGCACATACAGTTTTTAATGGAGCGACTGTATTTAAAAGTTGGCTAGTAGTAGGATCTCTTGTGCGTTACAATACATGGGCCAAGTCTATCCATCATAGCGAGCCCATGAACACAGACCCAATGACACGTTAAAGAGAGAATTACCATTGACATCTAATTAATCGATATTTGTATAACATAATTTTTATTATGCTAGTCTACAATTATGATAAAATTCTATCATTCTCCCACTTGGACAACATAGTCAATATCAATGAATAACAAAAATAAATCTTTAAATTAATATAACAATATGCGACCATAATAAGATGTCAAAGTAAAGTCAAAAACCTCTCAAATATAACTAATACAACGAACTCAATTCCTCTGCGAATAAGCGCAAAATTATTGATACAGGCGATTTGTTCCTGGTAAACCAAACTAGAAAAATCAAGTGATTTAGTCAGAACAAATTCTAATTATTCTCAGTTTTCATCATTCCATTATTCTTTTTCCTATTTACTAAACGGTGAACATAAAATGATCAAGCAAGAAGAAACAGGCGATCTGTTACCTGATTTAACGCTACTCTCTCTGTCCACTGGTGCTGGGGAAGTGTCATTATAAATCAACTACAACGAGTTAAAGACAAAATGGAAAGGGAAAGTAACACTTCGTCAGGCTCCTTAATAGTTGGAGAAGTAGCTTTATCAATCAAATTCAAGGCCATCCCATCAACGTCAGAAGTGGTATCTCTTCCTGAGATTTATAAATCAATAAACTCATTTGTTTAGATTGTGATTATGATGTGATGTACGGTCGTCATTTCAAATCTCAAAAATTTCTGATTTAGAATATTATAAAATTAATACTTAATTTGATTTTTAAAAAAATTAAATTAAATTTAAATTTAAAAAGTACCATAAAACTTATCTGGAATAGACAAAAATCTTTTTGTAAAATAATGTCATCTAAGAAACAAAACTAAACAGCACTAATTTAAGAGATTAGTTACTATTTAAATAAGCTTTTGAGATATCAATAAGTACTTTTTTTATTACAAAAACCTTTTATAAAAAATAAGTATTTGATTGCAAGATAAATTTTTGTAAATAAATATGACTTTTTTACAATTAAAATGTAGCTTTTTGTCGAGTAGATTTTTCATATTAATTAATGAACCTATTTTTTAGTCTTTTTTGTCCTTATATTTTACACACAATATTCACAATATTCGTAAACTCATCTTCACATTTATCTTGTAAACCTATTATTTAGCTTTTTTATATGTTTTAATAGTTATTTTTAATATTAGTTTTACTTATGTTATAATCCATGTAAAAGATTTGATTAGATATAATTTTATTTATGTTTCAAATGGTTTAAAATTATATAATAATTAATATATTGTACTTTGCATATTGTTTAATACATTTTAAATAATATTTATATGCATAAATAATATTTATTATAAAATAAAATATAGTTAAAATTAAAATTACTTTTTATTTTTATATTGTCAATCAATTTATTGTATGAAGCTATTTTTAAAAAGATAATCAAACAGTTAACTAGTTTCTTAGAAAAATTCTTCTCATAAAAGATCTATAAAAAAGTTTTACTGATAAAAACCATATTGATATAAGTCTAACCAAATATAGGATTAAGATAGCTTGTTGAGTTTTTAAAAATTAATATCTAATTCAAAGTTTGATTTCGAACCTAAATCAACCCGAAATTTAAAAATAAAAAATGATTTAATTCAATTTTGAATGTCGATTAAGACTTGTTAATTTAAAATTGAGTCAAATCAACACTTAATTACTAAGCCACCTTTTACCTATTATTAAACATATTAATCAATCAAAGTCAAGCTCATTCCATCAACCTCAAAAAGTGATGTCTCTTCATGAGGTATATAAATCAATAAACACATTGTGTTTGGATGGTGATAATGGTGTGATGTAAGGTCCCCACTTCAAATCCAATAGCCTTTATTAGGTTTTGCTTTGAGATTCTAAGAAGAAAATAAGCTCTCTTCCATCAAATCAAATAGAAAAAGCAAAGAGTTTAATATGAAATGTACATTTTGACCCAACATGGGAGAATAATTGACACCTCCACTAAGAAACAAGCAACAAGTTTGCAATCCCACTTTTTCCATTTTTAGAAGCCCAACTCCTAAATTATCAAATCACACAGGATCTAATGCCTGGCATTACCCACTAATATGTATTTACATTTGAAAAAAAAAACCCAAAATAAGGGTCCAGGTGCAAGTGTTAAAGTTTTAATTTTTTTAATGAAATATAATTTGCATATCGTAATAGAATGATTTAAAAACTTAATTTATAGGGACGATTTGATCATAAAAATTTTGAATCATCTAACTTTTTTGGTTCAATTTTTAATCTTCTGATTCAATTTACTTTAATAATTCTTGTTCAATTAATTTATTAATTAATAAGCTCTACTTCTAAGTTAAAATAAATCAATCAATTTTATTTGATAAATTTTCGATTAACTTCAAATTTTTTGATAGGTAAAGATAATCTCTTTTAATTATATTTTAAACTCTATAATTTTATTAAATCTTTAGCCGATTTTATGGCAGTTTTATACCAGTTGAACCTTTTAAACGTTAAATCTCTTATTTTATCGTTTCAACTTCTGTCCATTTTTAAAACATTGATATATCGTGCATATTTGAGAATTTATCTGCATAATTTACAATTATTGCATGTATTTAAATTTTGTTTAATTCACATTATATCTAAGAAAAATATTGCAAATTCTTTTATTATAAAATAACAACAATATTTATAATTAAATATTATAATAAGTTGAGTTAGACTTGAGTTAATTTTCTTAACCTAATCCCAACCTCTAAACTTGATTCCAACAAATTTAAATCAAAACTAAAGTATTGTTAGTTTATCAAATTAAATTAGGTCAACCCATCTATGTTGATAATTCATACCCTAAATTGGTGACAGCCTAGCAAAAGCAACCCATTTCAGAAATTCCGGTACCTTAGCCTTGCATCTCTCTCTATCTTGGACCAAAGCTTTTTGTACATTTCTTTGTTAAATAGCACATAAAGTCAGCTTTTTTTAAAAGCAATGTTTCTTCTTTATTGGCTGCTTTTAATATTTATACTTTATGAAAGATGGTATATGATTTTTCGTGAACTTTGATTAAAAAAACTTAGTTGTTTTGATAGGCTGGACGTAAAAAATTTTAAACGTTTAATTTTTTTGTTCGATTTTTAATATTTTCGTATAATTACCGGTGCAAATTCTAATTTTAAACTTTTAAGTTTAATAATTTGATGTAACTACAACTTCAAATTTTAATTTTAAACTCTTATTAATATTATTTCTTTGTAATAGGAAGCTCACAGGTTTAAATACCGAAAACAACGTGAGTTAAAATTGAAAATTTTATAATTTATTAATGATTATATATGATTTATTGTGAACTTTGATTAAAAAACTTAATTAGTTCGACAGGTTAAACTGTAAAAGCTTTTAACTATTTAACTTTTCGGTTCGATTTTTAATATTTTTATATAATTAAAAGAGCAAATTCTAATTTTAGACTCTTAAGTTTAATAATTTGATATAATTACAACTTCAATTTCCAATTTGAACTTCTTTTAAGGTTTTTTCTTTGTAATTGGAAACTTACATATTTAAATCACGAAAATAACGTTTTATAAAATACAAAGAAAAGGATACGTATAATTGATGATCTTTATTGGACTTTCGTAATATGAAGAGTCTTATCCATTAAATTTGCCTTAAACTCTCAAATTTAATAATTTGACATAGTTTGTAGTTTAAAACTATCAAATGAACTAATCAAAATGCTCTATAAAACAAAAGAATTGAGTCTTTTGTTTGTTCTATTCGGTATTAACTACCAAAAATTTTCATCTAACATACAAACTGTGAATTTGAGATCAAAATGGCATAATATGTGTAGTCCTAGTATCGTAACTTGAAAGGCAAGACTTTGAATTAACCCGAAAGATCTTCAACAAATCCGCCGCCATCAGCCTCACCGCCGGCGAGCAGTTGCTCTGCATAAGCAACAATACTATGGTCAACCCATTCCTACTCGCCACCGCCTCCTGCGCTCTCCGATCCCTAAACAAATAACACACGCTCCACATCACCGTCACGGCTCGCTCCGTCGTGTCCGCCGTCACTTTCAACATCTTCTCCATCACCGCCTCCAAGCACGCCGCGTCACCGCTCATGTCCTCCCTCCCTTCCCTGCACGACGACATCGTTTCAAGCAGCTTCATTGCTTTCTCGGTGATGGAGACGTTGACGTCTCGCGATTTCAGTAACTTCCTTAGCTCCGACACGGTTTTGAGATGCGCCAACTTCACTTTCACACGTTTCGGCTTTGAAATCGCGATTAGACATGACAAGCTCGCTTCGATCAAGATTGGATCGGATTCTAAGCTAAGAAATCTCACCATTTCTGTTAATAATCCTTCCTTTTCTAAAATCATGAGCTGCGATTCTGCGTCTATCGCGATTGCTTCCAAAATTCTTAACGATCCAATTCTCGAATCCAATCTTCCTTGTTGAAGAACAGAGAGAAGCGAAGATAGGAAGTTTTTAGAGTCTTCATCTTCCTTCTTCAATTGTAAAGTCATTAGCTCCTTCCTCTCTCCCATTTTAGGTAACATTACATCCAAAAGCCTAACAACTTCTTCAATCTCGGTACTCTCGATCATCAAATCAACAAGCATTGACACCACACCCTCTGTTAAGGCCAAAACTTCTCTGCTCTCGTCCGATTCTCTCGCAAAATTTAGAAGCTTCGATAGATTGTTACGTCGTACGTTCTGTTCCCGATCGCCAGACTGGAGTGCTTTAACAATGGCTTCGATTTCTTCGCGCGAAGGAGCCAAATTACTGACTGAGTCGACTCGGAAGTTGTGATGAACTGACTCGGACCAGATCTTGATGAGTCGTTGTAAGGTGCGGTTAGGCACGACGTCTTTAGTTTGCAGCGGTTGCATGGTGGCCGGGCACGTGTTGTTGCCGGATTCCAGCCACCGTTCGATGCTGTCGCGATCGTACGTAACGCCGGTGCACAGGCTCACCGGAGACTTCATAACGTCCAGAGAAATCGGACACCTGAAGAAGCTCGGAACAGTTACGTACAAGTCCTTCACCATTCTTTTCCTGTTCAATTTCCTGTTTGGTTACAGAGAAACAGAAAGAGAAAGTAGAGAGAAAGAGAGTAAACGGTGCGGGAGTGTTTAAAGAGGGAAGAGAAAGAAAAGAGTCAAAGTTATGATGACGTCATCGGGTTTTACTTTTCGGACAAGAATCATCTTTTTTATCTTAAAAGTAATATTCTTTTTGGCCTTTTGGTCTTCGGTCAAAGCTGGTTTAGTTGAGGTTATTTCTTTATTTAGAAGCACCTCCTTGAGCGTGGACTTCACCTCTTTTAATTATAACCGTTGGATGAGAGTACAAACTTAATCATCACTTTAGGTCGATTTTGCATATAAATTTGTATAACCAAATTAGTAATTAGTATTAATTAGTAATTTTTATTACTATTAATAAAAGTTATTTCTGAAATAAATATGTATAACAAGACGATGTAAATAGGTCAACTAGAGTCCTGATTGATTTTTCTTAATTTGATCGGAATTTTATAGTTTAAATTTTGGTTAAATTAAGATAAAAAAGATGATGAATTTGTATAATTTAATAAAATGACATCTTTTTATCTGAGTTAATGGATTGATTTTTTAAATTTAAATTTAATTTAACATTTGATAAATTTAAATTTAATCTATTAATTTTGAATAAAAATTAAATTTGTTCAAACTTTTACAATTCAAGACTCGATTAAATTAAAGTTAAAACAAAGCTATTTCAATATGTTAAGCTAAAAACCATAAATTTTATTTGAAGTAAGAGGTTGATTTTATCAAAATTTGAACTCAGTTTAAATTTTAATCAATTTATACTTTGAATTCATTGATTTTATATAAAAAAATAAGTAAAATCCTATTTTTATTTTAAAAATTTTAATAAAATAACAACTTAGAATTAAGTGATAAATTTAATCCATCTAATATTTATAAACCTTTGAAATGTGTAAATATCTCTCTAAGATCTTAAAAGTCTTGAAATTAAGTGGATTTTGGTGCGTCTAGTTGCATCATTTGTGTGTCTTCTTTAGAAATGTCAATAAAGAAAGAATGTATAGCTTGTTCTTCTTCTTATTATTATTACTACACATTATATAAGAGAATAATGAGTAATTGGTTTACACGGGGTACAGGAAATGCCCCCAATTTACGCATAAGATTCTGCACTAGACAATTTGGAGCACTCATTATTACATCTATACTTTACAAGAATCTGAAATTGACCTAATACTAGTAGTTGGCATCATTTAGGGCAAATCTAATCAAATCCTAACAAGTTATAACTAGCTTGTCAAGTCTAGACCTTGCAGAGTTGAGTGCATATCAGTAAGTTTTGAACATATGCTTAGTTCTATTTAGGCGGTGGTGTCCTCTCACCAATTTGTTACTTTCAAGGGTTAATTGGTAATTTGGTACCTTGTGATTTTATCAAATTTCTTTTTAATTGCTATATTTTACAAATTATTTACCTCTAAATATTACTAAATCGATCATTGTTACACAGACGTTTATATTATGTTTCATTGAATTTTTATTTATTTATATAAAATTAACATATTATAATAGAAGAAATTATGAAATAATTAAACGATGTTACATAAAATGAAAGATAATTTAAAAAGATAAAAATAGGAAAAATTCAACATAATTAAACTTAATTTCAAGTAATTTTTCAAACATGTATTCAATAAATATCAAATATATAACAACTCATAAATAAATCAAATTGAGTTATCTAGTTCAAACGAAATTACAAATTCGTGATGAGCTTTCAAGATTGTATTACAATATCTAATACATAAACATTGAGCATCTTTGTTTTCTAGTGTGTGTGTATATATACACATGTAAATTTATAGTATTCAAGTAGATATGTACGTGGGCAATGGCTAATCATCATCGACATCCATTGGAATTAGCAATGCACCGAAAGTGTCACCTTCCTCTCACGCTGATTGCTGATATTTAACTTTAATCTTAGCTAATCAAGCTAGCTTAAAAAAAGATCATCATTGATCTACTCTTCAACCTCCTCTTTCACCTTCCACCAGTGAAAAGCTTTTGTGTTCCTTTCTATGTTAAAAGAGATTTGAGTAATTATATAATATTGCGCACTTGTATATATATATATCAATTATGTTTCATTGCACAAGTGCCCAATATTATATAATTACTCAAATCTCTTTTATCCTTCAAATATATAGGTCGACCAATATATATATATATATGTTATTGACCAATATATTTGAAGGATAAACCCACAGCTTAAGACTTTCTGCTTTGTAAAAGTTAAGTGGCAATTATTAATATACGTAACTTTCGTTTTACATTTTATAAAAAGATTAATTTCGTAACTTAAATTTATAATATTTTAATCACAAAAAAGTAACATTGAGTACTCTCTCAAAAACGATTTTAATCTAAAACCTATTGTAGATAATTGACTTGAATATTGATGATCTATAATTTAGATTTAACTAGACCGTTATTTATTATAAAAAATAATATCAAACTAATTTTTAAATTGATTCTTCGAATTCAATTTTAATTTAAAATCTAATTCAATTCAACTAAATCAAATAATCTATTACTCTTAGGCAAAGAACGTATTGATTTTGTTATCCCTATGTATATAATGCAAAAGTTGGAGTCGATTATATTGGAGCGGGTTTCATTGGATTCCATTTGTAATTATAATGTATAATCATATCTACCGTAATTACTATAATATGGTACATCAACTTATTATTCATTATTAGGTACTATAAGCTTAGGAATAAATGACAATCATACACCGACAAGCAGATAAATGATTTAGTGTGAACATTTATATCCAATATACCTTTCACTTTGTTTAATATTATTAGTATTGTCATTGAAAACGGTTGCCTCATTAATTAGATGAGATTATTAGGCTCTTTAATCATTTCTATATACATACATACATATATATATATATATATATACACACACACAGACTTCTCTTTCATTTTAAGAAATCTTAAAAAAAAGAAAATTAATCTTTAAAATTTTCAAAAAGAATTTTTTTTGTTTTTAGTTTTTTAAAAAATTAGTTCTTTTAAACTTCGATTAAAAAATAATCATGAAATAATCGTAGTATAAACATAAAATAAGGACTAATCAAATGCTATTTTTATAATGATTCGATCCAGATCTTAAATTTGGATTGAACTAATTAAATCTGACTCAAATTAATAATTTATTATAATAATATCATATTATTAAATTAAGTCAGATTTAATCTGTTCGATTTGATTTTAAGAGCTAAATTAAATTACTATATTAGACATTTAATTAGTTTTATACTGTTTGTAGTTACCTTTATTTTTTAAATTGAAATATAATAAAATGGATTTTCTTAAAAAACCGAAAAGTATAAGGAAATTTTAAAAATTTTAAAATATGAGGACTATCTCTTTTACTTTTTTTTGGGGTCAAATTCCAATTTTTATTGATATTCCCGTAATAATCCATTCCATTCCTTTATTAATTCACTTCAAATCTTTAAATTTCTTGATGATGCTTAATTATATTGGATTAAAACACGAAATCTAGCAATAATTGCAGTGTGGTGTTGGAAGTTTATACGTATCTGCATGAGTGTTCGTGACTTGCGTGACACATCAAAGTCTTCCAAGACAAAGACTTAGCTCTTATTTATTACTTCTTCAATTGCCAAATTTTGACTCAAAACGTAACCCAACAAGTCTTTGTTTCCTTCTCAATTTCAATTTCCGCTACCCTTTGTCCTATGTTTGTGATCTGTTCCACACGCAGTATGAGTTGTCTTCCATTTCAAAGTCAAATTCAACCATAGAATAACATATTCTTAATTTATAATGTAGCTCAATGGGGTAGAGTTTGTCTCTCCCATGTCTACGAATAAAAACTTTTTTCCAAGTCATGTATGAAAGTTATGAAGCCATATCGATCCCTAAATGCTTGCTAGGTCATCGATACACTATAATGGTGGGATATATTCAATTGTGTCAATAGAAAGATCTTGCTTATTAAAATTTGTTCTTCTTTTAGACTTACGTAGCTCTAAAGATCAAAGTCATTCTCTCCAATTTTCCAAGTACCAAAAAGAAGATGTAGCTCACGTTTCCCACCTCTAATTCCTTCACGACAAGGAATGGGAATTTATTCAATAGAAGACTCTGTGTCTTGAAATGTGCAAGTTATTGATAATTTGATTGATTTTGTCTTATTGGACCCTTCAATGTTGTAAAAATCAAACCGATCGATCGGTTTAATAGTGAAAATTTTGAACCGATTAGATTTTTAGTTCGAGTTTCAATTTTTCAGTTTAATTTGGTTTAATAATTTTTATTGTTAAAAACAGATCAGTTTATTAATTAATCGACTATTTTTTTTGTAAACTAATTAGTTTGTAAAAATATGATTAATTTTCATTTAATAATATTTCAATTAAATTTTCAAAATTTCAATATGAAAGATAATCTTCTTTAGTTATTTTTTTAATTCTTTAATTATATTTAATCTTTAACCAGTTCTATAACAGTTTAATACTAATTAGACATTTTAAATCATAAACCTCTTGTCATATTGGTTTAATTGGCGGTCTAATATTGAAAACAATGATAATGACCTTCCAAATGATTGAAAAAAGGTAGATTATTTTGAATATCATAATTCTTACTAATTATTAAATATTTGTATGTTTTTTTTAAAGATTATATATCACGACATAATAAAAAAGTAAATTTGTGACCTGATGTAATATTGTTTATAGCTAAATCCAGTGGTAGTCAAATAGATTTGATCATTCTATTCAAATATTTTTGAGAGATATTACAAAATTTGGCAACATTTACACCATTTTTTATTTGTTATGAATTTATTTTAGCTTTAAAACATATATAAAATTTTACCACATATTTTCAAGTTTTTATTACTTAAACTATTCTTAACATATTTACAAAATTTCAAATTAGAATTTTAAGTATTTAATTTTAAAGAATTAACAATTAATTATAATTAAATTTGATTACAAGTATGCATTTTTATAAATCGATTGTAAAATGAAGGTTTGGTACATATGTTATATTTTGTTTACAGTTCAGGATGCTCTAAATAATTTAAATTACATTATTTACTTCTACCTCTTTTTCATTAAAACATAATTTCATAAAAATGAAGTTGGAAAGTACATTCATTTCACTATACTATGCCAAATCCCTTATACTTGCATTTAATACATTTATGTTTGTGTTCCTACGAACGGTTCAATGCATGGAGCTTTGCTTCCTAAACTGGGCTTGAAGAAGAAGTTGGCTTTTGATCAATCTGTTCATGTCAAACGTACAATAATTGATGATCACAGGGAGTATACATAATCCATTAGTTTATATGTATATATGAACAGAATAAACTTTATGACTTGCCTACCGACAGTTGTGAAATTAAACCAAACCTTCAAAATTCCACTCCACGAGAAAAATTCTGGCGAAGAGAAAATTGCATGAAAGGATTCAAAATAGGTGTGCTTGTAATATTTGAGAAAACAGTTGATTTTTCTATCATACATAAAGTTAAAGTTAAATTAATAAGATAAAAAAGTTTAAAGTCTAAAAGGAAGTTAAATTAATAAGATAAAATGTTTAAATTTTAAAAATTTTAATCGGTATTAAACTATAATAAAACTTTTTAAAAATTGAATAAAATTAAAAATTAAAAATATAATTTAAAAATCGTATTTATTCATTGAAAAAATTTTAAGTTTAATTTAAAAAGAGATTATTAAATAAAAATTAATTGATTTATGCTAATTTATAGTACTTATTAATTTACAAAAACTAACCAATTAATTAACAAACTAATTGAATAATAATAAAAGTTTTAAAATAAATCAAATGGGAGGTTAAAAATTGAATTAAAAATGATTGATTCAAAATTTTATAATTAAACCGATCAAACCGATTGAATTTTTAAATTATTAATTTTAATAATGAAACCTTAACTATCATATATTGATGTGCATAGGAATTCTAGGTTGCATATAATAATTCTCGAATCATATATTCGTGATAAATTACTTAAGAAATCAATTATTTGTAATAAAAATAAACTTAATTCAAATAACTTTTTAGGAATTCAGACTCAAAAAATTTAAGAAACCCAATCATTTTTAGAGAAGTAATGAAATTTAAACCAAAAACTTCAGTGCTCGAAAACTTTTACAAAGTTCCTCATCACCACAAAAGTGCGTTCTCATCTAATGTTCAATCCAACAAGTCTATCAGAATTCAGAGTCAAAAGTCTGATCAGCTCACTGATTTGGGATCCATTCTACTTTCTCTTAGAGAAGAGAAGACATGAACCAAAATTTATAGCTCAAATGTCAACTCCTACTTTACCTCATCAAATCTGATGCTCTAACCAAAATTAGATTAAGTTCGTTAGTTCGACTAAATTATTGCCTCGTCAAGCAAACAAGTGAGACTATTTCTTATCAAAATGAATTTAAAAGAATGTAGATTAAGAGTGATCGAGCCAGCAATTCTTTAATATATGGTTTGAGGCTTTATGGGGTAGCTTAATGGTATCAAAGCCACCAGGTTGTGACCTGTTGGGAATTAATTCAAATTTTAAAGTTGTTTAAATCCCTTTAGAATAGGTCTTAGATTATCTTAGAATAAGTCTTAGATTATATCTAATGTTATCTTATAAATTAGATTTGATGGCTGAAAATTTTATTTTAGT
>JANZLD010000235.1:72641326-72652208 GCA_026413575.1 Erythroxylum carthagenense | reverse complement strand
TGTGTACCCTGCGGTGAGGGGGCGCTACAAAGCAGCTCCATTTCATGCGCTCTGGATGCATGGTCAAGGAGGTCGCCCATGTCTACTTGACACTCTTCCACGACATTGTACCATCTACAAACATAAAAATGTAACCTTAAGTGGACTTTCAATCATTTGGACACATATCTAAAATTTGAATATGAATTCCCTACAAGGTTAAGCCTGTTGACTTTTCTATATGTCAATATATAATCCTTGGTTTCTTTTAAGTATCTCAACACTCGCTTGACTGCATTCCAATAATCTACACCTGGGTTAACCAGATATTGACCAAACATTCTAACAATAAATGCAATGTCCCGCCTAGTACTTACTCGAGCATACATCAGGCTACCAACTGTATTAGAATATGGAACATTCCTCATAACCTCTCTCTTCACGTTATTCTTTGTACATTGTGCCACATATAATCTCTCTTTATGAGAGATTGGTGCTATAACAAGTTTACAGTTTGCCACATTAAACCTTTGTAGCACTCGCTTAATGTATGTACTTTACGAGAGGCCTTACGAGTGTTGAGATTTGTCCCGGTAAATCTGAATACCTAGGACAAAAGATGCTTTACCAAGGTCCTTCATATTGAAATACTTGTCCAGAAGTTGCTTAACCTCATGTAACATAGTCAAGTTATTCAATGTGAACAATATATCATCCACAAACAATAATAGAAAGATAATTTTTCTCCCCTTGACCTCGTGATACACGCATCTTTTTAACTTTATTTTCCATGAAGCCGAAAGAGGTTAAACCTTATCAAATACAAGGTACCATTTTCAGGAATTTTGATGTAAACCATATATTGATCTGCTTAACGTGCAAACCATATCAGTTCCATCTAGATCTTGAAATCCTTCAGGTTTAACCATATATAGACCTCTTCATAAGGATCTTTATTAAGGAAAGCAGTTTTAACAGTCATCTGATATAACTCTATATCATCATGAGTTACAATTGCCATAATCATTCAAAATGTATCCTACAAGGACATGGGAAAAAAAGGGAACATTAAAATCAACCTTTCTCCCTGAGTGAACCATCAGGCAACTGAGTGAGCCCATAAATCTATAAACTTTATCCCGAAATCCTTTAGGTCTCAAAACTTCATTTATAACTGACGAGTTTACAATTCTGCTGTAAATTAACTAACTCCCAGATCTTCCTTTGCTTCATGGATTACGTCTCGTCATTCATTACATCCCACCACAAATTCTCATTGGGCCCAGAAACAGCTTCTGTATAAGTAACCAAATCTGCAACATATCTAACATCATAGTGTTGTTTACCAAATAGACTATGTTACCAGATGGGATAACAGGTCCTCTCACTCTAGTAGATTTGCGCAACTACATTAGATCTTGTACCCCAGGAACCTCTATGTGTATAGGTATGGGTTCTTATTCTTATACAAACACGGTTCTAAAGCCTAGATCCATCGAATCTAACTGTATGAGTAGCGGGTACATAATAACTGTAGTATTCACCCTATTATCATCTGAAGGATTAAAGAACCCACCATCAACATATACATCATATTTTAGAGACTTAGTTGTTTGTGATTCCACTATTCTGGTCCCTTCTTCTCTAGAGTAAAACCTGTAGCCTTTAAAGTAGTCGAGATATTCAACCAAATAGCAATGAGCGGAATGAACATACAATTTGTCTTTATAAGGATTATACTACTTCAAGAGGGCAGTCCCATACATGAATGTGTGCAAGGCTGGGTTTTCACACTTCTAGATAATCAAGTAGATTAGTCATATTCTAGATTGACTTTTATATCCTTTAAGGTGATGTTATACCTTTCTGTAACACATCATTTTACTTAGGACTGCCCGATATAGTAAACTTAGTCACTATTTTAGCGGATTCCAAATACCTGACAAATGGACCTTTTCATGTCCTAAAACACCATAGTTGCCATGATACTCTCCTCCATGGTCAGATCTAACTATCTCGATGAATTTTCCCAATTTGTTCTTAATCTTCAATCTTTAAGCAAGAACATATAACTATAATGAGAATAAGGTCTTCACAATGCAACTGTATAAGGTCTTCTAATATTCGTATGTATAAGACCTAACAAGTCAGAAGCACAAGTTGACCTCTTTATCCTTATTTTAGTCAACTTACCCCTACAACAGTCAACATATGTTTACAGATCATCATAATCTATAATTGAAAGAATGCTTTCCTTAATCAACCTCTCAACCCTAGCTCTGGAAATGTGACTTAAAAACACCATGTATGACTTATCATTCATCAGGGTTCTTCTTTTCTTGACTTGCTCGACAAGATACAAAGAAGTATATATCTACTTTAGGGTAAGACACATTATATACAAACCATATGACAAGAAAGTTATATCAATACGTTTTTTATTAAACACCAACTGTACAACATTAAATACAAAATGTTAACCTTCTTTGTCTAAAATTGATACAAATATCACATATAAAATGTATGGTGTAAAACCAAAATAAACCTTGCAGCAAGGTTCAGTACATACATCCCTATAGATATTATATTCGTTTCTTCATTGCTGTTAACCATCAGGTTCTCCTTCCCTTTATTTGGCTCTATCCTAGATATGGCATTGTGGAAGCATCATGATCATATGCTCCACTTTATAGCCACAAGTACTTAATTCGACTATCGCAAATTAGATTCATAAATTGACAAGCCAAGGAGTTACTGATGGTCTTAGTCTTTTTTCATGCCTTATATTGTTGGCTTCTTTATGTCCGTAGGACCTTTACCAATACTGGATTGATCATTATTAGCATGTGGAGAAGATTTTGGCTTTCTACCTTTGAACTTAGTAGGCTTCATCTTTCCCTTCATTTTAGTTGCTTTTAGGGCTATTGGAGTAGCAAGCTTGATTTTCTCCTTCTCAGCAATACAATGAGAAATCAAAGTATTGAAGTCTCATTCCTCATCCAGCAAATAATATGTCATCACCAGATTACTAAACTTTGGAGGGAGTATATTTAGAGTCTGGTGAACTATGAAGACATCAGGAAGAGGAATGTTTAGCATCTTTAGTTTACTATGAAGATGGATCATTTTTATATGTACTTCATTGCTCCCCCTTCTCCCTTATACTTCATGGAGAATAATTCTTTCATCAAGGCACTTATCTTAACATTAGGCGAGGCTGTTTACCTCTGGAAGACATTATCAAGAAAGTCCTTTGCTATGACTATGTCCAGAAGTCCACTAAGCAGATGGTCAGGTATGGATCTCTTAATGGTTATGCAATATAATCTGTTAGACAGATCTTAGGCTGCATAAGTTGCTTTATGAGCTCTCGAGCTCATAGATGTAGGTGGAGATGGCCTATCCGTTCGTATGGCCATATCAATTTCATCTATCTCGATACCATTCAATACATATTCTGTCCACTTCTTTGTATTGAAATCGGTCAGGGTTTCAATGGTGACAATAATATTGTTGACCAAAAAGGCGATTGTAAAATGGCAATGTTTAGATCAGCAGGATAACAACGGTACTCAAAGTCATTAAATAATATCTGTACCGAGAACCCAATCACTCATATTATGAAACATCTTTGGGTTGGATATATAATATATGCAATTAGACCTTCCCATAAAAGAGATTAGAGTACAAATCATTAACTCTCATGACACTACCACCTTTGGGCGAATAGATCACTTAAGCAACAACTTTCCTCCTTCTAATCCCCTTAAGCACATCTCAAAATTTTATGTAAGGCTAACACCTTTGGGTAGAATAATCAAACATAAAACAAGAGACAACTCCCAACATGCAAGCAGAACAATTCAAATTACTAACTTGAAAGGCCACTTTGGTGATTACATCTTCATCAGCACTTAAAAGGCCCACAAACACAAGTGATACATCTTTATGTTATCCTCATATTCTTTATGGGCATATAGTATGTGACAATGTAGCATCAATAAATGCAAAACTCGAATGCATACTGAAGACATTCTTTGAAAACTTTATTTGAGACTTTCGTAGCAAAAATCTTATTAGAGTGACTATCGTGCATTACCAACCACTTAACCACCATCCGAGACACGAGAACCTCATGTATTTCTCTTACGGCAAGTTCGTTGTACACAAATTTACTCAAAAATGACTTTAGAATGTCTGAATTCCTATTTTGAGTGACTATCATGCGATCCTAAATACTGAACATGAGATCTGAGACACGAAAACCTAAAATACCTCCCTCATGTGATGCATGAAGCATGAAAATTTACTCAAAATCGGCTTCAAAATGCCTTAACTCTTTTTTTTGGAGTTAAACTTTAATTTATTACTAATGTAATAAGTTCAGAAAAATGAAAATTCACTTTATGAATTTTTCAAACTTAGAAATTGACCCAAATCACTCCGGGGCACCCTTACGGAAAATTTGAAATTTTTGGTTTTTTTTGGGTTACTGTAGCACGCTGACATTAGCGTACTGTAGTGTTATCATCATCCGCTGATGTCAGCATTCACTATAGCGCCGACGTCAGTTGCGCGTGGAGAGAAGATGACACGTGCGTTGCACGCCCCAGACGAGCTCCCACGTGTGCTTATAGACAAGCTCATGTAACGTGGCACCCCTTGTCCACACACTGGCACATGTGTACTACCCCACGAGTGGTACTGATCACTCGTCAGGCATATGTACCACACGTGCTTGGCGGTCTTCATCTATAGCTTAAAAAAGACGATTTTTGGTGAGATTCGGGCATTTTTTTGCTCTTCCGAGCTCGTTTCCCCTGTTTTCTCAATGCTAAACACATGTATACTACTTTCATGCAACAATAAGCAAAAGAAAATCAAAACTGAACTTTATTATTTGAAAACCTTATGGTGACAAAATTGAAATATCTTCGTTTTTAGCCGTCCGATCATGTCACTGCTTTGATACCACGTGTAACACGTAACAAGACCTTATTTACGTATCCTGGATCAAATATGAAAGGGCAATAAATGAGGAAATGTGAAAAATAACTAATTTAAGTTCCATAACTTCAAACAAGCTTTCCGAAGCTGAACGAGCGTGAATCCGTCGTTGTCTTCACGGGAACTGCTCGCCAAGATGTGGTCAAGCCTTTCTATAGTTTTCTCAAAATGTAAGCTCTTTTAACGTGTTAGAGAATCCTTATATTTATGAATGACTTGAGCAACTGTAGGAGATGATAGAAAAACCGAATTGAGAAAAGAGAATTCTTATTTCAACTCATCGAGTTAAAGGCATTTATATAGAATGTCTTAATAAGGAAAAACAAACGTAACTGATATGACTAACTAACTTAACTGATACGACTAACTAACTTAACTACCAACTTATCAGTAAATAATTTGCATCCTTTCCCATCTTGTTCTTGTACTCCTCGATGTTCAAGTAGTCTCTCCAAGAACATCGGGACTTTCATGAGAATGATCAAGTCATGGTTTTCATTAAAGGCTTGAATGAAAGTTATTCGATTGTGATATCACAAATATTGTTAATGGATCCTTTGCCTTCCTTGACTCAACAAGAACGACCTTTGGCTTTTAATGTCAGTGCTCTAGTTGCTAAAGGTGCTAATGCTTCTACACCAAGAAAATTCTTTCACAGTTCCACACCACCAATTTGCATTCATTGTGGAAAGGAAGGTCATACTATTGACAAATGCTATAAGAAGCATGGATATCCTACCAATATGAATAATTCAAAGAAATCTTCTAATCGTGTTTATGCTAACGCAGTTGAAATTGATGATCCTACTAATCAATCTGTGGATTCTCATTTTTCTGATAGTACAGAGGATCAAGTTTTGAATTTTTAGTTCACTAAGCATCAGTATGATCAACTGTTACAGCTGCTTCAAGGTTTTTCCTCTACCTCTCATCATATAAATTCAGTGACTTTGCTGAATACTATACAGACAAAGTCCACTTCAGGTTTGCTTTCTTCCAATGGTGAGGAAGTTTCCCACATTTCTTTGAATATTTCTACTATTAATAATTCCCATTGTTATGAGTTGATTGTTGATACTGGTGTTGCAGATCATATAGCATGTTCTTTAGCATCTTTTCACTCTTATAAAATAGTTCACAATGTTTATGTAACCCTCCCTAACAAGTGCAGGGTTCGTGTCGCTCACATTGGCACTGTTCATTTGTATGACTCTCTAAAACTTTTGAATGTTTTATGCGTGCATGATTTCACTTTCAATCTTATATCCATTAGTAAATTAGCTTATGATCTCTCTTGTTGCATAACTGTCTCACCTTCTCATTGTATAATCTAGAGTATCCAACCATGGAAGGTGATTGGGGTTGCTGAGCATTCTCATGGCTTATACAGGCTAAATTCAAGTGCTATTTTACCTTATTCTAGTGTTGTAGTTGCTAATTCTGTTCTCTGTAATAAAGACACTTCCTTCCTATGGCACGCTAGACTAGGCCATCTCCCTTTCCCTCGATTAAAGTTGATTGTTCCCTCTGTTTTTAATGTTGACCCTTGTGATATTTTTCATATGTCAAGGCAAAAATGATTGCCATTTCCTATTAGTACTTCTGTTAGTACTGCTGTTTTTGATCTAATTCACATTGACATTTGGGGAGACAATTATGCTCCAACTTTTAAAGGACATAGGTATTTTCTTATTATTGTAGACAATTTTAGTAGATTTACTAGGATTTTTTTAATGAAACACAAATCTGAAGCAAGAACAATCATGCAAATTTTCATTTCTTATGTTTCCACTCAATTTCATAGAATTGTTAAGTGTGTCCGAAGTGATAATGGGCAAGAGTTTAATGTTCCAGCTTTCGATGCCTCTAAAAGCATTATTCATCAGACATCTTGCATCAAAACTCATCAACAAAACAGTATTGTCGAGTGAAAGCATCAACACATTTTGAATGTACCAAGAGCTTTACGATTTCAAGCAAAATTACATATTCATTTTTGGGGTGAATGTGTATTGCATGCTGTTTATTTGTTCAACAGAATACCCACCTCTATTATTCACAACATATCACCTTTTGAAGCTTTATATTCTAAACCACAAAGTTTCACTCATTTGCGTGTATTTGGCTGTCTTGCTTTCTCTTCAAATCATTCTAACATTAAAAACAAATTCGATTCCTGAAGTATCAAATATGTTTTCTTTGATTTCTCTCCAAGTATTAAAGGTTTTAAACTTTTTTATCTTAAAGCTCAAAAGCTCTTTACTTCTCACGATGTTTCTTTTTATGAAGATATATTTCCTTTTTCCACACTGACATCTGATATAACGATTTCTGATAGGCCAAGCACTGATCAATTAATTCTACCTTCTTCATCGGTTCAGTCATCATATGATAGCATTCCACATGTTCCTGATATTTTAGCTTTACCAGTAACAGAAGTCCACTTCTCCGATTTTGTCTCACCCACACCTGATGTTATTGCCTCATCTGTTCAACCTGAGCATCAGATTCATGATCAAGCTCTTATCCAACAACATCCGAATCAACCCTTGAGAAGAAGCATCAAAACAAAGTTTATGCCGCAGTACCTTACTGACTACAAATGCATGGCTACACAAAGAACAAGTCCTCATCACCTTTCTAATGTCTTCTCTTATTCTAAACTAACTCCTAAGCATTATGTATTTGCAGCTGCAGTGGATCAAGATCATGAGCCACATACTTATGGACAAACAGTTACGCATGAATATTGGAGAAAGGCCATGCAAGCAGAAATAGAGGCTCTCCAACAAAATAACACCTGGGAGCTAATTGATTTGCCAAAAGGAAAGAAAACAATCAGTTGTAAATGGGTTTTCAAAATTAAGAGAAAAGCATATGGCTTAGTGGAACGATACAACTAGTTGCTAAGGGTTACACACAACAAGAGGGCATCGATTTTTTGGATACTTTCAGTCCAATGGCCAAAATGACAACAATTCGACTTCTCCTTGCACTAGCAGTAATCAAAGGTTGGCATTTACATCAGCTTGACATCAATAACACCTTTCTTCATGGCGACCTTGAAGAAGAAATGTACATGCAGCTTCCTAAGGGCTATGAACGTAATGGAAGCAAAGTTTGCAGATTGATTAAATCTCATTATGGCTTACAATAAGCTAGTCGACAATGGAATGCAAAATTGACTTCCGCGTTACTTCAGTATGGTTTCACATAAGCTACATCGGATCAGACTTTGTTTCTCAAAATTGGAAGTGATGGTTTCATGTCACTTTTGATATACGTGGATGATGTCATCGTGGCTAGTGATAACGTGGAAGCAATTATTAACATCAAACAGCACCTTCATGATACATTCACCATTAAGGATCTTAGCGAACTTAAGTTTTTTCTTGGACTATAAGTGGCAAGAACAAAGCGCAGAATCAATATTTATCAAAAGAAGTACACTTTGGACTTACTTAAAGCTACTCAGTTTTTAGAATCCAAACCAGTCTCCACGCCAACCTTACCAGAAACGAAGCTTTCCAAGGATGGAAGTCTGAAATTGGATGATGTTACACAATATAGAACATTGATCGGTAAGCTTCAGTATCTGACCATGATAAGACCAGATATCACGTTTGTTATCCAACAGTTAGCGTAATTTCTTGATTCTCCTACACTGGATCACTTAGCTGCTGCTCATAGAGAGCTACGATATTTAAAGGGCTTTATTGGACAAGGACTTTTCTTCTCTTCTAACAGTGAAGTCAAGCTTAAAGCTTTCTCATATTCAGATTGGGGAACTTGTCCAGATACTAGGAGATCTATTACAGGTTATTGTGTGTTTCTTGGCTCTTCCTTAATATCTTAGAAAACCAAGAAACAGAACATGGTCAGTCGTAGCTCTTCCGAAGCGGAATACAGAAAGCTAGCGACTACAATTTATGAAGTGCAATGGTTGCATTATCTCCTTGTTGACCTACAGATGTCTCCTACTATTCCAACACCACTATTTTGTGACAACCAGTTGCTTGGCTTGTTAGAATTATTTACTGATAAGTTGGTAGTTAAGTTAGTTAGTCATATCAGTTATGTTTATTTTTCTTTATTAAGACATTCTGTATAAATGCCTTTAACTCGATAAGTTGAAATAAGAATTCTCCTTTCTCAATTCGATTTTTCTATCAGGAGATCTTAGCCTTTATATATAGTATTCATATCAGACTTTCCCATCATAGGCTAGATATGGGTCCGGTTTATACTGATCGGATTCATTTTCTACTCGGACTTCGATACATTAATTTAGATCATTTATTGGGTTATTTTATTATCTTTATCCCGATCAAATTATGTAACTTAATTAATAAGTTATTAAAAAACAAAAAAATGCAATTAAATGTTGTCTAACTTTATGATAAATGTAAAAAAATATCCAACACTTGCGTGGTGTCAAAATTGGGTATCTGTGGATTAAGAGATCAAAAGGTTGAAGTTGAGTCGTTTGAGATTTGTCTTATGGTCATTTGCGTGTCTAAGTGCCTGTTTGGTTCAACTTTTGGAGAGTAAATAATTAGTTTTTTCTACCGCAAAAGCTATTTTTAAGAAAACTGAGTGTTTGGCTGTAAAATCCAAAAGTACTTTTTTCATAGAAATGGCTTCTTTGGAAGCTAAAATACAGCATTTTTAGAAGCTCAAATTTGAAGTTTAAAAAAGAAACACTTTTTCAGGTAGATTTTTCAGATTAATTAATGAGCCTATTTTTTAGTCCCTTTTACCTTTATGTTTGACACATAATTCCCACAATACCCACAAACACATTTTCACGTTTATTTTGAGATTTATATAATATTACCTTTTACCTTTTACCTTTATGTTAGAATTATTTACTGATAAGTTGGTAGTTAAGTTAGTTAGTCATATCAGTTATGTTTATTTTTCTTTATTAAGACATTCTGTATAAATGCCTTTAACTCGATAAGTTGAAATAAGAATTCTCCTTTCTCAATTCGATTTTTCTATCAGGAGATCTTAGCCTTTATATATAGTATTCATATCAGACTTTCCCATCATAGGCTAGATATGGGTCCGGTTTATACTGATCGGATTCATTTTCTACTCGGACTTCGATACATTAATTTAGATCATTTATTGGGTTATTTTATTATCTTTATCCCGATCAAATTATGTAACTTAATTAATAAGTTATTAAAAAACAAAAAAATGCAATTAAATGTTGTCTAACTTTATGATAAATGTAAAAAAATATCCAACACTTGCGTGGTGTCAAAATTGGGTATCTGTGGATTAAGAGATCAAAAGGTTGAAGTTGAGTCGTTTGAGATTTGTCTTATGGTCATTTGCGTGTCTAAGTGCCTGTTTGGTTCAACTTTTGGAGAGTAAATAATTAGTTTTTTCTACCGCAAAAGCTATTTTTAAGAAAACTGAGTGTTTGGCTGTAAAATCCAAAAGTACTTTTTTCATAGAAATGGCTTCTTTGGAAGCTAAAATACAGCATTTTTAGAAGCTCAAATTTGAAGTTTAAAAAAGAAACACTTTTTCAGGTAGATTTTTCAGATTAATTAATGAGCCTATTTTTTAGTCCCTTTTACCTTTATGTTTGACACATAATTCCCACAATACCCACAAACACATTTTCATGTTTATTTTGAGATTTATATAATATTATTTGACTTTTTCTTTATATGTTTTAATATTTATTTTTGATATTAGTTTTACTTATATTATAATTCATATAAAAGATTTGATTAGATATATTTTCATTTATGTTTTATATGGTTTAAAATTATATAATAATTAATATATTGTGATTTTCATATTGTTTAATATATTTTAAATAATATTTATATGCATAAATAATATTTATTACAAAATAAAATATAGTTAAAATTAA
>JANZLD010000235.1:72572712-72587019 GCA_026413575.1 Erythroxylum carthagenense | reverse complement strand
GAATCTTTTAAACAATAAATTTTTTATTTTATTGATTTAACTTTGTATCTAATTTTTAAAACAAGGGTATGTGCTAAATAAAATCTAACTCACTACCCAAATTTAAATTGGTAATTCATTAAATAATTTATTTATAATATATAAATAATAAATGATTGAATTATACTGGCATAAAACAAAAGTTTTTTTTGAAGAGCTTTGTTTTATGCCAAAATAACAAGAGAAGTTTACAGCTTTGGGTGGAATAGGCTAAAGAGACGATAAGTATTTTGTTTTTTTGTTTCTCACAAGATCTCCTAAGAAGATCTCAACCAATGTTATAAAAATTAGATTAGTAATTAAACCGGAGAAGTAACTAATTCAAGGATTAATGGTTCATTCGTAATTGAACAGGTGACTAACAAATATATAATTTTTATTTTATATATTATATATAAAAGATAATTTTTAAACATAATATTTATTTTTTTATCTAATTATAAACTTAATTTAAACCGTTAAACTTCAAAATATACAAAAAAATTTAAGTTCACCAAACACAACACAAAATAAGATAACCAAGCTCAAGTCAAGTAGGTCCCTTGCAAAAGACAAAGCTCTAATTCTAAATTTCAAATGGTTACATATATAAAAAGAGTTTGAACCTACGACTTCATTTAAGTTAAGAGATATCTTTATTAAGTCACGTGCATCCCAACTAGCCAATGAGTATTAATAAGCAAATAACAAACGATCATGATTGGATCTGAGCAACCAACTTCCCTACAAGTTGTGCATGTGCACTAAGCAAAGTCAACGTATTATTTTTATTATATGTAACTCAAAATTAAGTCATAAATCTTTAGATTTCATATTTGTCTTATTAGAGACACTTCAATTATTCTTAAGCATGACATTATCTTTTATCATTAATTATAAAGTTAACAACTTTTAAATTGTTCTATCTTTTAAGAATTTCTCAATTTAGTATTCAAATTCTTAAAATTTTCGTAATTTTTTAAAGTTTCTATTAGCCAAATTAACATCGTAATTAATGTTTTGAATTTAATTGTTAAAATTTTAAAAGTTTAATCACTTAATTAAAAAATTTAAAAGTTTAGATACTGAACTGAAAAAACAACATTTTAAAAAATGGACCGAAAGTTTAACTCTTAAAATAAGAAGTTTAAGATTTAAAAGTTTTAACCTTCATTAAACTGCCATAAAATCAGTTAAAGAATGAATAAATTAAAGGATTTGAAAATGGTTAAATGATATTATCCTTATTTATAAAAAATTTAAAGTTTAATTGCAAAAAGAAACTGATAAATAAAAGTTAATCGGTTTATTTTAGTTTATAAATACTATATAGTTTAATTTTGATTAATTAATAAATTGATCAACTTTTAATAATAAAAATTATTAATATAAATTAAAATGAAAATTTGAAAATCAAATTAAAAGTTTTTCCGGTTTAAAATTTTTATTATTAAAAGGACCAAATTAGTTCGGTTTTTAAAATATTAAGAAATTTTTTTAAAAGAATGATAATCCTTATTTATAAAATCATATTATTCATTAAGTTATTGAATAATTTATTTAAAATTTTTGACTTTTTTTTTGTCCACGAGGTATCTTAGGAGGGTCTCAACTATAAGAAGACACCTTTAAGTCATCTACTTCTAGATTAATCCTCGTTCAAGCTTGGTAGATTTCTTACGGAAGACAAAACTCTTATTTCAAATTTTAACAATTGCATACATAAAGACGATTTGAACCCGCGATCTCGTTTAAGTCAGAAAAATTCCTAAGCAACTTATCTGCACGTTAGGTTCATAATTTTCGACTTTAACATATGTGTTAGTATATGAAAACCAAAATGTCCAAGTCAGCAAAGACTACGTAATAAAAAAAGATTGGTGGGCTCTTGTTTGAATGAGATGTGAACTACTTGTTTAGATATTGTTATGTATAGACTTAGAAAATTAGCTTCGCTGGCGCTCAACTTTTCGTTTGGAGGTTGGTGTAGGGCTCACATGGCTCTCACTGGTATCATCAAATCCCAGAAAAGAAAGAGAAGACTAGATACCCACTAAGACAAAGAAGAAGAATCAAGAACCAACCTGAAAATGAAGTTCCCTTTTACCTCGTGCATGTTCTGACCTTTCCTTCTTTACCAAATTTCTATAAACTTTTTTCATTTGTTCTCTAAAGATTCCTGTTGGCCTGAAAATTTGGTGTAACATACGTGGTCTAGCAAGCTTTCTGCAACTTCTCTTTGCTATAAAGATATCTGGGACCGCCATGGATGTTTCTACGAAGAGAAGGGTGCTTCTTAAGATCATCTTCCTCGGGGATAGTGGGTATGGCTAAGTTTTCGAGTTTTCATTGCCTTTGTTTGTTAGTACTTTGATCATGAATCGTGTGTTATGAACTTTCTGAAAGTAGTTTGTTGCCTTGGTCTTGCTTCTTCTGTGATGAGATTTCAGGGTTGGGAAGACGTCTTTGATGAATCAGTATCCTTTGGACTGATGTTAAGGTTAAATTTCCTTCATTTCCTTTAGTGAAAAGCTAACCAAGCTTCGATATCATCCCATGCTTGCTTTTGTTTTCTTGATAAACTTGTCTGGATTCTACGAAAATGGAATTTAAACCTTAATGGCATTGAGTCAGAATGCAGTGGAAATGAATTCCAGAACTAGCTTTAAATGTTTGCATCTCTACTAAAATTGAATTCAACCCATTATAGCAAACAAATCTGCCAAGCTATAATGGCTCTGTTCTTGTTATCGGATTTCTTTAATGAAATTTTGCAGAGCTTGGTTCTTAGTTTTTGATTCTCATAAACTAAGTCCTTAATTCTCAAGACCAGGTCGAAGTTAATTCACTGCCTTTTTTTTTGTTGCGTGTGTCCTTTTCGCATCTTCCTGTGCATTTTATACACATTGCAGCCTTGAGAAGCTGTTTTCAGTTTGTTTTGTGATCATTAACTTCTTATTCAGATATGTATATAAGAAGTTCAACCAACAATACAAAGCTACCATTGGTGCTGATTTTGTTACCAAGGAACTACTAATTGATGACCAGCTAGTTACTCTACAAGTGGGTGAAAACACTGAATCAGAACAAAACTAAAATTTCCTGAAGACTTCCAATCTGATATATGCAAAATTAATGGCAGATATGGGACACAGCAGGGCAGGAAAGGTTTCAGAGTTTAGGAGCAGCTTTTTACAGAGGAGCAGATTGCTGTGTACTTGTATATGATGTAAATGTACAGAAATCATTTGAGACACTGAACAATTGGCATGATGAGTTTCTCAGACAGGTACCAAAGCGGATTAAACATCATCCTGTATTTAGATTCTGCAAGAGGCTAAAGTTTCTTTCTGTGAGAGAACATTCTTGTCACAGCAGAAAATTATGAGCATGTTACCTCCTGCATAGCTTCTGAAACCAAGAAAAGGAAATGCAAGAGAAAAAACTCATGAATTCTGTGAAGATTCAGACATTATTTTATTCCAGAAGCTCATAGTTGTGGATTTATAAGGGATGATTCCAGTATCTTTTGCTCCCATACCAAATCTGCAGATCTTGATCTATGAATAGGATCAGACTTTTGTTTCAGCAATCACAAACCTCCAATTGCATACAGCTTTGCATTATACATTATACGTTTAGATTCTGCAAGATTTCTAAAGTTCCTTTCTGTGAGAGTACATTCTTATCACAGCAGAAAATTACGAGCATGAAGTTCTGCACAGTTTCTGAAACCACGAAAAGGAAATAAAGGAGGAAAAGCTTATGAATCCTATCAAATCTGCAGATCTTGATCTATGAATAGGATTAGCCCTTTTTTTTTTCAGCAATCACAAACCTCCAATTGCATGCAACTTTGCATTGTAAATTATATATTTTGATTTTGCAAGATTTCTAAAGTTCCTTTCTGTGAGAATACATTCTTATCACAGCAGAAAATTACGAGCATGAAGTCCTGCATAGCTTCTGAAACCAGGAACAGTAAATAAATGAGGAAAAACTCGTGAATCCTGTCAAACCTGCAGAACTTGATCTACGAATAAGATCAGCTTTTTGTTTCAGCAATAACAGGCCTCAAATTGCATGCATGCAAAGTTACTTTATACCTTAATTCTTGTTACTTTCTTCTGATTCAATGATGCGCACTAATCCAACTTCAGATCCAACAAATTTTGTTTGTGAACTCATTGGCAGGCAGATCCAGTGAATCCTGACACCTTTCCTTTCCTATTATTCGGAAACAAAATTGACATAGATGGAGGAGGCAGCCGCGTGGTAAGGAATCCAAATCACATCAGACCTGACATTGCTAGACTGTGCAGATCATACAAAATATTATGTCGACTTCTTGTTTTGCAGATACCAGAGAAAAGAGCTAGAGATTGGTGTGCTTCCAAGGGGGATATGCCATATTTTGAGACCTCAGCTAAAGAGAATTACAATGTTGATGAAGCTTTCTTGTGTGTAGCAAAAACTGCATTAGCTAGTCATCAAGACTTTGAGTATGACATGTAAGTATAAGTTTTAATTATACTCAGACCCCTATTATAGTTATGTCTGACTCAACCCCTTTAAACTATAGCTTAAATCCAGCTTGATGTGATGGAGAATTGGTGTTAAACTTACATGTTTTGCAGCTACAACCAGGGTATATCCGAGTCCATTTCAGAAGTTGAACAAAGAGGAGGGTGTGCATGCTGAAAGTGAAACACAACTGTATCAAAAGCTTGAATTTCTTATTGGTTTGATTCTTTATTTGTTTGTTTATATTAGCATTTGGGGTTGGAAATTGTACTTAAACTCATGTTCTTTTTATTGGTGTTCTTTAGGATGGTACCAAAGTATTTGTTTATTGTAAATCTCAGAGAGAATAAAGTTTCACATGCTGACAAGAATACTAAAAGACAGCCAGCTTTTGTGATCCTCTTTTTTACAAAGATGTCTTCTTTCTCCAAAGAATCTCCAAGACTTCAGGTTTAAGGTTAAGCTTTTGAAATTCTTTAAAGACTTTGTACTAATGACACATAAAAATTTATTATAAGTTGATTCATTTTGAACTTTAATTTTTCAAATAATCAGTATGTAATGAGATGTCCTATTATTAGAGGTGGCAAATTAGTCTGAATATCTGAATATAACCTGATTATAAA
Organism: Erythroxylum carthagenense; assembly: GCA_026413575.1. Classification (NCBI taxonomy): domain Eukaryota; kingdom Viridiplantae; phylum Streptophyta; class Magnoliopsida; order Malpighiales; family Erythroxylaceae; genus Erythroxylum; species Erythroxylum carthagenense. The sequence continues at coordinate 72,581,851 of JANZLD010000235.1, read as the reverse complement.
TCATCAAGTTCGGTTTGATTGATTTTGAATTTGAGTATTCAGATTTTATTGAGTTTAAATTTTACAAATTTTCAAATTTAATTGATGATAAAATTAATTCGTATTTATAATAGGCAAATTTAAAATGGTTTGTCATTTTTTTTATGCTTGAGCCCAATTTTATTATTCAAATGGATAATAGTTTTTTGAATTCGATTCGGATTGTTTTATTTCAAGTGACTACAAATTTAAAAATTAAAGTAATATTTATTTTGGGTAATAGCATCATATCAATGTTATTTTGATGAATAAATTTAAGTTGTTTAGATTGACACTTCGATCTTGAGTCTAGTACGAAACTTAATTAACTCAATCTTAACTTATTAACTTTCAATCAGATGCATTGTGATCAATTTTTAATTAATAATTGTATTACTATTGCATAATTTAAAATTTTGATTAAATGCATTTTTAAGGACAAAGAAAAAGAAGTCTTCTTTTCTTTTTTTTTAATTTTCTAAAAAGTCAATTATTTGTGTAATTTTCTTTTCTTATAAAAAGGAAAATTCATAAAACTTAACATCAGCTCTATACTTGGCACTATGGTTTTACTCACTTACCTTATCAAACAATATCCTATCATTAAATAAATTGAAAATTTCATTCTGATTTATTTTTGCAAAATTACAAAAACTAAGCAATTTTAATAAATAAAAATTATAAAACAAAGATAATAGGTTTTCTATATGGGTTTGAAAGTCTCAATACTTCCTTATTCCGGAGATGGCAAAAGGGTTCGGCCTTAGCCCGACTCGAAATCAATAGATTAGGACCTCAAGCGGGCCTTGAGTTCGGATTGTCTAGATTTGGCCTGATATAAAGATAGACTCTTTTATGTAAAATAACATCGGTTTGTATTTATAATTAAAAATTTTTGGGCCAAATTGAGTTTGGTCTCAGTGCTACTTTTAGCTCGGTCTAGCTTGGGCTTGGGCCCAAACATACAAAGACTGGAGGCCGAGCCCATCCCTACCTTGCTTTGGTCGAAGGAAAGGAAAGAGGAAAAGAATTTAAGCCTCATAAATTACGTAAATTTAATAGAATGAAAATCAACACAACTAATATCAACCGTCAGATTCCTCGCAGTCTCAATCAATCCTAAACGCGCTTTGACGGCCCTGATCTTCTAGTAAGGGACTGCATTTAGAAAAATCAAACGCCACAAAGTAGCGGAGAAAAATCTCTTTTCCCTTTCTCTCGCTTCTTCTTCCCTCCAATGGCGTTCTCTGCGACGACAACTACAACGCATCGTCTCTCCCTTCTTCCTTTGCCTAATCACTCAATAGAATCGTCTCTATTACCTCTAAAGTCTGTTTCTTTTCGATTCTCGAGACCAAATCTCCCTAAACCCCTCACCGTTCGATCCGTTTCCACTCCAGGTACTTCTTCTTCGTTTCTACGTTTCTTTATGGTTTCTTCTTTTTTTTTGTGATTGCTGTGCTGATTAGAAGTGTTTTGGTTAATGAATCTTAAGCTCCGGCTGCGGCGGCGCCGGCGGTAACGTTGACCGAGAATGCGTTGAAACACTTGAATAAGATGAGAAATGATCGGAATCAAGATTTGTGCTTGAGAATTGGGGTTAAGCAAGGCGGTTGCTCCGGCATGTCGTATACAATGGATTTCGAGGATAGAGCTAACACTAGACCCGACGACTCGGTGATTGAATATAATGGCTTCGTAATTGGTATGTGCGCCTCTCCTTTAACCCTTCTCTTTTGAATATTTAGGGAAAGAAATGAATTTTCATTTGTTATGTTATGGTTCTAGAACACTGACTGATGCAAAGGAAAAGGAAGTTTAAGCTTTTGCTTGCTGTTCCATTTTGTTAAAGGAGCCATTAGTTAATGTTTGTTTATTCAATATGAACATTTGCTTTTGTGTAATTGGCATCCCTTGTGATTAGAGTTGGCAAATTCAGTCCAGACCAGGCTCGGGTTGACCACTCTCGATCTTGGGGGCCGTTTGGTCGGGACTGATTCCACAAAATGACGTGATTTTGGTCTATAGTTAGAAAAACCTATAATTCCATCGCTTCTTGTACTTGAACAAGGTCTTTTGATGTGGTTTTTGAGATGCAATGACTGAATTGCATTTGTGCTTTGATTTCCTGAGCAGTTTGTGATCCAAAGAGTCTTCTTTTCCTTTTTGGGATGCAATTGGACTACAGTGATGCTCTCATTGGAGGAGGCTTTTCTTTCAAGAATCCAAATGCTACTCAGACTTGTGGTTGTGGTAAATCCTTTAATGCAGATATGTAAAATCATGTATACCTACAACATACTATAGTCTATTTGAAGAAATGGTTTCTACTTGAGGATGTTGCCCATATGTACTAGATAGCCTTAACTTATAATATCATATTAATTGCTCAAGAATTGCCTGTAGATATTCACAAGAGTTCTTCAACATCATTGCACTCTGATTACAAGTACTGTTGCAAGAGAAAACAATCATTTGTGGCTCATTGCAATATCTTCATCTTCTTTTCATGTGTTTTTTCAAGTTCTATCATACATGAAATGACAAAGTGCAGCCATTCTTTAAAGGAACATCAATTGCTTTCTTTCGGATGTACCCAAAAGAGTACATCACTTCTTACAGCTTAATTAGCACGTCAAAAATCAGGACCAACTCTGCAAAAGAAGATGCCAAATTCAGAACTTATGAACTCAGGCACACCCATGTTTCTACGACCTATACGAGCAACAAAGCCATCTTTGATTGGAGCAACCGATCGTCCACAACCACACTGCATATAGCAAACATATCAGAAAATCAAATTCCCTTCTAGGCAACTTAATCGTACCAGACCTCCTTAAGAGAACAATGTCAAACTGTTGTAGTTCAACAAAAGAGGGCCACTCACTGATATATCAACGCAGGGTCCCCAGAAAATTTTTGGGTGCAAATCTTCCCTTGACGACTAACCTTTGCTGGCCATCGAGCGATCCGCTAGTACCTAGTTCAGCAAGCAAGAAAGCCATAACATGGTCTGGCTGCCGATGATCCTGCACATTTTGTCCAAGAAAGAAGATCGGATGAATCAAATTAAACATTTTCTTTTAGGTAAGATGATAACAACAATGAAAGTAAAGATAAACACTGTGTAATGATTTCTATTTCCATAGAAGTTACTCCAAGCAGCTTCACTTTAAATGTTTATGAAACTTAACAAATACCAAGGGGTAAGGAAAAGAAGTATAAGAAAAGGTGATCAGCAGCACATCAGCAATTTGGAGCTTAAAACAAGTGCATACATGAATTTGAATGACATTGCAATGAAAAACTTGGAACATATGTAACTAAAACGAACTCCTAATTTGTTTGCATTCATCTATAGATCCAGAGAAGTGAACCTTGGAGATGTCACTAGCGTCTGGAAAGCAAGTTTACAGCAAATGGATAACCAAACACTTCATAAAGGACTTCAGACTTCGGTGTTCTTTGCAATGATCTAAAAGAAAAGGTGGAAAGGATATAAAAGGAGATAGCTATAAGCATGGTACTTTCTACAAACATCTCAAAGGTCCAAACTTTGAAATTCTAAACCCTAACCCCAAATAATCTTTAGTCATCCACTTTGAAGAATAGCTATGAATGAGACATTTGCGTCGTCAAATGCATCAAGTATCTTTTTTTTTAATATTAAAAATTACAATAGCTTCTTGATCGCGGCATAAAAACAGCAACCTTGATTTTGGGTCGAAATCTCGAATGGCGATATGTCAAGCTAGAGCATGGCTTTCGAGAGGCTTGACGACGCTATCTTCTCATCCTCCTCTACGTGTCTGTGTGGTTGGCAGTGGACCTGCTGGCTTCTACACTGCTGAGAAAGTAATTAACGTTTTTCCCTCATTGAATTTGTTGCACGTTTGAAACCCTAATTAAATTTGAAACATTTGTTCTTCTCTGTTTCTTAAGATGATTAAAGCCCACGAAAGAGCTTTTGTTGATATCATCGATCGATTGCCCACTCCATTTGGTTTAGTAAGGTCTGGAGTTGCTCCTGATCATCCTGAGACTAAGGTCAGATTGTGGTTTTTTTTTGTTGTTAATTTTGAAAAAAAAAATCTTCTTTTTCTTAATAGATTTCTAAACAATGATCTGAGTTGAGCTTAGTTTACCAGAAAACTTGCAACAGATTGTGACAAACCAGTTCTCAAGAGTTGCTCAACATGAGAGGTGCTCTTTCTATGGTAATGTTACTCTTGGTTCGGCGGTAACTCTCTCTGAGCTCCGTGAGCTCTATGATGTGGTAAGTTTGATGCGCTAAATGCTGTCACTTTGGCTTGCAAGACTAGTACTTCTGTGAGGTATGTGCTTCTGTTTTTGACTCACATTTGTGTCTAATCATTCAGGTTGTGCTTGCGTATGGTGCTGAAAGTGACAGAGCTTTGGGGATTCCTGGGGAAGTACGTGCATTAAAAATAGTCCTAACTTTCCATTCCTTATTCTTTTCTTTAATTTATTTGCTGATTTTTCTACTTTCATCTACTATCTCAGCTTATCTGTGCTGTTCTCAGTTGTGGTGTCTGTTCTTTGATGGTTTATGATTTTTATTGTGCAACAGTGAAAGCTGTGGTTGCTCTTGCCTAAAAGTTTTCTTTTTCTTTATCAAGGATTTGTCAGGCATACATTCAGCAAGAGAATTTGTTTGGTGGTATAATGGGCATCCAGATTACAGAAACCTAAATCCTGATTTGAAGAGCACTGATACAGCCTTTATCTTGGGTCAGGTGTGTTCGTCTTCTTATTAACTGTTGGTTACCTATGTTGAGATAATTCATGTGCAGTGCAAATGATAAGAAACATTAAATTATATTAGAAACAATGCACTATTTGACATACATTGGAAATTTAAACTGTTCTCTCGGTCCACAGTCTTCGCAATGGATCATTAATATCATTTGATTAAGGTTGGTTGGGGTTTTATGTGCTTCTACAAGTAGTGCAGCTAATATCATTTGGTTTTATATGCTTCTACAAGTAGTCCGGCTGATATCATTTACTGGATATAGCAAATTTCAATAGAAGTGAGTAAAGATTGAAAGATATTGGGTGGAAACCTTGAACAGAGCCATAGACGGGTATTGCTTGTAATTTCCTCTATTGAATGATGCAGAGGATACAGGTTCTTCTCGTAAGCATAATTGTAAAATGTTTTCGCGTCAAATTTTAACATTTAGTTTCACCCTTTTCAAAATTTGTTTTGCATTCAAGGACACATGCCTGGTGTCAATGTCACTTTGTAGTTGAATTCTCTGTATGACTACAACTGGTTTAACATTATATGTGTGCGCACCTTTTCAGTATGTTCAGTGCAAGAGCAAATTTTCTTCTCACATAGCCAAAGCAAGCATTCTCTATTTGAAATTTAATCCTATAGATTGGCATGGTTAGACTGCTAGAAATGTGTTAAGCGAGCATATTTTGTTATTCATGTCACATGGTCTATCATCTGCTTCTCATTATTTCATGTGACTTCTACACTAGTTACAGGATATAGGACCAAGTAAAGAATCAGGCTAACAAATGTGCAAAATCACATCCTTCTCTATTGTGAAAGGATTTAAAAGGAGATCAGTTGGAATTTTGTGATCAAATTATTGCTTTTCTTATTATTCAGGGAAATGTGGCTCTTGATGTTGCACGCATTCTCCTTAGACCAACAGCAGAATTGGCAACAACTGATATTGCAGACCATGCTTTGACTGCTCTGGAACAGAGCTCAATAAGGTTAGGTATTCTTTGGCTGTCCAATAGATCTCTGTCTAGTTTTTTGGTCATTGAACTTAAACCATGCGTGTAATTACAGGAAAGTATTTTTAGTTGGGAGACGTGGACCAGTCCAAGCAGCTTGTACTGCGAAAGAGCTACGTGAAATTCTTGGTAATTCTTTAAATCCTGATACATTTTTGTGTTTTTAATCTGTGATTATCTGCGCTTTGTATGGACATGTTTTAATGTGCTTCATTGATATACAAAGAATTTCATCTTCTTTTTTATGTGTCATTAGGAGCTTAATAGCTGCCGATTTTCCTTTTTCTTGTTAAGATTCACTAAATGTGCTGACTGTCATTCATTGGTAATGACTAAGATCCAAAGTGCAAAACGCTTACTGTTAGTTCTTTAAGTACTTGCAACTGACACCCATATTTCATTGGATGGTAGTAGAATTGTTGGATTGCAGTTATTATTCCTATTTTTTTGTGGACTTTCCTTGTTACCGTGCTCATAGTTCTCTTGGTTTTGGCCTCTTATACTTACCGGTTGTTAGCTGACCAAGGAAAACATGAAAGGATATTATTGCTGATATAATTTCTTGCAGGTATTAAAAATTTACATATTCACATCAACCAAGCTGAATTAGAGAAGAACCAAGAAGATGAGGTAAATTGCCACTTTGCTCAACTTTCTGCTTCCTTGTAATTGGTCAAGATGGTCTATCTTTAATATAGACTTGTAGTGTTTTAGTACGGTGTTTTTTTTTTCTGTCATAATTGATTGGGCATCTTTTCTTCTTCTTTGAAATAAATATTGTAATAAAAACAATAGCAAGGTCATCCATCAACCAACAGTTGGTTAATTCTTGATTAGTTTGATGATATAGGTTTCTTTTAACTTTTATAGGTACAAAACCAACTGAATGTATTTGCATTTGTGAGTGACACTTTAGGTGCTGTTAGGCTTCTGCACTAAGTAGCTGCTGTTAAGCTACAATTTTATTTTTGATGGATATTTGGAGAGTTGGTTATTAATGTAATTCGGTTATTTTGAACGGGCACCTATTGCCATTTAATGTTTATTTCGATAGTATCATTGGAATGATGTGCTTACATTGCATGTTTCTTTGGTTAATGTCTCTCATCTTCACATTTCTTTTGGCAAAGGAAGAGCTGAAGAACAATCGAATTCGACGGAGAATTTATGACTTGCTTTCTAAGGAAGCTGCATCAAGACCATCTGCTCCCACTTCAGGTCAACAAGAACTTCACTTTATTTTCTTCCGCAAACCTGAAAGGTTTCTGGATTCACTGGACAGAATTGGCCATGTTACTGCTGTTCAGTTTGAGAAAACAGTTCTTAAAGGTGCTGTTCTATCTACAATGATGCTATTCAATTAATTTCTCCTTCCCTTTACTTTTATATGTTAATTTGTGTCTTGGCTGTTTATAAAGCATTTTGCAAAATTTGATCCTGTGATAAGATCATTATAGTAATTTAATTGAGATGACACTGAATGAAGTTTTTAGTCCAGACCTGTTGAAAATAAGAACATCCTATTCCGGCACGGAATCTATTTCTATGTGCCATTAATTATTAACTTCATGTAAATATGCAGCTGTGGGCCCTGGGAAACAAATTGCAGTTGGTACTGGACAATTTGAGGAACTTGAAAGTGGGTAAGTTTCTCAGATCATAAATTTTTAGTTCATCTTGCTTTCTGGTGTGTTCAGGATTTTAACCTTTTCAGAAATGGTTCGTATGGGTCCATGACATAGGTATGAAACAAACTATCTACTGTAACTGTAGTAACATTAGGTCCATATCACGATGGAAGAAGTATGTCAGCTATGTTTTGTGAGTTATGCATAATGCATGGAATGCGAAGGGTACATATATAGAAACTTTGTCATCTAGAAACTTAATTTGAAGCATATCCTTAGAATTTTGTGTATATTGATCTATATAAAATGTTTTCTTTTCCTGAAGTTCTCTAGTTTCTAGGGAATGAAATGTTTTCACTTCTGTGTTGTGGATACATGTTTTCATGGAAAACTGCCCCCTACTGCATATGGATTGCAAATATAAGCATCCGTACAGGAAGTGCCAATATAAAAGTTTTCAAATTGTTTTATTTTATTCAACCTACAATGGAAGGTTTCTCCGTATGCTTTTTCCTTAAGCTGTGTGGTTCCTTTATTGTTGAACTAATTATAGGTCGTTTGATGATTCTGTTTTGGCACTATGCTGCTTTTTTTAGGTTGGTGCTAAAGAGCATCGGTTACAAGTCAGTACCAGTTGATGGTTTACCATTTGATCAACAGAAAGGTAAAGTGAGATTGATAATTGTCTGCCTTAGCGGTACTTCTGCTGTGTTCCTTAAGGTGGCATTGCTATAACTTTTGGTTTGATAAGCTAAATGGGACATAAGTTGAAGCATTTAGATTCCTGAGTTTGTAGTTCAGATCATTGGATGAGTAAATGTGCAAATTTGCGCTCAAACCATCATAAAGGGTTTCGATTTGCATGTAATATCTAGGACTGCTTGTCCTTGAGTGATTTGATCGTCCCTTTCCTGATTTTACTGTCATGAACCTGCATTTCAGGTTTGGTTCCGAATGTTGGAGGTCGAGTTCTCTCTGATGCTTCAGGAGACCCTACAATGCTTCAGAAAGGTTTGTATGTATGTGGATGGTTAAAGAGAGGACCAACAGGGATTATTGCTACAAACCTCTACTGTGCAGAAGAAACCGTAAGTTGTCTCCTTATATTCTACTAGTCTGAGGGTTATCATCTGTTAAAAATTCACAATCATTGTTGCTTATCGAACTTTTGGCATCCCAGGTTGGAAGCATATTGGAAGACCTACAACAAGGAGCAATAGGATCCACATCTAGCATAGTAAAAAAGCCTGGTAGAGAAGGGCTCCTTCAGCTACTTAGTGACAGGAACATCGAGTTTGTACCTTTTAGTCGTTGGCAAAACATAGATGCTGAAGAGAGGAGTCTTGGGAGTCTTAGAAACAAACCGAGAGAAAAGTTAACAACTTGGGAAGACTTGATGAAAGTAGCCAAGGAGTGATAAAAAGGAAATCAAGTGAACTTATAGGAAATCAAGTGAACTATCTTCATACATTCTTTGTTTTGCAAAAACATCTCGACATGTTCCTCTTTTAATAAAACCCCAAATAGATTTGAATCTTGCTGAATGAAGACATTCACTTTACCGGCCATTCTAGCCGATACAAGACTCCAAAATGGTATTATGTATTTTCATGACGTTGCCGATACAAGACTCCGAAATGGTATTATGTATTTTCATGATGTTTTGCAACCGCACTCAGAACATTGGTACAAATACCAGTAATCTGAAGAAT
>JANZLD010000235.1:72539475-72572612 GCA_026413575.1 Erythroxylum carthagenense | reverse complement strand
AAATGGTATTATGTATTTTCATGATGTTTTGCAACCGCACTCAGAACATTGGTACAAATACCAGTAATCTGAAGAATTGATAAGCGTAATGGTGATAAAGATGGAGTTAATTAATAAACCAATTTTCCAATTACCAAATTCAGTCGACTTCTAGTTATTGTTAACTCCATTAAGACCATCAGTTTAAGGGCTCTAACAATTACAGCAACTTCGCAGGAACATAGGATCAAGTCTTGACACAATAAATCCATAACTTATTCCTCTTGTCCAAAAGATAAGATTAACAGGATTAACAGTGACATTTGATAATGCTAAGCTCAGACCAGTCTCAAAAAAAATCTCTCGTCCCAGTTGCAAATCTTTCACTTTTGGATTGGAAAGTCGGTTCTACGACAAGTGTAAATGGTAAACCAGCCAACAGGTTTAGGAAAGCTCATCCAAGTAAACTCTAAGCCGACTAAGTCTCTACACAACATATCGGTAAGTTACATATCGCCCTGCAGTCTCGCTTGGTCTGATAATCTTCACAACCTGTCCACGCTGAAGTCCATAATATCTTGCAATTGGATCACTCACCTGAATTCGAGGCAGCTGCATTCACATATGAAAATAAGAAACACGGAGCCTGCAGTAAGAAGCAATAAGCGTGCAAAAATCCAGATGCAATATTAACATATAGTCACAACATCACTATCCAATAAAATCCTCAAGACAGCATTTCGATACATGTGCAGAATTTAAGAACTTCCCATAAGATAACCTTGTCCTTCCAAACTTGATAACGTCTAGTGTTTCGAATTATGGATGTTGCCCCCAGCAGTTCCAATAATTTTTACCCTAAAAGTCTGCGTTGGCACCGAAGCCCACAATACTAACAGATAATATCACAGAAAACAAACAGATCGCAAGATTTTGGTATAAAAGTCTATATGAATGAGCTACCTAGTAGAAGAGAGGGGATACAATTATCTCAGCTCTGCATGTTTATCGTTTAGGAGTACTGTTGAAGTTAACAGGTAACATGGTTATAATGTCAACTTCTTTATGCCCATTGTTATAATGTAATCACGTTCATTTCTAGATAATCTACTACACCTTGTAGAAGATAAAATGTGAGATTCATCTAACCTGTGTTTCTTTTACAGTGTATCTCTCCAATAAAGTCTTCTTCTCTTCAGATGAAAGTAATTGATGCTCAGGAACAAGAACATGATCCTTTATATTAACCAAAAGCTCCGCCTCCTGTTTGATAAGGAATGCAAAAGAAGTAAAATTGCAGTTTCACTGCATTTCAAGACAATAAGTACCAAAAGGATCATACAAACTTTTTCCACCACCATTCATAAGTGAAGAGCAGAAGCCACATGATGCTCCAAACAACAAATACACCCGAGAACTAGCTCAAACCCAATAAGGACTTAATCAACATGACCAATAGGTCACAGATTACATACCCACTAATTTCATCCCAAAGTTACTTAAACCACGCTTTCTAAAAAATAAATAATATGAACGGATAAAGGATCGATAAAAGACTCATTTCTCCACATAAATAATCAGCCTCATTGGCTAAAAAGATATCCAATATATGATACCAAATTATTAACCATATAACAGAGATGGATCTTTCACCTGAAACACCTCCAAGCTGAATTTTGAAGATATTTCACTGATGCATGTGCGGGCAAAGGGAGTCAAATTCTGTTGTACAACTAAGATTGCTCTAAACACATTCTCTGATTTCATGCGATTGGTGTAAGTCTTCATCGTCTTAACACCAACCTTCTGTTCCTCGGGAAAGAAGACATAAATCTGGTAAATAAGAAACAACTAATAAGGACCAGCAAACTATAAATAAGAATCTTCACATTCAAAAACCTTCACAAGTAATTAACATCCATCCAAAATCCCAAATGATGCCATTGTGAACGTGGAAAAATCTATTTGATATAAATGTATTTGTTAGAAAACTTAACCAAATATAAAGCAAACTACAGATCAATTACCGCTTCCTTATTTCGCTTTTCCTTGACAATAAAAAGGTCTTCCCTTTTGAAGTTCTCGCCAAATTTATATAAGAATTGCTCCCTTGACATGTTGATATCAGCATCAGGAACAATATAGCCTCGATCCCTCAACATCTGCATCACAGTCTTCCTGATTCTATAAAGCCTCTTGACTTCATCCTCCGATAGAGTCATACTTCCTTATAACTTCTGGAAAACACTGTTCCGCTTAGGTTGTTTCAGCAAAAAAAATAAACGAAGAGGGCAAAAAAAAAACTTTGAGAACAGTGGTTAAGGATATAATAATTAGTGTTTCAAATTGCACCACTCAGAAACATCAAAAAGCTTCAAGTCGATCTTTAGATTTCAGTAATAGCCTACATGTGATAGCATGTAATTATGCAACTCTCAAACGCTACTGCAGATTGTACTGGTACCTGAAAATTAGGAAAACTTTCAGTTATGAAACAGATGGCCACGGGCGGCAGGCGGCAGGCGGCAGGCGGCAGGCTGCAGGCCGCGACTGACGAGTGGCGGGCCGGAGGAGGTCGGGCTTCTTCAGATTTGACAGACAAATTAGGGCGAGTGGCGGGCTGGAGGAGGTTGGGTTTCTTCAGATTTCACAGACAAATTAGACAAATTAGGGCAAGTGAGCAAAGGGGAAGAGGCTGGGCTGGTTTTAGAGATTTTTCTCATCCATTCAAGTGATCAAAACGACGCCGTCTTTCCAGTACCAACGCGACGCCGTTTTAAACAGATAAACGGCCACACGACGTCGTTCTTATCTGAACATTACTAATGACCATTTTCTTATAATTTTTTATTTTATTAAAATATTATACTTCATTTCTAATTAGCAATATTTTAAAAACACATCGGAAGTTAAATATGTAAAATAAAAATAAAATTTAAAAGATTTAACCGAAATTTACGTCGCTGTAGAACTGATTAAATATTTAAAATTTTAAATTTAATAAAAATAATCGTCATATAATTAAAATTTATTATAAATTGAAATAAAAATTATTTTTGAATAAAAATTGATGTAAATTAATTTATAAAAATATGGATATTCTAAAAGCTTAGATTAATTATTATAAGTGACATTAAAGTGCAATAAAAATAGAATAATATCAATTATTTCATTCTCTATTAATAAATAAATAATTTTTTTTCCTAACATGAAATTTAAGTACCTAAAAAGAAAATAAAAAAAGCTCTCATGTAATATTACATGAACATAATCACAAGTAACATAAACCCCGCAAGAATGCTTCTTCTTCTTCCTACTCCATAAACAAATTCAACTCTCTGAGCAGAGCTCACAATCTGCACAGGAAACAAACAACTTCCTCGCGAGACATTGTATGTTACTATCTCCGCATTACCTTTAAAATCACAGGCCTCCACGTCTTGATCATTCATCTGAAAGTACATGTTAAATGCATATGAATAGTTCCCTATACGATCAAGCTTGTTGCATGAAGAACCGTACTGCAAACTCGTGCAATCCGACAAAGAACAAGCGTAATCTATATCAGGAGCTAACCCATCTAGATCCTTGATGTCATGCTTAACCACACACCATTGCTTTCCCATGTACGCAACCCCTTTTGCTGCTATTAGCATCTTGTCATTGCCTTTCCCTGATAAGTCCATCGGAAACTTGGGTTGTCCGTCGTACCGAAATATCCCCCAGTGTCTCTCGAAGTCCCCCGGAGCTATGCTCTTTTGATCCTCGTCGAGCAAACCGAAGAGGTACACGTCTAGTTTTCCTGGCCGGAGAGGAGTTCCCTTGTTGTTGGCCAACTTTTTGAGGAGTCCATCGTAGAATCTTTGAGCAGTCTTTGGGTTAGCGTTGATGTTACCATCTGTAGGCCAACCAACTTCTCCGACTAAGATTTTCATGTCGGAAAGACCAGCTTTTTTAAGGGTCCAAACGAGGGTATCATAGTTTGCGTCGAAGACATTGGAATAGGACAGGTTGTTGTCCTGAACTGACTTGTGTCCACCGTCGAAGAAAGCGAAGTCCACAGGGAAATCAGGGTTTTGGTAAAGACTAATGAATGGATAAATGTTGACGACAAATGGGGACTTGTTCTGGTACAGAAACTTGACAAGTTGGATCATCAAATCCTTTATATCGCCGCGAAAGTCGCCGTCCGATGGTTTATCAGAACCTGAAGCATAAACATCGGCGTTTAGAGGTACTGTGGCTTTAATCTTGTTGCCTAAACCTGCATCGTTGATCGCTTTCTGAACATTTTGCAATGCAGGTAGTGTAGTTTTGGTAAATGATCCATTGTAACTTGTCAGAAATGGTTCATTCCCGACAGCTACGTATCTGATAAACACAAATCAGAAACATTTGGTAAGAAACCAAAATTATTACAGAACATCTAAACAACATGTTCAAGATTTGATGAAACAACCTTATATCAACACCACCATCGTACAAATGCTTGGTGACATTTTCTTTCAACCAATCTTTGGCATGATCGAGATCACTAGCCATGCGACCGAGCATGTTATTGGGAATACCAACCATAACTTCGATGCCTGAACCAGAAAGGGCATTTACAGTCCAAGCATCTGAATCAAAAAGCTTAACCCTTTTGATCCCGTTGTCTTTTAACATGTTAACCACTATGTCAGGCATCAATGGATGAGACGCCATTGTTCCCCAGTTGACACCTAGGCCTGGTATAACATCTGAAATAACTTGTACAACGTTGGAAGAGATCAAAATCATCAAAATGGCCAATTCAGGCAACTTGGCTCCAGCCATTTATATTGGTTCTGCACTGCACCTGGTTTCGATGGATGAGGAAAATGGGGGTGCGCAAGAAACTTGGAGGCAATCATTAGAACGTTACATGTGACTATATATGTGCAAAGAGTCAAGACCATTGTGCATTTCCGTTAGTAACTTCAAAGCCTTGACGATCTGTTAATTGAGGACCTTCGCTATCTTTGGCATAGTAACGTGGAAGAGTTACAACCAACCATAGCTCATGGCACTGAAAACACTCTGTCAACTCATTTTCATGCATTGGATAAAGTGTATTGTTGTTGAAGATTGGTTTTGTTTAATACCATACATGCAACGAATTTTCAGTTGCATCCCTGCAACTGATTAGAACACAACAGAGTTAAATGTTGATTGAGCTTTGTGCTTGAGACTAAAGAGGCATGCATTCCGTACATTCCATGATTATAGATTATCCTATCCAAGGAGTGAAAAGAAATATCTTTTTTTTTTTTTAGTTCTTGATTTCTTAAATTCAATCTGACAAAATGATTTATAGTTTGCTTTATGATTTTCCAAATTAGTATTTCAATCCATATATTGAATTTTACAGTGTCTAGTTAAATGGTTGTATCACACACAAAATCCTTTTTATGGGCTAACTACATTTCCATAACAATAATCCCCTTTTCTTTCTCTTTTTCTATACCATTAAGTGATCTTTAGTGATCATCTTTACTAAATAAAAAAATTATTTATGATATTAAAGACTAACAATATTGCCTGTCATATAATTTTTTCTATTTTTTAAATTTTTGTATATAAAAATTAACGTAGTAAAAAAAAGCTTAAAAGATTATATATTTATGACATTTATTTGTTTTATTTATTTGAAACATAATTAAGATAAGAAAAAATCCAAAATCTTTTTTTTCTTAAACGGAAGTTCAATTCAAATCGATCAAATTAATCTTAATCGATCAAATTAATCTTTAACCATTAACTTCAGATCAGATAATCCTTTTTGCCAAAGTCTAATTGGATGTATGGAGTATCACAAAGTGTCAACTCTATCATCAAAACTTCATATGAGTTGTATGCATAGGTAAATGGAGCTGCAAAGAATTTCTGATCATATATTCAACATTTATATTGACATATTGTACATCTTTCTTACATAACTAAGGTTGGCCAAGGATTTAAATAACATAGCAGAAGCAACCACAAGATCTATAAATGAATCTCAGTAACTACTTCACAAAATTTTGATCACAGCAACAAATTGATCTAACCTAACTGTGCTCTCTCCATTACTTGTGTGTCTCTAGCTTGACCAATGAAGTTGAAGAAGACAAGAATCTCTCAAATTCTTCCACTAATGTACAACTCTCCCGATTCTTACATAATCCTACATCTTCTTTAGAAGAGATCAAAAGGAAGGATTTGTGCCTCTCCAGTTTATCCCAACAGTTTGTTCAGTACCATCAATCATAACAATCAAACTTTCGTGCTCATGCACCCAAAATAATACTATTTACCTCACATTAAAGGAAGGTAGGCACCACCATGACCTTTCCTCAGTACAAGTGGCCCGGCATTGTCAGGAACCTTATCGAGCATCTTCGTGCACACCTCCATAACATCGGTAAATCCAGTTGCTGTTGCAGCCAGCTGTAGTCTTAACCGCAAATCCCTGGTCCGCTTCAATAAACATCTAAATGATCTCCCAAGATACTTGGCCCATTCTGCAGGTAAGCCTCCTCCAGTCAGCCAAACCGAGAATTGCGATTGATCACCTCTGGCTACAACCTCAGCTCTATAGAATCTTGCCAATTCAACAAGCATCGAAGGTTGAAGAGGAAGGACTGCTACAAATTCAGCAACAAACTCTTCAGTAAGTTCTGGATTTAACATCTGATTCCAGAGAACCAATGCCCATTCGCTTGGCTGGTTAAGACCATAAGCTTCAGCAACGATTAGGGCCTCCTGGAAACGGGATTGCTCAACTAAGAGCCGCCTAGCATTTGTCTCCGTCAAATTGAGCCACTTGGAATCTGGCATTCGAATTTGAAGAGAAACAAGGGAGGCCTGGGCACAAGCACCTCGAGTTTTATTACCTGCATCAATTGAAGAGTAGACTTCAGCTGCTTCAATATAAAACCGCATAGACTCAAGGAGGTCTTCATTCTGGTCTTTATCATAACGGTGAAACCACTGATCAGCAGACTGCCATGCCCGTGACTCCAAAAGAGCAGCTGTTTCATGTTTCATGTCAAAATGATTATAGACCTGAAAGAAGAAAAGCACGCATATCAAGATGTGGAAAATATATTCCTCAAATTCCCTGGTCACAACCCTATTTCCAAGAAAGTTTATGCCAATGTGGCACAGCTGTGAAGAAATCAAGCCAACTCAGTGTTAACTGTTAAAACCTGAACAGTACATTTGATTGCATGGATGCTCAATAAATGCCCTTCAAGTAGAATGAAACTCTACTCAACCATACATAAGATCAAACCAACTTCAAACTTATTCAATTCTTTTATCTCCGTATTTTGGCCAAATAGTTCATGAAGCATACTGATACTAGATTACATTTCAATGCTGCACCATCGCCATTTTGAGGTCTATTGTTCCCTCCACTTTCCCCTAGTTAGTGCCCCTACTGACCAGATACTGATACAGCCAAATAATCTCAAAATCATCCGCAACATAATCTGAAGATGACATCAATGCCACAACGTGACAAAGTGAACTAATAACAATTTAGGAGTTAGTAATTTATAGCCAAATCAAGTTAAATGTGTATACTCTACTCCCTTCCCTCTCTTCTTTGTCTCCAGTTTCACACGGCATCAAAGCTAACTTAATAGTTACAAATAATATATGTATTGTC
Organism: Erythroxylum carthagenense; assembly: GCA_026413575.1. Taxonomy (NCBI): domain Eukaryota; kingdom Viridiplantae; phylum Streptophyta; class Magnoliopsida; order Malpighiales; family Erythroxylaceae; genus Erythroxylum; species Erythroxylum carthagenense. The sequence goes on along the minus strand of JANZLD010000235.1, from coordinate 72,564,961 downwards.
AATACGAACCATGGCAAATGCATCAAGATCTCTGGCATTGAAATGCTTTAGTGACGTGAGAACAGCCATCCGAAATCCCCTAACAGCCTTTCCTGGGTCTGTGTCTGCTGCAGCTGAAAACTTCTGAAGAAGAAGGTCAAGCTGACCATTTTCTATGAGAATGCCGAGGATGAAGATAAGGGCATGGAAATTTCCAACTCCAGTTATCAGTCTAGCTAAACAAGGAAAATCACCCTCAGACACATAAGCTTCAACCCTAGTTGCGGCAAGAGCTATAAGAACATCAACTCCATCAAGGCACGCTGATGATTTATAGAAGTGATGCGACAATATAAGAAGCTCAACCTGAGAGATTTTCCATTGAAAAGAAAGTTTCAGTCATTAAAAGCGTGATGATACAATCTCAAGACAGGGCCAACTGTCAATAAAAAATTTCCCTCATTTATCTCCCCTTTAGCAGGAAAAAAAAATCAAGTGTACAGCATACAAAAATATTCCGTACATCAAACAAAACAGAACATGTATGCAAGGCATACAACTATATCACACATAAACAAGTCATAACTAAGCAGATTATATCACTCTCAAGGATGGTGACTAACCAGTCTTAAAGGTATCTATGTACTGCCACCAGAATTACAACATAACAGTATCTAATGGAAATATAGCAGCCTAAATTAATTACTAGCAGTCTTTGATATACCTCACAGGCATGGGGTATTTCTTGTCCAGTAATAACCAAGCGCATTAACGCATGGCCAATTTCAGGTTCTGAAGGGCAAAGCTCTGCCCACTTCAAGAAGTCTGAAAATCTCCACAGCAGAGGAGCAGGTCCTTCTTCTTTTTGAGAATCCATGTATCCCCCACGATGTGCAGCCAATAGACCCTGGAACACATTAGAAATGTAAATAAGCCACAGTATGAGACTATTAGAAGGATTAACTGGCGTCAAATTTAAGTGCCAGCTCCACAGACGATGAGAAAAATGTTTGTGATTCCAATATAGTCAACACAAATTATGACCCACATAATTCGCTTATTAATATTAGGTTTGTTATGCAAACTCCATATAGCTTAAGAAGCTGACATGGAGTAATTTGGATTTAAGATTTTCAGGCCTTGTTATTCAACACGCATCCAACTGGCCCTGAATGACAACTCTATTCACAATGCAGATGCAAGCAATGCAATTGAAGGGCTAGACATGCCCGGTGAAATCAACAACTTACAAAAGAAATATAATCACACCTTTAAAAACGATTCTGCAAGAATTTGAGCAATCTTGGCAGCTGGCATGGAACAAGTTTGCACTAGAAGGGATGCTTCTTCAAATGATTCTTGAGCTTTAAGAGATAGCAGTTGAAGCAGTTCAATTGGCTGCTTATTAAAAGCCTCAGAAAATGAGAGACCTAAGACATTTGCAGCTTTCACAACTGCTATGATTCGTTTGCATAATCCACATCCACTACCCTCAGCGAACAAGTTGGTTAAACTCTCCAAGATCTTCAATTTGCATATTCAAGATGTGACGATAACATAATAGAATAGAAGGTAAAGTTAGAAGACATCGATAACAAGGAAAATAAGTTTACATTATATATATAATATAAGATTTGTGCTTGAGTCCAAGCAAACAGAGAGTGATGCATATAGATTATTCTACAAGATTATAGAATGAAAGAAAAAGAGTTGGATGAATTACCTGCAAGGGCTTAATCAGAGGCTCGTCAATGGATATATTATATGATTTCATAACAGAAAGTACTTCCTCATCAAGTATTGACAATGACACTTCACGAACAGGAGTTGACATAGCTGCAAGCTTTAGAGCAACATCAACAAGTTTGAATTCAGGAGGGGCATGTTCTGGAGAAAGTTTATGTTGAAGTTGCTTGGCAGCTGTTGTTTGTCCAAACTCCAGTAAAGAAAGAACAGCTCTTTCCAGCTCTGCAGGTCCAATCTTTTCCTCCCACTTGGAAAAAGTCATCTCCATTCTTACATTTTCATCTTGTAACTGCAACTCATTTCTCAAACATTGAGTAGAAAAATCTTCTAGATCATTGCCTTTATCCACTGGGTCTAGCAATGCACGTCTTAAAGGCATATATCCTTTAGCCCTCCTTTTTGTCTTTGCATTCCCACCTGATGTAGGAGAGCCAGAATCTAACAAATGGTTTTTATGAAGGGAAAAATTATTTTCCCTTGAATCATATTTCTCCAAATTTCTATTCCTCATTGCAATAATATGATTATCCATCTTAGAAATCAAACTTGCAGTACTGTCAATTATGCTGGATGTACTTCCACTACCAGGGTTTTGGGTGGAATTTGATGAAGTTACTTCCCCGTCACCTTTTAGCTGAGCTTCAGATTCAACCGCTAATAACCATACTCTAGTCTCAATTTCTCTCAGAAGATGCATTGGGTAAACCCTGGAAATCATCGCAAAGGTCAGAAGCGTTCTGATAATGCATCTTCATCTTGTATAATAGTAACACAAGCATCACAAAAATAGAACATGAGATAAACCACTTACGGACTGGTTACAGTCATAAGGCCGCTTAACCACTGAAGGGACAAAAATAGCAATTCCAGAAGCTCTTTTGCTGGAATATCTTTCTCCACAGCTTCAGCATGTTTAAGAAAAAATGTTCCTGCCTGGCAACAGTAATTCAAGCAGGAATCAATATATTGACAAAACATATAAAGAACACAAAAATTACTACTACTAAACAAACAAACCTGTAAAGGAGGGAAACCATATCGGATAAAAAGTGTTTGACAATGACCCCACAAAGCAACTCTCTCTTCAGGAACATCCCACAGAAACTCCTTCCATTCAGCTACCATGGATTCAGCCTAAATGTTACATAAGAACAATGTCATAAAGTGACCATCAAGATATCTCTTTCTAGTAGATGATAACAATAAAATAAAGTACACTAAAGGAGCAAATTCATACAAAACTCAACGAAATGAACTCAAGGGCATCTGCAACAAAATCTCTGGTGAACAAAACACCAACTAAAACATTTCAAACAAAGATTAAAGGAACAATTTGTATAGCAAAATGGTACAAAACTATTATCATTTATCATCTGCAGGGCAACCTTTTCTTTTTTCATTTATTTTCAGGTAGATCCCAGTGATCACAAACTTCATGCCCCACGTGATGCAGTACCATCTAACTAGAGCTTTGTTTATGTGGGAGGAAAGAGGAAGTGAACTTGTTTCAGCCCACCTACTTGTAACTATACTGTAACACGAGCTAATGGTCATTTTCCAAAATGAACAACTAACTAGACATAATAATAAACTATCAAAATGTTGATTAATATATTCTCTCAGTGTTTTACCAGCTTCTTTCTATTTATTCTCTTGATTCCACAACTGTCACTCTTATTCTTCTTCCTATGTTTGTGTTGTCTGCTGTCTTATATGAAGGGCTATTAGTGCTCTAATATTGCTCTAAGAAATGCTCTATATGTTATTGTTATATGGTAATTAGTAAGCATATCCTTTCCCAATGTCCTGTCCACAATTAAACTAAAATATTGACCAGTTCTGAACCTGGATCAATTACTAGATTTTACTTTGAAAACAACTATATCATATTCATATTTTTGCAAAACTACAAAATAAAATCTCCCCAAAAAAAAACTACATGATAAAATCTCAGAACAAAGATATACTTTGATAATTATCCAACCACAAGGACGTCTAAGATTAAATTCAAATTACAAGAGGTGTATACTTGTTTGTATAGATATGTAAAAGTAAATGCCCATATATAGAGTTAAAGAAGCCACAAGCATAACATGTTAAATTAGTGTAAGCTAGGTTCCAAACTCAGGAAGTTTCAGTAAAAGGAGATGACTGACAGTATGCAGAGCCAACCATAGGAATAAAGAGTAGAATAAATGGATCAACAAAACAGTCAGTTATACATGTTACTAAACAATCAAAAATTTCCTCCAAATAACCATTGAGAAAATAAAGGTTAACAAGTTGCACAGGCAATCAAAACAGTGATAGAAGGGTTTTATACTTGAAACATGTTAAAAGAATTTTGAGCAAGAAAAATGTAGGTCATGGTTGACTGTTTACAGAACTAATGCTATAAAAACCACCACCTCAATGGAAATGATATGTCTATGTCCCCAGATCTACTTGCGGACTACTAAACATAAGGTCCCTATGCTGGTTTATTGACTCATCACACAAATTGAATAAGGTACAAGGAGAGAAGCAGCAAAAGCTACTTTATGCTGGCATTTTCACAATCAGAAGCTCACTTTAAGAACTTTACAGCTTTTAAGCTTATGACATCTTTAGCAAGTGTCATTATTCTCAATCTCTGAAAATGCTTTGATATAAAAACATCATGAGAATTTTGTGCTATATCAGTACACACATCGGCCACAAGATCTTGGAAATTTCCACCAGCCATTATGAATAAGCAGCTAAGGAATGATTGGCATACATAGCACCTCGAGATCGTCTTTAATTCAGATGGAATTCAAGTACTCTAATGCCAAATTGAAAGCAGATGGGTGTCTATGAAGGCAGAGCGAATAATTAAGAATGTTTTTGTAAAATTTATGGGTACCAGAGGAATTGGTTTGGCATATACAGACCTGAGTTTCTGTAACATGGTGAAAAGCAGACTTCCAAGGTCCACCACTAGCTTCCAATTGTCTGGCCCAGTTGCGTGCTTTATCCCAGTGCCCATTCTTTTCCAATGCTGTTAAAAGTGAAGCATCATCCAGAGACTCATCTCCAAGATTTATAACTTCATCCTTGTGAAGTAAAGGCTCTGCCAAATTTATTTTCCAATAAAGTCTTCGATAATGTGCCGCTGCAGATCCTCCATCACCAAAGTCAGTAGCAGCAAGAAGTTGTAGCAAGCATCTCTTTTCATAAGGAGATGGACAAGTTGAAAGTATTGCGTCAGCTGCTTTTACAGCAGTGGAGCATATCCATGATGTTCTAGTCTGCGCTTCTCTTTCTACATTTGATTGTAGACCAGATGGTTCAGGCTTTATCCCATTAGCAAAGGAACCAAGGTGTGCTGAAGCTTCCGAAAGTCGCATTTGTGAGAATGCCTGACATGGTAACAAACAAACAAGCTCCAAAGTCAACCAAAAGTTTACAAGGTAACTGCTGTTCCTTTCAGTTTCACTTATATCCTCCTAGTGCCCTGATTACAAGCCCAACTTCAAATATTTTAGCATAGATATTCAAATATGGACACTTTAGCATATACTTAACGCAGATCAGAATTATCAAATTATCCGATTCTGAACTTCAATCCTTATTTAGCCCCACAATTATCATTTTGATTACATGACAATATCAGTGTTTGCAAAATATGGATAAGATGAAGGAGATGCCCTGAAGACAACAACTATAATATTATCTTCTAAATACCATTTAACTTAAAACTAATGTTCAGTACTTGCTAGATGATTCTAATATTCCCTTCAAGAAAAGCAAATAATACTCTTTTAAGCAGTTGGTGGAAAAACAATTATCAGACTACATAGCCTGAGGGAATTTTCCTGACTTGCATGTAAGAGTCTTCAGTGAATTTGCTTTACGTAAATCTACCATGCATTAAAGTAAACACTTTAGATAATAGATGAGCTTCAGCCACATCAAAATGGACAAAAGGATACATGCTAACAATGAAGTTATGGGACACAATAGAATGCTTCTAGCCAATTCAAAGTTACAAAACTTGAAAATGTAGAGTTTGAAGCTCCTCATCCAAACAAAACTAGAAATGAATTTATGAAGTGGGTGGTTTGAACTATGACAGACCTGAAGTGCACGGATGAAAGGTAACAATGAACAAGAGGGAAGAAACATTTCAAAGGCCCTTAACAGAGGTAGAAACAACTTTTGCTCACAAAGCACTGCCACCATATTTGAGAGAGAAGCAGGTCCTTCACCAGGATCACTAGCAATATTTAAACCATGTGCACTAGTGTCTAGCATTCCTTCTCTTTCACCAACTACACCATGAGCTGCAGGAACTTTGGCACCAGAAAAGGAGCTTGAAACGTCAGCAGTAGAAACCAATGATTCCCCAGAAATGGGCTCCATAAGCCGCCTACGTTTTGAATTTTGACGATTGTAATGGAATGTCAATCCTCTATTATCAGCTGTAAGCGAATTGGTAGCTTCGACAGCTGCTCTGACATTATCTGCAATCTGGGATGCAATGTCATTCACCTTGATGGACGAAGTTTCCCTGGAAATATAGTAATTACTTATGATTGATTATTGATATCGAGAATATGGAAGTTCAATAAAACACATCAGAACTGATTAAAAAAAAGTTGCTAACTTGCATATCACAATGCCAGACAAATGGAAATAAAGCAGCCAGAGTATAAGTTGGAAGCATCTAGAAACATGAAAAGCACAACTTATAACCAAATACTTTGTTTAGGAGTTTGGGTCACCTTGCTGCTGTAATTTCCAACCAAACAGATAGACAGGACAATGGGGAGACATCTGGAAAACATGATGCAATCACTGCCAAAATTGCCCATGACATCTCCTTCGCTTTCTTTAGGAGGGCCTCCCCAGGATTTTTTAGCTTCTCACAATCCGCTAAAATCTTGAAGAGCTCGGCTGGAATCATGATATTAGCATCCACACAGGAAGTTTCACTCCTTTTTTCTGCCATATCTGAGTTTGTTGTTGAACCAGCTTTCTTTTTTGAGTGCATGCTTTTCAAGACAGTCAGTATGTGAACTCTAAGGCGAGGATCACTGAACTCTCTGCTTGCCTGAATATAACATCAGAGTGACACCCATTGGTGAAACTCAACAAATTTTCTGGTTTATCTAAAAATAATTATAGGTTGCGTCACACTTACTATTTGCACCAGAGAATCAAAAGGATATCCTCCAATCTGAGCCTCAGATAGAAATCCAACCTTCAAAAGTAAATGAAAAAACAAAACTGGAGTTCTTGAATTTGCTCAAAATCAACTCAACTGATCAGACTATTAGTTCAGATGCATGTCTTCATCCAGTGAAATGCTCGAATCTCAAGTTTCAAAAGCATCAACTTGATCTTTTTTTCACAGACTATATATAAGTGCAATGCACAACAAGGAGCATGTAGTCATTGATTCAAGAGAGAGCAGAAACTCAGAAACCCTTCTCTATACATGACAACTTTCTGGATAGATAAAGAAACTTACCCAATCGTTATCTCTTGCTAACAAAGCAAGATATTTAGTGCTTAGGGGAAGCTGATGCATTTGACAATAAATTGTGACTAAACTCCAATATTGGCTTGCAACCTTCTGCTGGGCTCTTAATTCAGTTCCATCACCACAACCAGTTGACAGCCAGGATCCGCAAGTGTTTCCCTCCGTCATCACTGGAAGGCTAGCCTTTTCCAAATTCTGTAGTATTAGCATTAAAGCACGTGAAGATTGTTTGCTAGTAAGTGAATTCACAGATCTCTTCAGCTTAGCATCATTTGGACGATCTGCATGCAGATATTCGTCTGCTAATGATTGAGCTAAAGATTCCACCATGTCACCTTCGTGGGACATCAGATGGAATGTAGAACCCTTAGGTGAAAATTGGCTGAACTTATCATTTTTCTCTTTTAACTTATAGAAAGAAGATATTCTTCTTAAGGCAGCTACATCCACACGAAGCATGCTGGCAGATAAACCACAAAGCTCCAGGAGAAAAGCACATGAAGCCACCAATACAGAATCTTCAAAATGAGTAACAGCAAGAGGAATGACCTGAAAAGTTGAATTACTATTTTAGTTTACTAGATTGTTCATTCTAGTACAATTAACCCCTAACATGAAATACAAAGCACCATTGGATATTATTTAATTGCAATCCTCATCTAATGTTACTAGAGGCCACAATCATTAACATCTTTACTATATTTGGTATATATGGAATAGAATCTGAATTGACAAATTTTAGAACAGGAGTGACCAAAAAAAGAAATTTAGGAGAAAGAGAAGATTTGAGTCTTAAATCTATCATAAAATACATTAAAAGCTAGATGGTTATGAAAAAGGCAGATAAATGAATCCATGCCCCCTGCCTGCAGTACCTTAGAAGTTATCTATAGATCCAAATCCATAGTTGATAGTTGCCAACACAAGGTCAAAGCTCGCGATTAAAAGTTATGAATAATATGAAGCCCAATAATTCAAAAATCATTACCACATAGATATAGAAGAATATTTTATTTATAAGATCTCTCTTATGAAAAGATATACATGAGAGTCAATCACTTTCTTATTCTGATAAATGTGTAGCCTAGTCGAACTTAAGAATAAATTTCAAAAGTTGGGGACACTTGAGACTAGAAATCTGACATGGCTACCCCACATTCACAACTCTACCTTTTAGTTTCTCTAATCTACAATAGCATCTAATAACTAAGGGACAGATAAATAATGTATATAATTCATTCACCCCATTTTTCAAATGAAGACAAAGGAAAAAACAAACTGGGGAAGTTTCAAAATCAAAGTTGTCACTACAAAGGTGACTATTACAAAAGAATTGTATACCTCCTATATCTATGTGAAAGTAGTGGTATGTCCAGGAAACAGAAAAGGCTGCAACAGAACCTACTGCTTAATCCCATAAGGGCCATGCTTCTTTGGTCAACCTTATTTGCCTACAAGTTCCTAGAACACAAGTATGTGAAGTATTCATAAGAAATTCTGCATTTACTAGGTTGTTTGAGTCCTGGAGAAGAAACTACCAAAAGTTAACATTTCTAGATCTTTAATGCCACATTCAGACAGTAATCACCACTCATTGTGATTTCGTGGATAGATGTCAAAATGAAATATTTAGATTATAAATCATGAAGCTGCCTATAATCAAGTTATCTCTTACAGACGAAAGAAGAGCCTCTTCATTCTGCGTTAAAGGCGCAAGAAGTGTTTGCACATCAGATTGAACATTTGATTGTCCATGTGAACCACCAGACTTTCCTTCCAGTTTCAACTTTTGAACTCTAACACCAAGAATGTGGTTAAAAGCTGCCAATGCACGTCCACGATGCAAATGGTGCTCAATCCCAACTCCACGTTCCTGAAGTGAACGTAACAAAAGCCTCAGATTAAACATTGTACGCAGTGACATAGGGAATGACAATGCAAGTTATACTAAGGTGCTGGATCTTGGATAGGAATACATTTCCAATGTCAATTCTAAAAAATATATAATTGCAATTTTCATGCACAAAATTTTGACAAATTTTTTATTAATTTGCTAGTAATGCAGAAAGTAACTCCTTATTTCTATCCTAAGAAAGAGAATACTGACAAAAATAATTACATTTGAATTCGTTGGGATCTGAATGTAGCAAGGAATTGGAATATAGTTATGTTTGATAATAATGGAATTTAATTGTGTCCTATGCAAACAGCATAACCACAATGGTTTTAAGCGCCCCAGATACAATGTCAGGTGTTCTTAAAAAGGAAAAAGAGAATGAAAAATACAACCAACAAAAATAGAAATTGGAAATAGGAAGTAAAAAGAAGAGAAACAGGTATCTAAGCATTGAATAGGTTTACATAGCCAAGAACACAGAAACATAAAGTAAGAGGTCTACATAGCCAACAATACACAAACATAAACTAGGCCCTTCCATTAGATCCTGAATTTGAAGATACTTCCATTTACCACAGCAGCCAAAATAATAATACCAATTACATTTGACTCCTAACCAGAATTTAAATTCTGTTTGAGATTGTTGTTGAGAAGTTGTTGTGAATAGAACTGCTATAATTAAAGTTCTTTTGGCAGAAGTGTTGTAGTTACAAACAATAAATGTCTGCCAAGCGTACATAAAACCGCGATGACTTAATGAGAAATAAGGCTGGCTTGTCTGATAAAACTACCATTAAATAAGTAGCAGACGTATAATGGGTAAAAAGGAGAAAAGAAATTCCTAGCTATAAATACCAAGCCATGGAATGAGGTCACAGAAAATATCAATATAGGAAATTTAATATAATTTCAGTTAAAGCAATTCTCCCTCCAGCCATAGTTTGAAAAAAGCATGTAAAATGTGCTTTAACCAAACAACTTAAAGATATCTTTTACGTGTATCCCTGCATGTGGTGTTCCAAAAGGAATTCCAAAACCAGAGTCGCCAGCCGATTAACATCGCATTAGCATAATTTGCAGTATAAAAATTGTAGTTCTATAAACATCTGTCTCAAAGAAATCATAATGTCGACACGGCATATCTTTTACTTCTTATTGACAAGCATGCTGGTTACTTTGACCATACAATGGTCCCTGATCTAACCTCTCTTACGCATCAAGCAGAATTAAAACAGTTAACAATATCTTCAACCTCACTGCTGTGCAATTCTAATTGGAATTAATAAAAATAGTCCCAGCAGCACAGTGGAATGATTTAGAATAATCTCCACGAACTCACCAAAACACCCTCTCATTGCATCATTTGGTTAATAACAAATTAATGGAACTCATAACTTAGCATGGAACAGACACTAAGTTCTTGGAAGAAAAAGAATCAAGACCTCAAGTGAAGAATCATAGAGTTCATCTTGAACATGTTTCTGGATTGTTGCTTCCCAGGAGACTGCACCTATCTCAGTTTGTTCATCAGCATGAATGCAAAAATCTATCTCCCTATGTAACAAAGAGTCTCCTGTAGGCAGACCTGAGAGTGATTGCCAGCCTAGAGGACCCTGCAGTACAGAGAAACCACCACACGTCAGAGCATTACAATAAAAACAGAACTTTCCTGTTCTGAAGGGATCAGGACGACATAATATGTAAAGTTTTGATAATCTGAGAATTCAGGAACATTAAAACATAATTTGTTGAAGCAAAAGTTTTATACGCCTCTTGTATAAACAAAAATTTAAATTAAAGAAAAGTTAGGATCAGAGAGGAATTCAAGGTGAAAAGCAGCAGAAGTAAACAAACCTGCATGTAAAGATGAATCAACCTCCTCACAGTCTTAGGAAACCAACATGGCAGCATCTGCAAAAGTGAAGTATCGCGTGCAGCAGAGTAGAAGATGTTGTCACGCCAATTCAGATAGTCCACCAGAGCTGATTTTCAAACATATGTAAAAAAGTAAGAATGAATTGAACTGTTATTAGTGTTGATAGTTAAGTATGCCAAATGAATATGAGCTCCAAACCAACCATTATCTGCTTTAGGTCTCAAATAATTGGAAGCTGTATCTTGCCCAAATCTTGCTGCCACAAGAGTGCGCCACAAAGTGGGAAAGCGCTGTAATGTAGGTCTAAGATTTTCCAAAGTACATTGGGCCGAAATGCTACCACGCCTATTTATACCTCCACTACTTAGACAATTCTGAATTGGACAAGGGGCATACATAAGAGTAGCTAAAGCTGCCAATTCACCACCTCCTTCAGCTATATCATCGACAGTACAAATTATATCACTGACTCGCAGAGCACTGAGGTTGCTCTCCGGAATTATGTTGCATGACATGATTGACCGGGCATTACTAAATGATGCATCATATTCATACCCCTTAACCCTAGATAAAAGCAACCACTTTGCCCATTGGCAATCTCCCTGAATAAAATACCAGTAGTTAGCGAAAAAGGCAATCTTCATAGAATTTCTATAAGTAACAATATATGATATATTTTGCAATGCAGTAATGAAATTTTGAAGAAAGAATACAATGATCAACAAAGGTAAAAAATGTATTAGCATATTTTCACACAAGATTTATTTATCCAGTACATGGAAAGGCATACCAGTTGAATTAACAGGCAAAAGCTCAAATGAAAAATCAATATGATAATTTTAAACTGTGATACAACAAAAAGATTGAGGGAGTTCCTCTGACATCATGATTGCCCTCTGTTCAATTAATGTGGTGTCAATTTTACAAATGTAAGAATGATAATTAATAAAGAACCAGTGCCCATAATGTCATCAAAATACAGAATAAGTTGAATGCATGTGAACACAAACATGCACATGCACTGAATTCAATCAAATACTCCAGTAAATATCTAGTTTGATCTGATAGACGACTTAGTTTACACATCATATAGGTTAAGAGAATACAGCTGCAAATGATAGGAAAAAATGGTGCAAATGCAGACATTAGTTGTAAACAGGAAAGGAAAACTCAAAAACAGGGAATGAATAACACACTGAATGTAACAGAACTTACTGCAGCTTCCAGTAATGAATGAAGTGAATTGTTATCCATTCCCAGCTTGTGGTGATCCAGATAAAGGTCCAAAAGGTTTGGTAAGCCATATTGCACACAGTGATACACAAACAGTTTATGTAAAGCTTGCACAGCATCGACATGTGATCTTTCACCATCAAAATCATCCAGATCTAAAGAAGTCTCGACAGAAGAATGCTCAATTTCCATCTTATCGGATTTGGAGGTTATGAAGCCTGATCTAGCTAAAACAGTTACTATGTCTGCAGTGCCTTCCCAATATTCCTTCAAGAAAACAAATTTCTTTGCAAGCTCCTGCTCCAAGAGCACTCTTAGCCACACAGTACATGTCAAATTGACAGGACTCTTCAAGATTTTAATGCCAGGAACATCCATGCAGACAACATCAAAATCATCAATTGAGCAAATAAGATTGCCCCGTTCACGAAAATCACTATCAAGTCCAACACCTGGAGCACCTGACAAGCCAACCAGAGCAATCTGAAGGCTTCTGTTGGACAAAACAGATGCTGGAATATGGTCCACAAGTTTTGAAAGTTCTTCCCAGTCATTGTGGCATGCATAATACTCCAACTGAGATTCCCATAATACATGCACGCCAAGAAGGAAAGGTTGATCTAAAACTATCTGTACAGCAAGATGTCGAGGAAAAAAATCAATAATGCTTGATAACTAAAACAAGAGCAAAAAGGATATCCATACAACATACCAGCTTTGCATATAATTAACTTAAAAAAGAAAATCATATAACATCATCAACCTTTGACTATAATATATTTATAAAATAATGTTCTTGTATGCTTGAAGAACATTAATGAAAATTATATAATATCATATGTAAAGGGCCATAGTTTTGCTTCTAACATGAGTTTCAACTAATTATTATAGAATTTGACATTGTCCGTGCCTCAACTGAAAGGAACCTCGATTTTCCTAGCCTCAAGAGGGGAAGATCCCTACTTTTTTTGGCTGGTTGTGGGTGAGAAGGGATTCGAACTCAACCTATTAGGAGATAATTAAAAGAAATAAGAATTTAATCCAGATGGTTGCTGTTGGCCAACTGAAGATTGCATCCGCTGTGCAACTATCAAGTCAATTATATTTTCAACCAAATAACCTGTTTCTATAAGTTTTCTATGTCAAAAAGTTTAAATACGCACACTGACATCATTTTGGAAAAAAAAAAATTTAATGGAATAAAGGCAAGTTAATTTGGCGAATATCCTAACTTCACCATTTTCAAAGCAGGTTCACATCAAATAAGAGCAACCTTCCATGCTGTGATAGACCACCCAAAAACAAGAAAGCACGGATTTGAAAACCTCCATAGGCAAATGATTTGAATGATGATCTTAGGAACTAATGCGTCCCATGTCGTTGCCAACTACATATCACCTCAATATAAATACAGAACAATTTGATGCTTTTCAAAGAGTTACAACACAAAAAAGATTGAACTATGAGACTTACACAATCAATTGTTTGCTGATCCCAGGCATTAGACCACACTGCGGCTGCCACCCAGTATCCGACATGAGCAATATCTTCGTCCATATCAGTATCAAGAGGACTATCATGAATACTTGCCCACGAACCTAATACAACTCCATCAAGCTCACCACAGTCAATGATAAGATCATTCAGTTGATGTGAATGCAAAATATGCAACTTCAACCCATTCGGTAACTTTTTAGTGAATGTATCTCCTGTCAATGCCTTTTGGCGGCCAGCATAAGTTTTCCAGAAGCTACTGCTAGGATACAGCCTCTTTCCATGAAAAAAACATAACAGTAAAAATATATGAAATCAGAGATCCAATGGCACACAGTGATCAAAAGAAATAATTATTAAAGTTTCTTATACCTCAATAAGCAATATCCTCTCCAAAATCTTGCCATCATAAGGTCCTAGGTAGTCATAGCTCTTCATTTCCTCAGCAACTTGGATTCGGAGATGTCTTCTTACTGTGCCAAATAATAACTGCCTAAGGCAGGCCTCAATATCCTCTCCAAGCCTTTGCAGTGTCGATATGGCAAGTCCAGTTTCGCCCTGCTGTCAAAGGTGATAAATATAGTACGCAAATGGTATGAGTTTGTGTGTATCTTGAAAATCAATAAAGTACCTTAAGAAACAGGTCATAAGCAATGGTTCTTCCAATATCACGAACTTCAGTGAAGGTGTCTGGAGGCTCCTTATCTGTTTCTAAATCTCTTCTATGATAAAGATGCAATTGCAGGACTGCTAAAGGGAGACGACCAGTGTGTAAAGCATCTTTAACCACAGTTTTCAGATCTAAATTGTCTAATTTCCATCTTGCAATCATCTCCTTTGGATTTTCCAAGGTAAAAACTTTCTCAAGATTCCCAACTTGTGGTATATGTGAAGACAATGTATTTGAATCATCCGCTTCCAAAGAGGCTCCAGAAACTGGAGATTCCTTGGATACCAAAGCAAGCTTTTGACTTTTCAAGTGCATGGGAGATAAAGAAGCCAGTGATTCCTGTTGGCTCTGAGTCTCCAACAACAAACTATCAGCAGGAAGAAACTGAGATTCATCCTGTTCTAGATTGGCTGTCACCAAACTTAATGGCTCCTTACCATCCACCTATATCATTTATAAAAAAGAAGATCACAGTAAGCAAAAATAAGAAGCATGAAGTTTAACAACATGGATACAGCAAGGATGCAGTATAGGTGCATACAATTCCTTGGCCTGGCTTCATAAATTTCGCAGTGAGACGACATTGAAGATTTCGGATCATTTCCAGGAGATGTGCCATGTCACGAATCCTTCTTGAGTCCCCATTTTCAGTCTCTACTTTACATGGAAAATTTGGTGGAAGAGAAAGCAATTCAATTCTTTTAGGTCCTTGAAATGGGTAAAACCTTTTCTTACGCTCTTGTATCCCATATTTACGAATCATTTGGGTTGCAAAGCATGTTGCCAATCCAAGAAGCCTGAAAAACAGAAAACATGGTGAGAAATTGGTAAAGAAACAAAAATTGGTGAATTAAAAAAATCCCACTACTAAACATTTTCTCAAACAAAAACTATTTATTGTTTCCACCAAGATAAAGTGGGATTTTTTTCATCAGCAAAGTAAGATTCTCGAATTATCTACCCAGACCAAGTTGGTGCAGCATTAATAAAGATAATTGAAAGAGGAAGAGTCAGGTGGTGAATGAACAGCTATACAAAGAACAACAGACTAGTACAATCAAATTTAGACTGCTACTGTCAACTTCTCTAATTAGACTGAGAAAATAGCAATTAAAGAAACTTTCCCAACTTAAAAAGTTCTAATTATCAGGACGCAACTATACTACACACTTCAGCAATGCAAGTTCAAGCAGCTACAAAGAAGAATTTGCTATCAGCATACAAAGCAGACTTCAAATTTGAAAAAAAACACCATACCGTCAGAAGAACTGTTAGCCCTATAACTGACAGTTGGAAAACATGTGAAAAATACTCAACCTTTTGGCTGAAAGAGTCGAGCAAACAACACTCACAAGTATCAAACATCATCTTCACGACAAGAAAGATGACATATATACCATTAACAATCCTTCTATGATTCCCATATATGTAATTTCTTCACATGATAAAAGCAAACTTATATTTGAGATCAACAAATGATATAAAACTAGAGAAAAGAATTCTCTATTTCGTGATGCGTACAAAATAAAAACCAGATTTGGGATTAAAAAAAAATTACGTATTGAGAGTTGCTTGAGAGGGAGGAAAGCAGGATAGGGGAGGGGAGATAGAGTAAGAGATAAAGAGATCAAAAGTATATAAACATGAAACGAATCAATTTAAAACAAGTTTTACCTTAATGCAGCAGAAACCTCATTATCTGTGCCAAATTTACGGACCATCAGATATACTGCAGCAAAAAGCAATCTCAAAATGCCTTCTTCGGCCAAATTCACATCCACAAGCATTTCAAGAGAACTGTTAAAGTCACCACATAAAAAGGTTTCCTCTGGTCAGCAACTTAACCAACTATAGGCAATAAATATATCGATGTCTTAAAGCAACATAAAAGCAGAATCGAATAGATGCTGCACATGGATATTGAAAAACCAAAAAAGAAGCTCTGCAAGGTGATCATGTTTACTATTATTCATACTAAGCAAAACCATCTTCTTCATGAATGGCTCTGAATCAATTAAAAAAGAGACTGGAAAGTTACATGATGTAATTGGTAACAAGCACAAGATCATGGAATCACTAGCTTGAGAAAATATACTTCTGAATCCGTCATAAAGTCTGTTAAAGATTTTGACAAATTAATGAACTTCACTTGCTTTTATTTTATTAATTTGTCAGCTTTCTTAGTTCATCTAGATTGAACTGTAAAAACACAAACAATTTATGGAATCTCCACATCTGAAAAAAAAATCTTCAAATTATAGGATTTCTTTATTCCAGATTGTTTGATAATATTAACAAAATGGACTGATAAATCAAAGATTTTGACACAGATACAAGGTTACACTGATACTGCATTTTTTAAAGTTAATACACAGAAAATAAAATGGGAGACGAAAAGAAGACAAAGAACATAAGGAAAGAATTACTTAGTGCCATAAAGTGAGAGATGGAGGGAATAAAATTTAGCAATTATCATTGCAGTTTCAAAGGAAAGTCCATGTAATGGCTGCAGTCAAATAATTATAGGTAAACAAAAGCAACTGATTGAGAAAACAAAAAAATATCAGCAAATACAGTAAAAACTAAATCATCAATTTGCAACTAACATCAATGTAAGCATAGTTCTGCAATAGAGATATTTTATCATATATGTACTTACCTGAGGGTATTTAATGGATATCTTTTCCATTTTTGGGTATAAGGACACACTTTTTAATCAAGAATAACCACATTTCCATAAGAACTCACCAAAACTTGGACTCAACTAAGAGAATCATGTTCCCAACAAAGTAGTAAAAAGTAAAAACTCCATGCTCCACTGAGCTTTGGACATTCTCCCTCAGTATATGCATACTATAGCGAAATACTTCATTTATTTTTTAGAAATTGATGAGCATTTGATTGTTGATTATGCCCAAGTTTCCAACACGACTCAACAGTTATGCTTATAATTTTGCAACTTTCATAACAACCACCATCCAGTAAAATTACAAACTGACAATATCCAAAAAAGACATGAGTATAGATATCTACATATATATGCATGTTCATGTACAACTCTTATGCAACAACCACATCTTTGCACATGCATTTATCAAAACTCGGACACATACCCGAGGATCAACCTCTCAATTACAATTGTGTACCAAAAATATGGATGATAAATTGTGTCAAAATAGAGAAATAACGGAAAATTCCAAAAGACCACAAGATCCTTACTGCTCAATTTCATCAAATTTTAGGTAATCCAATGCCAATTGTAGCCGACGCAACCTAGAAATTTTCAAGTCCCATCCTGACATGATAAAAATTTACATGTAGTCAGAACAAAGTGCAGCAATATATTTATATAAAAAAGTCCACATTTTCCAACAACAGCTAAACAACAAGAAAAAATTAATCAATCCAGCACACAATTGGAGAAATTATATAGAAGCAATAAGACAATAGTTCAATGAATGATTTGTGGCTCTTTGTATATAAGTTGGGACTTCCAAAATTTTAGTGTACTATGCTTAATCACAGGTAAAGTAATATTCCAATTTGTGGAGTCTTCTGGATCATCCCTCTAATGATATAAAACTTGTAAACAACAAAATAGACAAATGTTACATGAGTAATTTCCACTGTCTCTACAATGTTAATGTCTCCCTCAGAGAGGATTAGGATTGATACCACCTACGTCTAACCATAGAAACGACAGCAGGTTCCGAGCTTGCATCTTGCATCCCTAGTCAGGCAATAACAATGTATTCCGTAAGGGAAAAATGTGACTGAGCACCTCAGCAAAGTCATCTTATGATGAGAGTCATCAGATTCCTCAAAATTGTCACATCTTGACACAACAACCTAGCAAACACTATGCTTACATTCAAAAACATTGAATATGATATCATAATTGGCAAACATCTGAAAGTCCACATCACTAGTTACCACCCCAAATCAATCTCCTTTCCCTATATCCTTATTAAAAAATAACCTTTTCACTGATTAACAAACATGAAAAAGAAATAGTTTTAAAAAAATTTATCTTAAAAAAATACAAGAAGTATGATAGAAAATATGCATGTAGCTAGAACTTTGGAAAGGTAATGCAGATACAGGAGCAACAACTAATACATCATAATGGAAAAGAAACCACTAGACACAGACACAATGGAAATATTACAAGCTAGGCAACAACTGGCAGACGATTCCTCTTACCATTCTGCAACGACAACCAGTCTGCTCCTTCTGCCCCTTCATATATAAGAACTCGATCCAAAAGTTCAACTTTCCAAGGACAGAATGGTTTTTTCAACTCTTTTGCATCCAGAATTGCTTCTAGTTGCCATTTTACACCTTCATAATTAATGTGCTGACGATATCCAATCGTCTCAACGGGAAGAAAATTTGAAGAAATAGATATGGATGGAAGAACAACTGACAGACCATCTTCAGAAACTAGATACAGACACCCCTGGAAAGTGCAACCAATTACTTCACCAACAGACCAATCTTCCTTTCCTCCCAGACAGACATCTTCGCGGGTGGGATTCAAATATCTGTCATCATGAACTGTTGAATCTTTGTGCAGCTTAAAATGAACAATCTGACTAGTTTTTTTATTATCAGTGTGCTTCTTAATGAAACAAGTGATACCAAGAGGTGAAAGACAAACACAGTCATCCTCAGTCAATCTCTCAGTCGGAATAAAAACATTTCGCATGAAGTGCAAATTTACCCCAGATTCATGAAATCTATCAGTTGTTATTCTCGATGAGGTAGATAAACGAGAGAAGCTCAAGTCACCCCTGTCATCTCTTCCATGAATATTGGCTGCCTGACGCACATTACAATTACCATAATCCCATAAGGGTGCACCCAAATGTCTAACAGATGGTTTATTTGGAAATACACTTTGGTGGCCAACGTCTGAACCACCAATTCTCCAACCAATCAACGTTCCGAGCCCTAAATACCGAGAATTCGAAAACCATTTCTCACTTGGATAGTAATTTTCTGGCAAATAATCATCAGCAAACAAGGTATATATTACACCACAGTCATCAACTGCAGCTAACAACGAATTATGTGAAGCAACAAGCAACTTCCTAAAGTTCCTTTTATGGAAGAATTTGCCAATAAGAGAAGTTTCCTGATCATGAATTTCATTTGCTTCCGTAATATGGCTATTGGGAGCTACAGGAACCATCTCTTGTTGCCGCAGACCTGTGTGGGGGTTTACTCCACAAGCCTCTAGAATATTTACATGTGAAACAAAATTGCCAGATTTTGTACAGTAAAAATTAATTACTCCAGATGCATTTAGGCAAACAAGGAGGTTATCAGAAAAGCAAAAATCTACCCAATGTGACACAGAGTCCTGATTTACAATATCCTCAAGCTTCACCAAAGAAACCCATTGGATTCCGTATCTGCGTAACCTAGCCACAACAATTAGATATTTAACCTTGCTTCTTCCATCCTTGTCTGTAGAATTAATAGAGGAAGAGTCCACTAATGTTAAAACAAATCCTATCAGGCAATATGAATTGCTTGAGAACACTCTTGAACATCTGTATGAATCAACACAAAAATCACCACACAAACAGTTTGGATTATTTTTCATAGAATCACCCCCTAGATCCAACAGATTTTTACTGCAATTCTCCTTATTTGAATTGCCACAAGAAAGGAAGTACATAACTGGCAGATTGGTGTCAAAAAGGCTAAATGAAACTACCTTTGCAGAGGAAGGAAAATATTGTTTTTCAGGAAACCTAGTCCAAATTCTACCATCAGATTGTACAGTTTCGGCTTTGGTGAAGAAAGAATGCAACCACCTTTTTGAAGAAAAATCCCTAGGCAATTCTTTGACTGCCGTTCCTTTACGAATACTATGAAGAAATTCTATATTCCCATTCGCCTCAACATCATTACCAGACACATCAGAAAACTGGTCACAGGCTTCCTGCATCGTCATACTTTCAGCTGATTCAGAGGAAGGGCCCCAATCCACCCACTTCCCTTCTCCAAACTGAGCCCCTAACGTAGAATGTGTTGAGGAATTTGTTTTATCAGGTTCAAGGAAGGCATGCACTGTAACACCATGGCCATTAGATATGAAGAGAAGCTGCCTATATGCAGGGTCATTATGTTGGTCATAGGTGTCCCCACAAACACCCCAGGCCAGTGAGTTTACGTTGCTAATATAAGAATAACATGGTTTTTCATGTTCACAAGAAAAACCATTATCAAAATCCACTACTGATGCAGAAGTGCAGGAGGCACCAACCTTTGAACCTGAGCTAGTAGCTTCCACCAACAACTGTTCACATATAGCACCCGAAGATTGGTTTTCGGAACTATTACTGCAACGCCCAAATACATCACCATTTACAGACTCCGCTTCTGAGATTCAAGAAAAAAGAATGAAAAGGATGAATGTCAAACACAAGCAACCAAGTAATAACGAAAAGGTACATATTGACAAAACAAAAAGATTGAATTATCACATAAGCTCATAAATAATCATATATAAGCACATCAAAGCACAAGCTCAGCAAGTCATTAAATTATACAAGATGAGAACATAATGAGATAAGGGCAATATAAATACTAGCCTGAAGCCAAAGGTAGCAGAAGTGCTTCACATTGGTATGAGAGTAACAATAGCAACTCTTTCGTAGGAGAAATAAAAGCCTCATGAAATTCTGACAGGTTAAATTGGAATTGAGAGGGAGCCCATCTGTGCAACTGTAATAGAGGAAGATCCTCACCAGCAATCGCAAAATCCATTGATCCTATACAAGTCAAACCAAAAGGAAAGACGGGACATTAAACCAGAAAGATAACCAGACTCAAGATTCTAAGCAACATATGGCAAGCACTGTATTTACTTTTAGGTGGAGAATATATGCCAATCTTAAGTTCAACACAGAGAACTTGCTATTACCATCTACAGCATAAGCATGTGATAAAGTATTGATAGAGATAAGAAGCTCCAATTATTCCCTTCCACCAAAATGACACCACAGGGTAATTTATGTGAAATCTTCATTACCATCAGATCAAACATGAAGTCCAGATGCCATTACGCAGGATAAGCACTAGAATATAAACACAGATAAAGCTTAAAATGAGTTGGTTGGAGTTAACAATTGACAAGTCATAGGAGCAACAAATCCCAATAATGTCATCAAACTTCTTCATGTAGTTTTTAAGAACACTACAAACCTTTGCAAGATAGCCTATCAAGTCTTTTAAGCATGTGAGAGGTAACTGACAATCTTTCAACTTGGATTTAACTTCTCTCACGTCCCCATAGCTTATCTTTCATCAGCAATGTGCCTAATCTCACAAACTCAACAAATTAAGCAGCCCTATTTACTTATTCCACCATATTGTTTCCAAAGAAATGTATTAGCAGACAATATGAACCTAAAATAGTGCAATCATTGACCTGAAAAATAGGTGAAAACCTTTATCTATTTGATAAATTACCGCCACCATTAATCTTATGAGCTATCATCTAACCCCACACTTGAAATTCCATTTTTTTCTTCCTTTCCTTTGTTATACAAATTATAATCATAAAATTCCACCATGCAACCCATAATTTTCCCTTTCCAATCTTCAGTTCCATAGCAACCAATTCCTACCTCAATTAACAAGACAACATAACTAACAAAAAGACAGTAAACTCAAACAACAAAGGCAGCCGAGCCTGTTAGCTAGATAACACCAACATCAGAAAATGAAACGAAAAACGATAGCAAATGATCAATCAGAATGGCAACGTTAAAACAAACAATAATCGAGGAAAAAGAATTTCCAATCGACGCCCAAAAAGATTCCAAAGAAACGAAAAGAGAACTTGGAGACAACCTGGGAATCAGGAAGCCAATCGTTTGTCAATCAAGACAGTCGCTGCACATCGAAGCCATCGCCGACCATCACGTTAAACCCTTTTCGAATCTCTCCCTCTCTAGAATTGAGATTCTCTGCTAAATGTTTTAAGAAATTCTTAAAAAACCAAAAGTGCAGTGTCTGGACTCTGTTTTGTCTTAAGAGAGGAAGAAGAGAACGAGGGGCTTTTTGGTAAATTCGTCTGTTACGACCAAAATGGTTCGGACTTCGTACGCCGTACGCTGGCGAGTTACGGAGTGGGACGTGAAAACCGCCAACGGTCCGAAGAATACATAATATTGAGCCGTTAAATGGGCCGTAGATCTATGGGCCTGAATTTTATTCAGAACAAGCCCACATTTTGAATTGGACTTTTGGGACCAAATTTATTAAATATTTTAATTTTTATATTTTCTAAAAATCTGCTCTTTAAAATTGTCAAAAAAAAATCTTCTAATTTTCAATTTTTGAAAAAAATTACTTATTTTAGATTTTGGTTAAAAAATAACAACGAAACATAAGTTGTATGAATAATTATAATAAATTATTTACTTGTGTCATATTTAATTTTTTTAGTTTGAATTTAAAAGCTACGTTGAATCATTATATAAAAGCTATTGTGATTGATTTACATTTGATGTTCATCTTACGTATGATTTATTGTCATTTTTTATCTGAAATTTAAAAGAAGGGGTTTTCTGAAAAATTGAAGATTAGAAATAATTTTTTAATTTTACAGAGGTTTTTTAAAATTTCTTATATGACTTCTATTCTTTTCTATTTTGTTTGAGTATTTATAAAAATGACAATAAATCAGATTAGATCGAGTATAAAATTTTGCAGTTTAATCAATACCTCATCGAAATCAAATCAATATTGTCTAAATTTATGATCGAATTGAAATCCGATCAAGTCATACTTTATGTAAATATTTTAATTTGTTATATATTTTTTATTTCACTTAGTTGTGTCATATTTTGACCCGAAGAGACCAAATTTAAGGTGTGTAATTATAGGTTTGGTGTAAAAACAACTTCTTTTTGTGAACTACCTCATCAATATAACACAAAACGTCTCTAACATGATTTGAATAGTACTTTTCAGGTAAGTCATAAGTACAGCTATCAGGTTTCATAAGAGCAAAGAATATATGAATGGTGTATGATTATGCATTGCATTTCTTACCTTTTTATTTTTCCACAAAAAAATATATTATGAGGTGAATAAGAATTATGAAATGGGCATTTCATGCAATTAAAAAATCAAATAATCCATGAGTATTTCTAGTTTTAATCCACCCTTAGCATGGCTCAAATAGTGAAACTAAACTTTATGATAACTTTTCAATTTAAATGGTTAAAAATTGAAATTATAATTGATAAATATAAAAATTTCAAATTAATTTAATTTGACTTAAAATCAATAAATCGAAATCAAATTGATAGGCTTAAGTTTGAGAAAATACATTGAACTCAAACTTATTAGAGTAAAACAACATTATTTTATTTAAACAATATCATTTTACCTATAACACAAGCATATCTTCATCTTTAACAATGATAAGGATATAGATTATCCGTCAATTTTTTAAAATTAAAAATATAAAATAACGTTATTTTTTAATTAGTTTTGAGTCTAAGTTGTCCAAACTCATACTTTAAGTCTAAGCTCAATTAAAGCACCTAAATCTAGGCCCATGGGTTGGCCTATTGTCATCAAAATCTTTAAAATAATGATTGAGCTAAGTGAATACATATCAACTTACAAATGCTACTTAAATTGAATCAAACATTCATTTTATATTATTGACTTATCAAATAATTTATTTAAAAACATAATTTATAAATTATAAAAAATATAAACCAAAATCAAACATTTAACTTTATATTATTGATTCAATAAACAAGTTATTTAAAATGTTTAGAATACATAATTTACAAATTATTAATTATTGACTTACTTGACAAAAAAAAAAAAGCAAACCTACCATAGTCTACTAGGTGACTTAGGCACTCTAAATGAGTGCAAACCACTTGGACTAGTTGCTGAAAACTTGAAGTATCCTAGGCAGAGAAACTAGTTTGGTACTATGTATATCACATGACTAACTTTTAGTCACAAAATGTCATGGTTTTGGATTACATGTGTTAATGTCAAAACCTTATTATATCAAATATAATTACATTGTTAGAAAACTTAGAGTATGGTAAGTTGTAATGGCAAACATTGGTAATAATGACACAGACTTTTAAGTCCTCAACTTAAGGTAGGCCCTCCCAAATCATAATCAAATACAAAACCCTAATCATGTCTATAAACTTAAAGGAAAAAGAGTTGGGGAGTTGATTTCTTGTTGCCCCCCAATCATTTGCTTGTGACTTTACAATTGATAGTTAATCATCTCAACATATTGTGAACTAATTAATTAGAAAATGAGATAAGTTAAAGTGTTAAGTTTCTCTTTTTTTCCTTCATTTCCTTCAATAATGCAAAATTCAAAGTTATTTATTCTTAAATATGTATTAAATAATCTCTTAAATACATGTGATAACTTTAAATCAATTATTAGTTTTATTAACTCAATTTAAGGCCAAGTTGATTTCATATATCTTCATTTTAGGGGTGATAAGAAAAGTCCAATCCAATTTAGTCAGTCTCAAAGTCAACAATTAAAAAAATTGAGCTCTAAGCTTGGCTCGAGCTCGAGCTATACAACTTGACCTTATTTAAAGCTTGAAATTTTTATATAAAATGATTTTATTTTAAATTTTTAAAAATAAAAAAGATTAAATTTAATTGGATTCAATCGAGATTCATCTCAAATCTGGAGCCTCGACCCTATTCAAGCTTTAGGATGAGGTCGAGTCTAACTCATTATTAACATGACTTGGTTTGTCAATTAACTCATTGTAATTGGAGATGGCCATAAATTTATGCCAAATCTAGAAAACTAAAATATAAATGTGGCATTCCCCTTTTTTAAAAATATTCAATCTTATAAAATTAGTACGAGGAACAAACTCACTGGAGTCACCAGACCATT
The DNA here is from genome assembly GCA_026413575.1 of Erythroxylum carthagenense. Taxonomy (NCBI): domain Eukaryota; kingdom Viridiplantae; phylum Streptophyta; class Magnoliopsida; order Malpighiales; family Erythroxylaceae; genus Erythroxylum; species Erythroxylum carthagenense. Next base: position 72,539,627 of record JANZLD010000235.1, on the reverse strand, counting down.
AAGCAATAAACATATGACATAAACTTGTTTTTGTTAAGAAAAATAAAATTATTTTTTGTATGACGTGTTTTATCTACCATAAAAGCATAAGGATATATTATATACTTAATAAAATTCAATGAAAAATAAATAGAAAGCACTTTGATATACAT
>JANZLD010000235.1:72505142-72515366 GCA_026413575.1 Erythroxylum carthagenense | reverse complement strand
AATTATCCACTAATACTCCAAAATTAATCAAACTAAGGCATAAACACATACTTATCACAATTCATGCTTAATGACATCATAAAAGAAAATTCGGGGTCTAACACTCAAATCCCTACTTTCGCAGTATTTCTAGGACTCTGCATTACCTAACCATTACTTGTCCAGATGTGACATTTGTTGTCAATTCAATATGCCAATTCATGTATAACCCATCCACTTCTCACCTCAAAGCAACAAAACGTATCCTTCAGTATGTAAAGGAAACAACATACTATGACCTTTATCTTCCAAGGTTAACTAATCATGATCTCATTGCCTATGTCAACGCAGACTGGGCAGGCTTTCCAAATACAAGACGACCAACATTTGGCACAACCATTTTCTATGATGCCCTGATCTTAAGGTTTTCCAATAGCTAATGGATAGTTTCACGGAGCAGCATTGAGGTTGAATACCGAATCGTTATTTAAACTGTAGTTGATATACAGTGGATCCAAAACATACTAAAAGAGCTAGGTATACCGCTGCAAAATCCTCCATTCCTGCTTTAAGATAATGTTAGTACCATTTACCTCATGACAAACCCTCTCTACCATGGGTGCACCAAACATCTGGGGTTAGATTTTCACTTTGTTAGGGGGAAGGTTTCAAGTGGAACACTGCGAGTTCATTACATTTCCACTGAACTTCAAATTGTTGATACTTTAACCAAGCCTTTAAGCTCTTCCCAGTTCATATTATTAAGAGAAAAGCTCAACATTAGTGCCCAAGTTGAGCTTGCAGGCTGGGTGTTAGGGATAAGTACATTCCTTAATTGTAATTACATCTGGCTACTCTTATCTATCAACTAAGGCTTATCATCACTGTACATATCTCATCGTAACATAATTCAAACATATCTTATAGTAACAAAATTGTAACATAATTCATTATATATACAAACTCTACCTAGGTGGGCACATTGACTAAAATTAGAGTAAGGATAGTCTTCCTTAATCAATATTCAAAAATTTTAATTTTATTCAATTTTTAATCGATTTTATGATAGCCTAATACTAGTTAAACCTTTTAAACTTTAAACCTCTTGTCTTACTAGTTTAACTTCTAATTCAGTTTTTAAAATATTAATTATATATGATATTATGGTAATTAATACTTAAATCAATTATATATTAAATTTTAAATGAGAATGATAATTATTAAATCAAGTAAAATTAAAATAACTATTATAGAAAAGCAAATAATAATTTTTAAAAATTAAAGATCGAATAAAAATTCAAATCAATAGAAGTCTGATGTAATTAATTTTATGAATAAACTTTATTGTAATTAAATTTTGATGTAGCATAATTGTTTGGACTTAAATTTTTTAAATGTGAGATCGAAATTAAGCATTTGAGAACAGATCACTTGAGTCATGGGTTCTCAATTTTTGTGAATGTGGTATAGATATCAGATTCATAAAACTAAATTTGTCTTGTATTTAACTAGCGATAAACAAGATTTACTGGATCTAATAAAAAATTATAATATCGTAACTGAAAAATGTGAGAATATTTATATAATAACATTTTCTCTTTTCGAAGAGAAAAATAAAATATTAAAAGGTATCAAGCAATATATAACTCAATAATTAAAGTCCCTTATTATTTCTAATTTTGAAAAAAATGAATTGATGAATTATTAATTTCATGATTTTAAATAGGAAATTATTAAGAAATTTGAAGTTCTTGTTATATTAATAAAAGAAAATTTATATTTCATCTCGTAAGTCATAATTATCATAAAATTCATTATGATTTTTTATTATTAAAATAAACTAATTATTGATTTATTTAGATAAAAAGCGTATATTAATCGTCGTTATATATATATTATTAGTGAAATAAGAAATTATGAAATTTCTAACTTAGACCTCAATGGTCTCGAATCTGTCATCTAACCTTGAAGAGGCCCAACCGTTGAAAAGGTTGAGTTTTTAGCAATGTAATCTTATATTTAACTCAAACTTGACTAACAAGACTCATATAATTTAACAAGATTAAAGTTCAAACAATTTATTTTAAAGATTATTGACTCAACATTTGTGATATCCCGTCTCTTAAATTGTTTAAGGATCTAAAGTGTTCGATTATTGAGTCACATGAGTAACATCATATAACATGAATTTGGTACATTTGTGATATGATTTTATTCATATACATAATATTGTCATATGAATTGTGATTTAGACAAATTGCACTTAATTGACATATTTTTGGGGTATGGAATTAAAATGAATGTAACATGAATGTGTATTTCCAATGTCTTGTACTTTGGATTACCAATGACAAGAATTGAAGGACTATAATTGATAACTTGGAATTCTTTGTTACAATTGAGAAACTGATGAATTAAAATGTACGTTTAGTCTAGGTAAAATGTCAAGTTGCAAGACAAGTGGATACATGAAAAATTAGGTCGACAAAGCCTATAAAATGAGTGACATTTAATATACATAACTGAGTGACATTTGCAATAGAGATTAATTGACAAAAAGCATTGAACATTGAGTGACAAATGGACTACTAACTAGGCGACATTTGGTAGCTTATGGAGTGGATAAATGGCTTACATGCTTAGGGACATATGTCATGGTAATAAGGTGACACCTAACACCTAATGTGTTAAGTTTCTGCAGGAGTAGCTTAGCTTTGTTCATTTTTCTCTTTTCCATTACTCTCACAACTGAAACCCTTATAGCTTATGCATCTTGCTTCCATTTTATTCATTGACACTCAAGACCCACACAAAAATCTACTTAAAGATAGCCATAATCTGCTCAAAGATAGCTATCATCATTTTGCCTTGCTGAAAACCAACTTATTGACACCTTGAATTGGTGATGGTTTTGCATTCATGGAGAGCTAGGTTAACTTGATGAATTGAGCTAGAATTTGAGCTAGACAAGTAAGTAAAGATTGTTTTTATGGCATGTTACAATAGAGAGTTTATGATGATTGGATTGGGATGAATTGTATATAAAATTGATGATGAAGTGTGCTAGAAATTGATACATGAACTTGGATACTTTTCAGTCTTGTTCTTGATGTATGAAAACCATAGGTTATAAAGGTTGTTTTATGGATGAATTAGATTGAATTTTGAAGTACAATAAAGGTGAATTTATCCTAAAGAAAAAGTGCTATGTCGGGTTTTTGAAATGGTTAAGAACTATGACTGTATGAATGATAGTGAATGAAAGTTGTCGTTTTAATTTTTGATGCATGAAAGACAATAGTTTATAAGCTATCAATTGAACGGTTTTAAGTTGGAATTATAGATGAATTTGATAAGTAAATTGAAGTATAATTAAGGTACAAATGAAGTATAACTAATTGACTTTGATGAAGATGTATGAATTTGGTATGAAGATGTTAAAAGCTGGAAAAATTTTGAAGGAAAATGAAGGAGTACCTTCGGTTTATCTATCCCACGATCGCGGGAGCTACATAAGCTCATTCCCACGATCGTGGGCAATACTTTGAAGTGAAAAAAATGTGTTTTGTATGATGGTTAAACCATCTAAGAGTAAGTTGCTTTACTTTAGTGCATTAGGACATGATTGGGGCTTGAAATGAACTTGTAAAGTTACTTGATTAAATGTTTGATAAGTTTAATTTGTTAATTGAAGTTATAAATTAAGGAATGAATTGTCTAATATCAATGCATATGAATTTAGGAAGTATGAGTTATTAATAGTATAAAGATGTTCTTATGAATGTAAATGTAATCCAAAGGATATAAGTAATGAAATAAATAAGGTTGAATGAGAATTGAGAAATTGTTTGAATATATAATACTAAGAAAGAATTGATGAATGCATGATTGATGAATTAAGGATAACCAAACTTACTTAAGGGAAAACATAGTTGCAAACTAGATATATACAAGCTATGATGAATGAATGATCAAGACTTGTGAATAAGGATATATACCTGAGATAGTCAATTGAGCATGCATTGAACATAACACATATAAACATGTGTATGATTGATTAATCTTATGATTGATCAACTTAGTAATGTGTGAACTATATGCATGTATTGCATGATTAAAGAGGCCCAAGTAGATCGTCAGTATCTATACATTGCCGGGTCATCAAAACAATAGCTTATCTGGAGTGTACTGTGAGTTAACATAGATGTTTTTGATTAATGTCAATTACTTAATTGTTACTGATATGATTGTGATAATTTTGGACATTGTTGGTCCGAGGAGTTTGATATTCGGGATTGTATTGAAAGTGCTTTCTAAATGTATGTGAATACGGAAAAGGTGTTCTCAACTATATGTTGAAAGTTAGACTCAGATCTGATGAATATGTTAAATGACTGTGCACACTGAATGAAAGTTATTGATAGCATATTATATGAAATGATGTATTCTATCACATTAATATGCATGATAAAATAAAAGAGTTGTGACCTAAGTGACCAACATAAAAAAGAGCTTAAAGCTTAGGAAATATACACAAAGAGCCACAGGCTTAATGATTAATGAGCTCAATATCCATAATGGGTACCGGATAGTATCTGAAATGAGCCCAATATTTACAAAGAAGATGTGACAGTTAAATACGTGCTCAGTCACAACAAAATAAAAATGAAAGTGGAGTTTCATTGCATTGACATATTTATATCATTACATGTATCATGTGAATGATTGTAAAGAATGACTAAATTGAGTTGATATAATGATATGCAATGTTTGTATACATGTTGATGATATGAATGATTGAAATGAAAGATTGGATTATTCTGAAATGATTATATAAAATATTTGTATTCATAATGGACTTATTGAAATATGATGTATATTGTGATCGGGTACTAAATTTTGAATGATTTGATATATAAGATTCGATTCTGAATGATGTGAGATAGTGATTGAACTGTGTTATATACATGTGATTGAAATATGTAATATATTGTGATCGGGTACTAAAATTTGAATGATGTGATATATAGGATTTGATTCTGAATGAAGTGATATACTAATTGAACTGTGTTATATACATATGATACTTATGTTCTATTTTGAGTGAGCACATCAATGATAGTTCACTTATTGAGTTTGCAAAAATCATAAATTGCAACATTGATTTTCAAGTTCAAAGGAGATCTAGCTTGTCTAGTTGAAGTAGCTCTGTATTTAGACATTGGTTAGTGTCGGGATTAGTTATACCTACAAATGTCTTAGTTATGTCGAGCATATGCTCTATGAGCGTGGTATTTTACAATATTCAATAAGAAAAATGACTAGTCGGACTTATTATTTTTATAAAAAAATTCAAATTGATGTTGTCATTTTGTCGTTACCTGAGGTTCTGTAAACTCCAACCTGGCCAGTAGACTTCGAGTCGAGCATGGCCGAGCCGGCCCGAGCCCAATTACCTATGCTACAACTTTCTAACGAAACTAATGTTTTCAATTGACTTGTTAAGTTTTTAAAAAGTTAACCATTAAAAAAATTTAAAAGCATGAGCAATGAATTAAATAATAAAAAATAACACTTTAAAATTAAAATATTAATATTTATTTTAAAGATCAATCAATTAATAATTTTTATAAATTTTTTAAATTTTGATGAAGAATTTAAATTTTAAAAATTTATTACCAAAATTAACAAAACAAATTAAGTGCCAATTGAAAATGAATTCACATCAATAAATTAAATTAAGCTTGATCAACCTCAAACTTTAAGATACCGAACCTAAACCGACCCATTGCCATTAGATAGTTCTCTAATTAAGTTCCTTACGTATAACACTACAACTTAGTATAGTTTTCCAGGATTGTACACCATATGATACGTACATTAAAGGGTCTACAAACAAGAGGTGGTTAAAGAAGTTGGGAGATTTTCTTCTTCAATGGACATGTCTGCCACTTCAACTGGACTAAAACCTTCATCTTCGTTAACAATGGTGGATTCCGAGCTGAGTCCTGACCCTGCTTGGATTTCTTTAAACATTGCCATGATTTGCAACATTGTGGGTCGTCTGCAAGGTTGATCATGTAAACACAGACAGGCTATCTTCAAGTGTTGTAGAAGCTCAACCTCAAGGTTTGGATCTTCTTTCATGAGGGCTGGATCAAAAACATCAGTTATTTTCAATTTAGCATGTAGCTTCACCCACCCCACAAGATTGTTATTGTCTCCGAAATCAGATGAGTCCGTTGGTTTTTTCCCAGTTAGCAACTCTAGCAGAACTACGCCATAACTGTAGACATCACCTTTAGTGGAGCATCTAAAGCTTAGGCAGTATTCGGGAGGGACATAGCCTGGGGTGCCTGCTAATGTGCTAACACTCAAATGTGTGTCCATCGCGCTCATAAGCCTTGCCATTCCAAAATCTGATACTCTGGCCTCCAAGTTGTCATCAAGCAAGATGTTGCTCAACTTCATGTCCCTGTGAATTATATGTGGGTTGCAACTATGGTGAAGAAAAGCCAATCCTCTAGCAGCACCTATTGCTATCTTTCTCCTTGAATCCCAGTTTAGTTTGATCCCAGCTTTCTTCTGATCATGGAGAACATCTTCTAAGCTTCCAAACCTCATGTACTCATACACGAGTAGCCGCTCTTCTCCAGCCTTGCAGTAGCCAAGAAGAGGAACAAGATTCCTATGCTTGATTTTCCCAATAGTTTCCATTTCTGCAATGAATTCCCTGTCACCCTGTCCGCTGATGTGCTTCAGTTTCTTGATTGCCACAACACTTCCATCCTTAAGTTGGGCCCTGTACACAAAACCAAAACCTCCAGAGCCGATAAGGGTGTCTTCATGGAAGCCATTTGTAGCTTGGAAAAGATCTGCAAAAGTAAGCTTCCACAGGGGCTTCTCAAATGTGGCAAGATTGACGCTGCTTAAAGCTTCACGTGCACTCGTCAGCTTCCACTCAGTATTTGCACTGCCTGAGTGCGAGTAACTGTCTATAAATACATCAAGGGTTGAATCCTTCTTTTTCTTTCTTTTCTTCATTTCCAGGAAAACAATGATGAAGCCAAAGACGCAGAGAAGGGAAAACAGTCCCATTACTACAGTCGCTACTAGAGATGCTTGTTGTTGATGAGACTTCTCATGCCCTGGAATTGAGATAGACCCTGAACCTGACCCACAAGAAGGAAGAGGAATCCCACAAAGGCCTGAGTTATTGGCAAAACTAGTAGCCGAAAAGGTTTCCAACTGACCTGTTGCAGGAATCATCCCGGTAAGGTCATTGTTTGACATATCGATTTCAGTGAGCAATGAAAGGCCCGTCAAAGACTGAGGAATCATGCCTTCAAGCCTATTGTTGGAGAGGTCAAGAATGCCAAGACCCTTCAAGTTCCCAAGCTCTTCAGGAATGTTTCCAGAGATATTGTTGTGACCCAAATTCAAGATATAGAGATAGTACATGCTCCCAACTTGCTTGGGAATACTGCCAGACAGCAAGTTGTATGAAAGATCAAGAAAGATCATCGATCCATTATCATTAAACATAGTTTGGGTGTCATCATTATACACTCGAATAAAGTTGCAGGGGTGTCTGGTGGAGATTCTTTTTAACTCTTCAGACCTGATTCCTGCAAACTCTAGCAAATTACCTGCTCCATGACACAGTTCACTCTTCTGATTCTTTAGATACACATACCTCTTTCCAGTGATAGAATTGACGACAATGTTGCCAGACTGCTTAAACAGCTCAGGTGGGATTGTACCATTTAAGTAATTGGTATTGAGATCCAACCAAATCAAGCTATGACAATCTCCAAGCTGCTGTGGGATTCTACCAAAGAGTGAATTGTTGCTTAGCTTGAGGATGGCAAGATTGGAAAGACACCCAATTGATGCTGGAATCTCACCACTCAATCGGTTGTTCGACAATGAGATCCAGTTCAGGTTGGTGCAATTGCTTATATCAGAGGGTATCACTCCGGTCAATTCGTTGAAGTCTAGGATCAAGGTTTCCAATGTCTTTATGTTCATTATCTCCAGTGGGATTTCTCCATGAAGCTTATTAAACCAAAGCTTTATGTCTCGAAGCTTAGTAAGGGATCCAATGCTTGCGGGAATAGTTCCGGTGAGGTAATTGAAGCTCAAATGGAGAGCAGTAAGCTGTGAACAGTTGCTTAGAGTTGCAGGAATATACCCAGTAAGCAAATTGTTTTGAAGATAGAGCTCTTCCAAGTTGTTACCTGGATCCTGGCATAAACGAGCAGGAATCGACCCAGATAGATAATTAGAGCTCAAATCAAGGGTCTTCAAACTGGTGAGCATTGACAAAGAATCAGGCAAATCACCAATGAAACCATTACTTGACAAATCAAGATTTTGCAAGCTACTCATTCTCAGGAAAGTAGAAACAGGCAATTCACCAGTGAAGTTGTTGAAGGAAATATCAAAGGAACCCAATGAAATGCAAGAAGCAAAACCAGGAGGAACAGAACCAGATAGATTATTTGAGGAGAGATCAAGCACAACAAGACCAGGACATGCATATTCAAGATGTAGAGGAATTTCTCCATGAAAATGGTTGCCACCAAGTGAAAGGAATTGCAAATTTCCCGATGGAAGAGCAGGAATTGGACCTGAAAACTGGTTGGTAGAGACATTCAAGAAGTTAAGCTGCGCACATGAGCCTACCGCATGACCAAGATCGCCGGAAAACTTATTAGTAGAGATATCAAGATGCTCCAAAGCCAAGCAATCACCAAATGAAGGAACAATCGACGAGAAATTGTTTGAAGAGACATCAAGGTGCTGCAGAGTCTTGCAAGTAGAAACATCCATGCCTCCACTAACTTTATTTCCCTTCAAAGATAAGAACTTTAAATTGCAACCTCCATATAGTATAAAGGGCAACACGTCTGAGCCAGAAATCCTGTTCAGAGAAAGATCAAGGGACTCCAAGCTGAGCGTTAACCCACTTGATTTCTCTTTCACTGAAAAGTGAAGAACGTTGCTTGAAAGATTCAAGGACTTCAAAGCTGGACAAGAACCAAAACTAGTTAACTGAGAGATAGGACCTGAAAGAGCATTAACAGATAGATCTAAGCTGCTTAAAACCGAGCTGCACTTGGATTCAGAAGGGAACGAAATGGAGCCAGAAATGTTGGTAGAGATCAAGGAAAGGCTCCGTAGATTGTCAAGAGTCAAAAGAAACGTAGCAACAGAGTGAAAATCAGTGCTTAAAGGAACGAAATTGAGGTCTATAGAAGACACCCTGTTTGTCTCCTGGCATTTAACTCCAATGAAAGTACACGGGTTTTGGCTCGGCAGCCAGTTTTGAAGAAGAGATGAATTAAATATAGTGGCTTTGAAGTTGATAAGATTTTGAGTTTCTTTGTCGATGGAGGTAAAATGTGGCGCCAATGGTGAAGCTTGTAGAGAGAGAATGGTTAGATAAAGAAGCAAAAAAGAGAAGTGGGATTTCATAATTAGCTCTTTTCCTTCCTGGGTTTATGAAAGAAACACAAAAGGTGTAACCTTTAGTTTAAGGTCTGAGAACTGCCATTAGATATGAAGCTCTAAGCTCTCTGGTTTTAGGGAGAGAAAATGGTGAGACTCGGAGAGACCCTCCAAAAAGAGACCAAGAAGGGAAGGTAAGTGCACTATCATGCCAGGGGTCACTCTCTCCCTACAAAAACCTTGTGCTCAACACAACTCTCCAGTTCAACTTTGTTTTGTGTCTCTGAGACAGTCCTTGCCTAACCTGCAAGATTATCTCTTTGTCCCTCTAAGCTAAAGTGTTAAGTACTTCTTCTTCTCCATATCTGCAAAAGTTTGTCCTTGTCTCTAGTCAACAATTGCCATGTCTCATAATTTAATTGTAATCATAAGCAACCTTTTAGTTTACATACATTACTAACCTTTTCTAAAACACTCTTGTGTATCTTTTTAATCAAGTACTAAGAATCACTCCTTTTCTTACATTGGAACAGTTGAGTGTTACAATAGGTTAGATTGGACTCTCACTTAAATTTTGAATCTTAAATTGTTCACCTTAAATTTTGAATCTTAAAAAAAAAACTTAAATTCAAATTACTGATCTTTTCATTCTATCTTCCTCTTAATTTGTGCTATTGGGTTGCCATATCATTTATATTTAACTTGCAGTTGGCACCAAAGAGAGTCATCAGTTCATGTCCCCCCCTTGGTCCTACTGCAATTATATGTTCAATTATATGGATCAGTCCTGTG
>JANZLD010000235.1:72462591-72485546 GCA_026413575.1 Erythroxylum carthagenense | reverse complement strand
TTGCAAGGCATCGGAAACTTCCAGCTAATTAGGAGCCTTTTATTAAGTTAGTACTTTGGTTAGCCCACCAGCATTTCATCATGGAGCATACTTTTGTATTTTGGGATTAAACCACGTTTTGTATTATGTTATTTCGAGAATACTTGTTGAATTTCTTTGAATGCAAATGACAATTGGTTTATGCATGTGGAATGATGTATGCCTAGTTAGAAGGTACGAGTATATGTTGTGTTGGTATTGAACTTATGTATTCGTATGGATGTTGGGATCGGGTCCGCGGTTTGGGAGCTCGGCACAGGCGCAGCCCGAGGGGCTGCCTCGGGAATCGGGGATCCGAGGCCCGGGCCCAACATTTACAAATTCCAACAACTCAAGGGGACAAGGTAGGGGTCGAGGTCGAGGTCGAGGTCGAGGAAGGGGAGAACGTGGAAACAGAGATGATAACAGGAATTCCATGGGTGATCAAAGCCAAGGTAGAGGACGCAACTTTGACAAATTTAAGGTAGAATGCTTCAAATGCCATGATTTTGGTCATTTTTGTTCTGAATGTCGTAAAAGGCTACCTAATGACAAGGCAGAATGGTCAAAAGTTTGTTGAAAAAGAGGAAACAAAAACATTGGTTATGGTTGTGAAAGGAGATAAAGCATATGAGTCAGAAATCTGGTATTTGGACTCAGGTTGTAGCAACCATATGAGTGGAAGTAAGTCCCCTTTTTTGCATTTGAATGAAGAATTTTGCTCTATTGTGTCTTTCGGTGATTCTTTTAAAATTGAAGTGATGGGTAAAGGTGATATTTGTTAGTGAATATATAAAAGCTAATTAAGTTGACCTCATACAACAACTTAAACTATTGTGGTGAAATAGTCACTTAACATAGTATCAGAGCCTTTGTGACCAAGTGATCGTGAGTTTAAATCTTACCAACTACTTATTATTCAGCACAAGGTAGAGTGAGTTTATATAAATTTTAAGCCCAAAGGGCTTTTACTTAAAAGGGTGTGTTAGTAAATATATAAAATCAATTAAGTTGGCCTCATACAACAGCTTAAGCTATTGTGGTGAAACGGTCACTGAATAATATTAAGACACGAACCTAAAATGATTTCGTGGAGACAATTTCTAATATACTGTATGTTCCTAGCCTAAAAAGTAATTTATTAAGTGTTGGTCAATTGTAAGAGAAGGGTTATGTTTTTACCATTAAGAATGTTGGTTATGAAATTTACGATGCTGTGAGAAGTGTTATTGCAGTTGTTCAGATGAGTTCAAACAGGTTGTTCCCTTTGAAGATTGAAAGTATTCAATGGCTGAAATGAAAGAACCCTCTTGGTTGTGGTATTTTTGTTATGACATCCTGAGTTTTAGCGAGTTGAAGACTTTCCAACAGAAAGGTATGGTGACTAGTCTTCCTCAAATTACGGTTCCCTCCAAAATTTGTGAAAAGTGTGTATTAGGAAACAACACCGATCACCATTTCCAAAAGGGAAGTCTTAGAGAGCTAAAGAACTTTTACAACTAATGCGTTCAGACATTTGTGGACCAATAAATTCATCATCAAATGGAGGTAAACGCCACATAATTACCTTTATTGACGATTATTCAAGAAAAACTTTGGTCTATTTTTTACAGGAGAAATCATTAGTTTTTTCGGTATTTAAGAACTTTAAAGCCCTCGTGGAGAATGAAGCTGATAGGAACATTCATACTCTTCGCACAGATCAAGGTGCTGAGTATTGCTAAAAGGAATTCGAAGTTTTTTGTGCAAATTATGGCATCAGAAGAGAGCTTACAGCTGCATATACACCACAGCAAAATGATGTATCAGAGAGGAAAAATAGAACTATCCTCAATATGGTGAGAAGCTTAATGGCAGGAGGAAGAGTTCCAAAAACTTTCTGGCTTGAAGTAGTAAATTGGAGCATCCACCTATTGAACAGAAGTCTTACTTTTTATGTTCAAAACATGACACTGTAGGAGGCTTAGAGTGGGAGAAAACCAATTCTCGATTACTTCAAGGTTTTTGGTTATACCGCATATGCCCATGTCCTGTATTAGAAGAGGAAGAAACTCGATGACAAAGGTGAGAAGTGTGTCTTCCTTGGTGTAAGTGACGTATCTAAAGCATCTAAGTTATATAACCCATTAACGAAGAAGATTGTGATCAACAGGGATGTCGTTTTTATGAAAAAGAGAACGTGGGACTACAATAGGTAGCAACCTATACAGGTCCTTTGTAACAACTACGATGAACAAGACCAGATGTCTAAAACTTGCGTACCTAAAAGTGATACTCTAACAATTACTATAATAACTACAGTTTCACAGGGCATGATAGAAGATGAAGAAGAAAATAAGAAGAAAATCAATCTCAGTTTCCTTGACTTGTTAGAAGAAGATCTGGATGGATAAATGATTATGAGGTAATTAGACATAATGATCCAATCACTTCTTTTCCTATATTTGCAGATTGTGATCCTACAACATTTGAAAGTGTCTTCAAAGAGGAAAAATGGCGAAAGGCAACTGATGAAGAAATTGGTGCCATAGAAAGAAATGATATATGGGAACTATGTGATCTTCCAAATGGACACCAAACCAATGGAGTGAAGTGGGTCTTCAAAACAAAGCTGAATGAAAATGGAGAAGTTGACAAATATAAGGCACGCCTAATTGTCGAAGGATACAATCAGCAATATGGGGTCGATTATATTGAAGTTTTTTCACCAGTTGTAAGGCATGACACAATCAGACTGGTGGTCGCCTTAGCAGCACAAAACTCCTAGCCTATTTTTCAACTAGATGTCAAATCAGCATTCTTCCATGGACATTTGAAGGAACAGGTATTTATTGAACAACCTTTTGGATATATGAAAGCGGGCAATGAGCATAAAGTTTACAGATTGAAGAAGGCTCTTTATGGACTAAAAAAAGCTCCATGACTTGGTATAGTCACGTTGAAGCTTACTTTCTTAAAGTTGGGTTCTTTAAGTGTCCTTATGAGCATTCACTAGTTGTTAAGATTGGAGATAAAGGGAAAATGATATTTGTTTGCTTGTATGTCGATGATCTTATGTTTACTGGGAACTACAGTGCTATATTTGAAGATTTCAAGAAGTCTATGATGATTGAATTTGAAATGACTGACCTTGGTATGATGCATTACTTTCTTAGCATAGAAGTGATGCAAGGAAGGAACATAATCTTTATCTGTCAAAAGAAGTATGTTGTAGAAATTCTAGACATATTTCATATGAAAGATTGCAATTCTTCTTATACCCCGGTTGAGTCTGGTTTGAAGCTACACAATGACCTTGAAGGGAAGAAGGTCAATAGCACATTCTTCAAACAAATTGTTGGTAGTTTGATGTATCTTACTGCAACAAGACCAAACATAATGTATTATATGAGTTCAATCAGTAGATAAATGGAAAATCCTACTGAAATGCTTCTATTAGCAGCCAAAATAATTTTACACTAGTTGCAAGGTACAAGAGACCATGGGATATTTTATAAAAAAGGTAAGAAGTCAGATTTGCTTGGCTTTACTGACAGTGATCATGTAGGAGACCAAGATAATAGGAGGAGTACTTCAGGATATTTGTTTATATTTGGAACAAGTGTTATTTCTTGGGTATCCAAAAAGCAACCAATTGTCACTCTATCAAGCGTAGAAGTTGAGTTTGTGGGTGGTACAACTTATGCTTGTCAAGCCATTTGGCTAAGAAGAATTTTTTAAGAGTTGCAATTCAAACAAACAACAGCTACTGTGGTACTATGTGACAACAACCCTGCAATTAGATTGTCTAAAAATCCTATACTACATGAAAAAAGTAAGCACATTGATGTGAAATTCTATTTTTTGAGAGAGCTCAACAACAATGGCACGGTTAAACTGAGGTACTGCAGAACTGATGATTAACTTGCTAATATATTCACAAAAGCTATCAAAGTTTATATGTTTCAGAGGCTCGTAAAGGAGTTGGGAGTTTGCTCGATGGCTACAACTAAGTGTTAATTAAAATATGTAGTATTTTTAATTTAAGGGAAGCATTGTTACAAGGTCAGTAGACCAAGTCAAGTCAATTTTAGTTAGTTCCAGATTTTTTGTTAATTTGTTTCATTTGTTATTAGAAGTGCTAGCAAGTTTTTAGGAGTTAATCATTTTGGTGACAATTCTAATTTGTTTGTTTTCTACTTCCATACTTTTTACCGTTTGGTAAAAGCACATTACTTTGTACACCTTGTGATAGTGAAAAGGTAATAAAATATCCACTCTTTCTCAACCTCTTCTTTTTCACGTGTTTGGTTATCATTTTTTGCCATCCCATTTGTTATATTTCCAATTAGGCATATAATGTAATCAATATAGTGTAGGTAACAAAAAGATACATTTACACATAGAATGCGTTCTTTTTCTTTGTTGTTTCTAAGAAATCGTGTTCTTATAGTTAATCGGCTTCCAACATTGTCACGTTACACATCACTTTCTTAAATATTAGCAAACTTTTTGAGTTATGAATAAAAAAGGAAAATGATGACTTTCATCTTTCCAATATATATTACATTTTATATCCAAATGTAGAATTTGATCAAAAAATTTGACTGGAGATGACAGAAGGGAGTAAGCACCGTAGCCTGTTTTCAATATTCAGCGGCTTGATCGAAGCAAGCCTCCGCACGTTCAGAGTCGCCCTGCCGAATGGCCTATTATTTTAAAGATTTTTATAGGAAACATTCAAATCCTTATTTACTTATTTAAATTTAAGGAAATGAATTTTTATTAATTTTTACATTTCTTAATAATTTGTATATTTATTAAAAAGTAGGGTTGGGATTGACAAATTTTCTCAAAACTCAAATTCAACTAAATTGGAATGGGACAATCCAAAATTTGATTAATCAAGATCTGAGTTTTTTTCAAAATTCAACTAATTAAGACTTAATTTGTTAATTTAGGATTAGATTAATTTTGATCAAATTTGACTTAAAATTAATAGATTAAATTCAATTTGATCATATTCAAGTTTAAATTTAAGTATTTAAATTTGATCATACTATTAATCAAATCAAGTTTAATAAACCTTTTTTTAGGTTTAATTAATTTATAATAAATAAATTAAATTAAGTTTAATTAATCTCAAACTCAAATTCAAACTTAAGTATTTAAATTTGATCATACTTAAACTCGAATATTAGAGAGCTTGAGTCCGATCAATCTAAAATGAACATTTAAATTTGAGTCAAGTGAAACTTACCTTGAATAGTTCAATCTTCACTCTCAAGCAATTTTGTCTCCTCAAACCCGGATTCGGTTTGAGACCCACTTAAAAAATTCGGGCTGGACTTAAGATGCACTTTGGAAGATCGGGTCGGACTGGTCGGCAACCAACAACAGGCACACTGGTCAACCCACCAACTCTTTTCAGGTGCCCATGTCATGTTTATGTACTTTCAGTCACAAGTGCTCATCGAGAAAACTTGAAGTACGCGTGTTCATTGGCAAGGATTTCTCTTCGTAAATACCTACAGGATGGGATCGAAGAACCAATACCAGATAACAATGGTAGATGCCAGGCGAAAAGGGTAGAACTTGACTGAATAATATTTACAGGCACATACCTCCCAAAACAAGGCAACACAAGCCTTGGGAAAGCAATCCAAAGTCATTGATAATGGAGAAGAAAAGGAACGAAACCGAAGAATCTGCGTTATATTCTCAATCTCGTCAAGTCCCAGAAAGCTAAAAACGCCATTAACATGTTCTCCAAGTTAACTAAACTACAAATCTGAGGCTGGCTAAAGGGACGGCGAGTTTGTACGGGGTTTCTTTTCACATTTACTTTTTACATTTCCATCGACTCTCTTCTCTTCAAACACGCTATGATCCGCCGTTTTTTTTAATCATTATTATGTCACCTAGCAAACACCGGAGCTCAGATTCTCCGCAACTAGCTGTTGAGGATTCTGAGAGAGATCATGGGGTGTGCCCATCTAGGAATAACTTCTCACCACCAAGCAGGATTAACAGTTTAAAAGGTGAAGTCAGAATCTCCGGCTGGAAGGATCACGGAAGAGGTTGATAGAAAGAAAGTGGCTGCGTTGAATGGAGCAAATGGCGGTGGAGATGGAGGTAAGGTGGTGGCGAAAATTTTCCACAGAAGATTAGTCTGAAGAAGATTGCAGGAGAGGAGCTTGTGGACGGATGGCCAAACTGGCTTGTTGAAAATGTTCTTAAAGAAGCCTTTTCTGGTTTGGTGCCTAGAAGTGCAGATTCATATGGCAAGCTTGTTGCTTTGAAGATGGTTCGTTTCGAGACATCAGAGCCTGAAAGTGTCGAGTTCATGGCTCAAGAGATAATGACATATACTACAGAAGCTTGATCATCCCAATATCATTAAGTTTCAAGCAGCAGCCACTTCAGGGATGCAATATATATAGCCTTTACCTTGTCTTCGATTTCATGCAGTCTGATCTTACCAGAATCATAACCCGCCATGGCGAGAAGCTCACTGAACTACAGGCTCCAACTTCCTTTTTCCGGATCATCACAGTAAGTTGCGGGCACAATCTTATTAAGAGCCACTTGTACCCTCAACTCACCATCCTCTTAATCCTCAAGATGAAAAATAACTCCAACTTGTATTATTTGTTTTTATTATTATCATGACTTGATGTTATGAGCATGCATGCTAATATCTTATTAATAAGTTGTTAGTGTTTTATTTTATTTTATTTTATTGTATTTTATTTTTATTAATCTGTTTTATTTATTAATATTATTAGTATTATTATTAATAATGTTTTTTAATTCTATTTTACGTATTTATTATTACTTTATTCTAATTATTTATCTATTTTTTTATATACCTAAACATCTTTTTAAATTCTTCATTTCACATTTGCATGTGAATCTATCGGAAACAGTTTCTTTATTCTGTAGGGGTAAGATTGCGTACAATCAAATCTTCCTAGATTACACATTGGTGCGAGATTCAACTTAGTGTGATGATAATAATGACGACCAAACAAACTCTCCAATTTATATAATAAAGTTTAAATTATAGGTAAAAATACAGACTTTTTTGTAATTTAAATTTTTTTAGAAAAGTCCCATAATCTTTAAAATTCTAAAAAAAAAATCTTTCTAGTGTTTAGTTTCCAAGAAAATTTCTTCTCTTAGACTTTGATTAAAAAATAGCAGTTAAACACATACAACATAAACATCAGATATGGACTAATTAAATATCACTAATATGATAATTCAAATCAACTATTAAATTAACTAAATTTGAATTAAGTTAATAATTTAAGACAATTATAATAAATTAATAATTAATTCAATTTGAAGTTTAAAAACTTGGTTGAATCATCATGTAAGCATGAATAGTACAAATTTTATGTTTACCATGCATATATTCCGTTGTTATTTTTTAATTAAAGCTTAAAAGGAGAATTAAAAAAACTAAAAATTAAAAAGAACTTTTGTCAAGAATTTTAAATATTAGGTAGTTTTTTAAAAGATTTCTTAAATTATAAGAAAATTTTATATCTTTTACCCAATTATGTATATATTCTAAGCATACTATCCCATAACTTAACAATTCATAATCAATTAAAGAAATTGATCTAACATACATTCATAACCTATACCTCTCTTAATCATCATGATAAAGTAAAACAACTCTATCCTCAACTTTAGCTTGAAACTTTATAGTTGATGAGCACATTGGAGACAAGCTCAGTCTTTTCCTTTTGCAAGTTGAAAGTTGGAATCTTCCAAATCCTCATAAGTTAATCGAACAGTATAATGATGAAGGTTGAGTGAATTATTGTTTGACATCATGGTCCATGAGGTTGGGACCTGTATGCAAGGTCGTTCTTAATATTTTATAAGTTTTAAATAAAGTAAAAAAATTTCTATTTTTGCTTATTTTTAAGTTCTTATATAGAATAAAAATAAACAAAATATAAGTTATTTGGCTCTATTTAATTTAATTTAATTTTTTATAATATTAAAAATAAACCCTATTTTATCATTTATAAGGATAAGTCCTAAACAGGTACCCACCCTGTTTTTACCCAGAGCCGACCCTGCCTGCAAGTCAGACAAAAAAGTAACGAGAACAAGTGATCGTTCTTGCTAGAAAGTGGTGACTGTGTTTAGTAATTGATAATGAGGATTGAAAATTATGTATAATCGTGTTTAAGTAGATGATTGTTATTTAGTGGAAGGAGGGTTGTGTTTTGACTAACGTATTACGCAATTATTTGTTTTGTTGCTTTTTTATACTTGGAATCTGCTTGGTAGATACACCCACTACATGAATGAACCCCACTTGTAAAAGCTCTGGACATACGTGTTAGGCATTTAAGTAGAAGACAAGTAGGTATGATAAAAATATAAAATTAATTGGAGTAATTAAGTTGTATATATGCAAAGAAATAGGTAAAAGAAATAAAGAAACTTGAAAATCTCTAATATTTAAAATTCTTGATTTTTTAATTTTTGTTTTTAATTAAGCTTTATATATGCAAAGAAATAGGTCAAAGAAATAAAGAAACTTGAAAATCTCTAATATTTAAAATTCTTGATTTTTTTAATTTTTGTTTTTGTAAAAAAAACTCTTTTCTTAGATTTCGATTAAAAATAACAATGAAATATATTCAGGATGAATATCATAGGGGAATTAATCAAATTCGCTAATACGATAATTTAATTCAACTCTTAAATTTGATATGAAATAATTAAACTCGATTAAAATTAACAATTTTATATAATTATAATAAAATTTTAGTTTATCTAGTATTTAATTAATTTACAATGTTAAGTTTCAAAGCAAATTTTTTTAGAAAATTAAAAAGTACAAAACAATTATGTTTTTTAAAAAAGTTTCAGAAAGTTTAGTGTCTTTTGCTCCAAAGAGAGGAGAATTATTTCATGCACTGTATAAGGGAGCTTGAGGATTGAATCAGAGTCTCTCTGTATTTTCTTTGATTGTCTACCTGATGATTATAGTTGTTCAACATTATTCATACGGCTTGGGATGTGAGTTTAGTTCTTAAAAAGAAACTTTCATACATAATTTAGAAGTTCTATAAGATATGCACAAATTTCTGCCAGAAAATCTACTGTTTTCCTGATAACAGAGAAAACTGGTTCTGTCCTCAAGTAGTTTGTACTTGGAAAACGATTAAAAACATCATATATACATACACACCATGTAAAAGGGTTTTCAAACCATTCCATACATATGTATCATCAAGAAAAGAAGAAGAGAAGATGGTATATGGAAAAAGGAAGTGATAACACAATCATGTTCATGTTTATCTGTTTCACTCAAGTTCAATCATAGTAGTCATCGATGAACTTGCTCTTAATCCACTTGAAGCTGTTCCTGAATGATGTTTTGAGCTTACCCTCCATGGTATACAAATTATACTGAGCCACCCTTTTCCTCCTCTTCATCTCTGGATTGCCTGAAGGGGCTCCCAACTCATCGTTGTTTCTCGTCGTCGTCGGACCGTTGAAGCTGTAAGATTTGGACCTGTCTTCGAGGCCACGCCGGATTTCTGAGTAGGCATGAGAGTAACCTGCAAAGGATTTGCTCTTCTCCATGGACATAGCAGCACTAGAGGAGAGGCCAGGTTTGCATATGATGATTGAATTCCTATCACATATTAAGCAATAGAAGCTTATAATAATCAAGGGTTTTGTTGAGCACACACAGTTTTTTCTAAGTGGACGTTAGTGGGGAATGCATGGGCTATGACCTGTGATGGAATTTGATGATTAAGGAATTGAAATTGCCAATACCCTTTTGGCTATTTGATTAGAACACAAAATGGGGATTTCATTGGATGGAATGATAAGTTTTGTGGGATATAAATGATGGGAGGCAATAGTCAATGGAGGGCCATACATGTCGTATAAAAGTTATTCTATATCCATGTTTATATAGGACATTGACACTTCGTGAATTGCTATCTTCACTTCAAGTTAATAACCCTTCATTTCCATCTGTTTCCAATTACTTATAGCGTGTCAGCTAAACAAACCCTTATGGTTAGTATTAATTAAATCTTATTGAAGTACACAGTTTTCTTTTGGTCAATGAAGGGTATCAAATTGTTTTAAGTTATACCTAACTTCTGCTAAACTATGAATCTATCTCTAATCAGGAATCATGTTTCTTAACAACAAGAACTACCCTCTTCCACATGACTTTCGTGTTCCAAAAACTGAAAACAGACTACAAAATCACATGGCAAGCTTTCATCTCATTGTCTTCTATTCTGATAAAAGGAGATTAACTGAATTTTACTAGTTTATCAACAGATTCCTGGTGCAAAAGATGTTCAGGGCACGCGTACCTTAATTAGCTTTAAAGATCAATTCTTTGCAAGCTCAATTAGTATTATATATAGTCCTTGGAAGCCCAATGCCATAATTTGGGGCTGTTGTTGCTTCTTATGAGGCTATAATTGCACACAATCATTGCAGAAAAACATCATCAGTGGCGAAGTGATTGATGAAAACAGCAAACAACAGCTCTTACAAAATGAAAAAAAATCGTAGGATAAAATCATAATAAAATAAGTAATCGCTTTCGAAGGGCTCGAAGTAGTGGAGGCAAACATCAGTGTTAGGTATAAAGTGGAGAAATAGGACCCCCCTATAGCAATAGCTACACATTTCCTAGGGACAGTAAAGGCCCAGTACATAAAATATGAATCAGCTCTGCTTTTTTTTTTTTTTAATTACATTAGTTAGGCTAATCCTAAGCCCCTTAGATCCTAACCCAAGAGCTTAAAGGATGTAAATTTGAAACCTCAAGATCCCTCAGGTTTTTAAGTAGCTTGTACACTTTTGCGCACAAGGAATCTTCACACACTCTAAATTGTTCAGCTGATGATTGATCACTAGCTCCCCTCTGCTCAGCATCAGGTTCTCATTAGTTTCAACTCCCACACTGCCGCTGGAAGCGAGACATCCGTAATTGATCCGATCAAGAAACTTTACCCAGGAAGCTAGAGGATCATTAATAGAAAACATGCCCATTTTCCTTCCTTTAGCGTGACTCGAACTCAAGACTTCCTTAAAGAGGAGAGCCTTAGGTGAGGAATCTGGACCAATTGACTCACTCAGCTCTGCTTTGTAATAATGTGTATAACGTGTAAGAGTAACCACCAAAACTATAAGAATGCTGCCACGTGTGATACTTGCATAATCTCGGTTTAGATATGGCCAGGGTCAAAAGTAATTTGTGTATTTAAAACCAGTTGTCCAGATCTAGAGACTTTAAACAGGAGCATGGGATAACATTACCCCTCCCACATTCACAGGCAATTATTTGATTTGCACGTCTTACATCAGCAGGCTGCTGATCGTGATACAAATAAATCATGCCAAAAGTTGATTCCAATGCCCACCTACATTAGTGAAATCCAACTAGAACTTCAACATTGCTGTAAGTGTAGGAAACGAATCAACCATCCAACATTAGAAACATGACCGAGATGATACACCGATGGAGTCAGTATCCACAAACCCCCATGCTTGAATGCAGAGAATGGCAGACCGGTGTTGCTAAGATGATTGATGTTCGAAAAGATCAGCACCATCCTCAACATCATCGGTTTTGATGCTTCCGCTTTGAGCCATAAGTATTCTGTAGACTCGCTTTGAACAAATCTTACCTAATCTTCTGTCACTCCCAAGTAAACCTTCTGTCATCAGATCCTCGAGCAAAAATTCTTTTTCATGCACCTGCCATTTTGATAGAAGAGACATACTGTAGTTAGGCCTTTGATAGTGTTTAAACGTTATTTTCTTTGCAACATTAATGTAAAGGGAGCAGAAGTAAATAAGTTCGAAAGGTAATTAGTTCTGCTTAGTTACAAGTATAGAGCTTAGTGTAAGCCAGGGAACATGAGATTTGCATTGAGTATTTCTAGTGGATACTAGGTTCTTGATAGCTTATTTGCAGCTATTTCTAGTTTTGCATCATATGAAAGACAATGATGCCAGAAGCACAACTTCGAAAAGGTTGGAACACTATTTCAATTCATATTTCCACCAGACAATCCAACAAATTCATCATTTATGTAAATACTAGTGATTTACACATCTTTCTCACACTTCAGGTAAGAATAATAAATGTTGTGTTGCAAATTACTTTACTGCATACGCAACAGAACAGAATGGCCAACCAAGGGAGATTATTTTGACAATGATACGAGTAATGGATACTCCAGAACAACGAGTGAAATAAAACAAAAGGCTTGCCTATACTTACTGGTTTTTTGGGGTCCATATAAACTTTCAACAGGGACTTCATTGTAGGATACTTTTTCCATATGGCGATTGCAAATCGTGGCTGTACTTTTGGAATGGCCACCAAAGCTTTCAACCTGGCAGAAATGAAAGTCACAAACAAGGCCTTATGTGATAATAAAAGATCCACATGGCATTAGGTTTGAGAAGAATAGAAATACACGTTCAAACTATTTCCCTGTTGCATTTTATCCCTTTGTTTCTTCTATTTCCTTATGTTTATATTTTATCTTGAAGCCTATTGTGTCCATATCCAGCAACAGGTGTCCCGTAATCTCAGAGTACTTTGACCATTGCCCATCAGAAAGGTTAAAGTTATTGGGCATGATGAAATATTTTACAGCCTTTCAAGAGGCTACTTTTGTCCAAAAACTTCCAACATTTCTTCAGATACGTAATCTTTTTAGTGTAAAGTAATTAAGTTGAAACATATGACGAACATCAATGAATTTATGTCTAGGGTCAACTAATTATTTTCATCCAAGAAACTGGAATATTCGAATAGGGATATAAGCATATCAAAAATGAACGTGATGGATAAGAATTGCTTGCCAGATTGTATCTTAAAAAGTTTGATCGTCATTAAGAATGCACCACTCACCATGGACTCCTTTTTATCAAATTCTTATCAACGCAATCCTTAGGGATTAATGAACCATTGGCATTCACAGATAGACGAGTTAACTTCTTTCTGCATTAAAATTCAAAGAAAATAAAATGTTTCAGAAACTTCACCATCTTAACATCAGAAAATATTCAAGAGAGAAACCTAGGAAAAGAGAGGCACTTAAGCAGCATACAAAGAAAATGTTTTTGGATGCCGATAGACCAATGAAAGGTGATACCTAAATTGGCAAGATGCCAGGCTGCACGTCAAACCAACGACATGTTCTGCAAGTTCTGCTTCATCTCTGCACTGCCTATAATGTACCCCAATGAAATGAGTAGTTAATTTTGCCAGCACCTGAAGCAAGAAGTTGTCGAAAATTGAAAATCATGTCAAACCCTAAGAAATCTCATGATTAAACTTTTAAAAACTTGTATGCAGTTTCAGTTAGCAATTTTACCTCTTCAACAGGTGGACGTCTCCAACCATTCTCATTTTCTGGATTCTTGTATTGTTCTTTTTCCCTAGTTGTAATATCAACATTTCAATTCATGCTGCATAAACAGATATATACACCAGAAGAATCGTAGCAGAGAAAACTATAAAGACAAGACAGCTTTTTTTGTCTTAAAATTGCATCTAAATACTTATTGCATAAACAGATAAAAAAACAGGAGGAATTTTCGAAGACGATAGGGATCGTGTCCGCAGGGAGAATAGAATTAATTTGATCCATCGGGTGTCAAGAGGAATTTTCAAGATTGTAGCTGCCCAACTCAAGAATATATATTTATCGCACTGGGAAGAAAGATATGCTGCAGTTGAAAAGACCAAGTTCAACCATTGAATGGAAAAGTGACTACGTCAATATCAAGACCAATTTTAATTTGTTCCTGTTCAATTTTAAGTGTTCCAACTGATTTTACTTCTCAATCGAGGTCGTCAATTGGATTTAGAATAAGAAAGGAAACACTAAGAAGAGAGAGAAAAAAAAAAAAGAAAAATGTAAGAGATGAAGAAGAAGAACGTTGAATATGCACGCCCATCTTAAAACCATAATAGAAAATAAGATGCTAAAAGAATTGTTTCTCTTGGGACAATTCATACTTGAATAGACAAAATTTTAAAATAAAATAACAGATTAAAAAAACAATTTTCACTACCCAAATGTTATAAGCCATTCTTATTCCTAGATGAAGATAAATGAGGGCTGAAACAGGCAACAAAATCTAAAATCA
This sequence comes from Erythroxylum carthagenense, assembly GCA_026413575.1. Lineage (NCBI taxonomy): Eukaryota > Viridiplantae > Streptophyta > Magnoliopsida > Malpighiales > Erythroxylaceae > Erythroxylum > Erythroxylum carthagenense. The sequence continues at coordinate 72,471,365 of JANZLD010000235.1, read as the reverse complement.
GTATATAATTTCAACCACTCAAAGAACACTATAGTTAAAATCCAAGTGTAACAGCGGGGATGAATCACCTTTTATTGATGTATGCCATCAGCCTGTTTGTCAGGCAGCAAACAGTATAAGATGGATAATGACTCTGCACCTTTGCAACGTGATCTAGAAGTGCTTCACCGGTAACAAGACTGCAGAATTCCTCAGCTTCATAAACAAGTACAACATATCGAATCTCAGTTCCTTCAGAAGAAAGCTGCGACAAAGTAAGAGGAGAATGTATATGAAAATTAAAAAATGGGACATGAGTTCTGTCTACAAGTAGCATAACAGCACTCTCACTTACAAAATGACATTGCAACCTCAAAAATAAAAACTAAATAAGAATTGCCTTTTCTAAAAACTTATGAAGTAAGAAACTTTATAAAGCATTAAGTACCTGGGAGATATGATCGGGAACATTCATGGTCCATAAGATAGATTTTTTAATAGGATTCGATGTCACGCGGTACGTAAGACCTTTATCCGCAAATCTAGTAAGCAAATGACCTATGCTAAAATAAACAAATTAATCAGAAATAGATAAGTCCCACAAATCTATTCAAAAAGGAAAGAGGAGAATTCACCAAAAACCTTACCTCCAACTGCTCCCTGTTCAACTACCTTAGCATCAAACTCAGCTACAATAGATTTCAAGGCAAACTTCCCTTTCTCCCACTTCTGCTTTTCTTTCTCCATTTTTTTCAACTCAGCAGCCTGGGCCTTCAGAGCTGCTTTCTGCAACTTCTCTTGCTGCAAAATAAAAAATAAAAAATTGATCAGATAACATAAAGGTATATGCTACCTAAGGCTTCATAATATTAACATAATACTCACTTCTTTTTTCAGCTTCTTTTCTTCCATCAACTGAATTTTTTCCTCTTTCGATATCCTCTTCTTTACAACAGCTTCATCAGAACTATTTTTCTTGACATAATTAACTTTAGCTCTTCTTTTCTGCTTTTCTTTGTCAGAAAAGTAGTCCATGGTAAAATTTTCTTTGTCCGAATAATCATGTACCTGATTTTAGTAAATGTAGACCATTAGAAAAGTGGAAATTGGTAGGATTGTCCGAAAGAGCCCAGCCCGATTTTGGCCCTGGTTAACCAGGCTAAGAGTTGACAGTTACTTCAAAAATGACGTCATTTTTAGTATTTTTTCTTTAAAAAATATGGTGGACCGGGCCACAGACTCCTGGCCTAACCCGGTCCATTGACATCTCTAGAAATTAGAAAGTTAAAAGAAACAGTTTCAACTTTCATGTAATCACCAAGTTAAGAAAAATCAAGCAACTTCAAGCATCAAAATTCTATGTTAGCCAAGCCAAAGAGGGATAAGCTTCGCGTTCATTAGCCAGAATATCAGCTAAGGCCCCTAAATCAATAAAGAATATATTCTATTTGTATCTACAAACAAATTATTTTATTAGGAAAAACATTATAATTTTACATCCCTTACTTTCTTTTATTTTTTGCACATTCAAGAAACTTACATATTCAGATTTCTTTTCGCACAATAAAGCAAGAAAAAAGATGAAAACTTGGTTGAAACGAGCTATATGTAAACTTCACATGGTATTGTCTCCATCATGCTCCTTATTCGCGTTTTGAAAATGCCAACAGTTTAAGGCTCACTCAGAAAGTTCATCCTTGGATAAGTAAGATATGGAAAGAGTCATCAATCAGGAAGAGTTACCTGATTCATCCTATCTTGAACAAACGCTTGTTCTGCCGCAGAACCTTCCTCGGAAAATATTTGCGTTAGATTAGCACTCCCTACTAAAACACACAGATATCAAAAAACAATACCCTGAATTGGGATCAAAAAACAATCAACAGAAGTTTGCGATTCAGTAACAAGCATACCAACCAAATCCACAGAGCTACTAAATCTAGAACTCCTATGAATCTCCTGCGCACCATCATTACCACCACCAGAAGCTGCCCTATTCTCTTTATACTCGCAGTCAATTTCCCGCTCGTCGTTTTCAGAGTCCACACACACCAATTGATCACTCTCTTTAAACAAAACCAAACAGAAAAAGGACACATCAGACAATCGTAGAATATTAGCATTTTACACTCTCCAATTAAAAATGAAAGCAAGATCTTAATAGTAGAGTCGGCAGAAATTAACTAACCAAATAACCGCTTGTCTGGAATGGAAGCCCTAACATCAGGAATAGAAGCAGCATATGTGCATTTAACGACGGATAGGTCAGAAAGTGGGGTTTCTGGGACGACGGAAGGTAGAGAAGAAGGGGAGGAGTCGGCCACGGCGGTCGGAGGATGTTTTTGAGGAGTAGGATCATCGTCGATGACGAAAACAGTGGGGATCGCTGCAGCATCGGAGCGGAGTTTCTTAGAGACAGAAGGAAGAGGTGTCCGGCTATAGTCGTCAGCGTATCCTTCCTCGTCGGAGACTATGATCGGGTCAGTTGACATTGAAAGATCCGACTTTGTGGGTACGCCGTGCGCGGGAGGTTTTATGCTCCTAGTTTGAATTTGCTAGAATTTGAAGCGATTCGGTAAAAACGCTGTCGCCGGAGTAACAAACTGTGTTTTTTTTGGTGTTGTTTTTGAATGCAAAACGTTGTCGTAGCAAATCATTGATCCATATAATGTAATGTCTAAAACTATATTTTTGTAATTACCAAAATCAATAAATATGTTCTTGGAAAAAGGTAAATTTTAAAAATAAAAAGCTTTTACATTAGCCAATTTTACCCTACGTTTGGTTAGTGTCTTCAGGGGTGAGTACGGATGACAAAGACACAAAAGTTCTGTCCTTCATCCTGTTTACTTGCCGTCTTCAGTCATTTTTGTTCCGCCCTCAGAGAACAAAGATATAAATTTTTGTTCCGTCCAAAACTGAGGTACAGAAATTCTTGTCCATTGGAAATGTCAAAAATAGCCTCTCATCTTTCTAAACCTAACACCAATAATAATATTAATTAATATTAATTAATAATAAAATTATTATTATTAATAAATAATATTATTAAATTATCATAATTTCTAGAGGAACAACTTAAAGAAAAGAAAGGTATAAGGTCATGGTTAGGGATTCTTAACTATGCTCGAAATTATATTCCTAAGCTGGAAATATTAGTAGGATCTCTGTATAATAAGAATGCTCCCAATGCAGATAAACGAATGAGAAATATAGATTGGGATATAGTCAAAAGAATTAAAGAAATGATAAACAATCTACCAGACATGGAATTACCTCCGCAAAATGCATACATTATTCTTGAGGTAGATGGATGCATAGAAGGATGGGGAGGAATTGCAAAATGGAAGAAATCAAAGAAAGACTCAAGATCAACAAAAAAAAAAATTTGCATATGCAAGTGGAAAGTTTGACACGATAAGTCAACGTTTCTGTCGCTTCGGAAACACACAATTACCAATCTCGGATCCCTTAGATCCAAAAGTATATCGTCCTCTTGACAACCTTCCCTTAGATAAACAACAAAAATGTTTGCTTGATGCAATTTGGAAAGCAAATAGTAGTGGACAAAAACAAAGAGCCTGTTGTGCACTTCAGTATTACTTCAGCAAAATTATGGATCCACCATTGGGTAAAAGTTTTTCTTATTATGCATTAATCAATGGCCCAGAAAGAGGAATCTACAGTTATTATTCATCATTACTTAAGCAGACTGTGAACATGGCAAAACCTAAATTCAAAAGATTTTATGCATTCAATGAAGCTTTGGAGTATATGATGCACTATGTGGAATCAGAAAAATTGCAGATCAATGCTTCAAAGGACATGAAGCATATATTGCTGCTTATATAGATGACATACTAGTCTTCTCTAAGACTTCAATAGTGAGGTCTGGATTGATTACCTCTATTTTACACAGTATTCCATTGCAAGAGTATTTAATATTGCTTGATGATCAGGATCTTCTCTTTCAGATACTGATAATATTCCATCACTATCGGGTTCATTCATATCCACTAAAGCCTTAAGAAAGCTTGCTTCAATTCTTTCGATTTTTGTTTCCAAAGCCTCTATTTTCTGAAGTGCTTTTATTAAAAGATATAGCACACTGATATTATGTAAGGTATTGAGTTGCAAATCACACAGTAAGTTCAATTGATTGTTGTCAGAATGATAAGTGTGCTTAAAACCCTTTTTATAACAAGAAAATTCTATACCTTCGATGGATTCAATTTTAAATTTTGGCTCAACTGCTAAGTCCAAGTATTCCAGAATTTTTCGATTTTGTCAATATCATCAGCTGCAGCTACCAGCATTTCATACTCTTGCCTCTTGTGCTGTCGTAGAGAAGACTAGTATGTCATCTATATAAGCAGCAATATATGCTTTATGTCCTTTGAAGCATTGATCCATTTTTCTTTGAAAAATTGCAGATGCATTTTTCAATCCGAATGGCATGACTAGCCATTCATAGAGTCCATCTGGTACTATAAAAGTTGTCCAAGGAATAGATTCAGGATCCATTGCTATTTGGTGGAAACCACTCTTTAAGTCAAACTTACTATAGATGTTGCTGTTTCCAACCTTTTTAATAATTGTATTGATACCTAGCAATGAATATTGATCCTTGTATGTATTCTCATTCAGCTTTTTGTAGTTAAAAACCATTCTTTCTTTGCCATGCTTGATTTCTCCAGTCTTTGTGTCTACTGAAGTTCCTGAATATACCATCATGGCCATTGTCCTGTGTCTTGATGATGATGGTCTTATAACTCCTAAGTCCAGAAGAGTTTGGACATGTTTTCTAAATTGGGCTTCCATAAGAGGAGTGATATGCTTAAGTAGCTTGTCTTCAATAGTGAGGTTTGGATTGATTACCTCTATTTTACACAGTATTCCATTCTTAGCCCAATGCTTTTGAGGATTTTTGCCAATAAATTCAAGATCCTCTAATTCTTTTAGAGCTATCTCTATTTCTTTTGAGTATTCAGGAATACTCTTTCCGATGTTGTAATATACCATGTCTTTTATAGTATAATACTCATCAGTATTAAGTTCCAGCTCTGGAATAGCTAGTGTAGCTATTTTTATTTCTGTACTTGTCGAAACTTGTGACAATTTCTTATAAAATGTAACTGTGTTTCCTTCCAATCGTATACCTCCTTATTGAGCACGAATAAAGTTACATCCAATAATAACCTAGATACCATCTTGGGAATTCATTGGTATACAGAATGTAAAGGGTATTCTTTATGTATTTTCCCCAATAATCATGATCCCATTTTTCAGCTCATATTATGTTTTAAAAACAGAATTGACATCATAAATTTCCATTGCATAGTTGATCTTTTCTTTTGCCTCAACAGGGATTGCATCCATTTTGACACAGCATTTTGTAGCTCCTGTATTTAAGATTGCTCTTAGTACAAATTCTTTGCATTCAGGTATTCAGAATTGTATGTCAAAATTGTACAGTTGATTATTGATCCTTCCTTTTGATATCCCAAGTTTTTCTTCTGTTAGAGCCAGAACATTAGCTATATTTTCTTTTAATTCTTATTTAGATTGTCTAAAGAGAATTACTTCTTTATTGTCAAGTGGGCTTGACATCCTTTCTGTTTCAGACAATTGTTCAACTATTTGAATTTGTGGTACAAAATATTCCCCGTTATCATAAGACGACAGCATAATGGACAGCTGGCACACGATCATTAAAAAGAATAAGTTATGGCCGACAATCGCAAAGGAAAGGTCCAAAGAATTCATAACGGACAAATGAAAGTGGATAGTTTTCAACTATCAAAAGAAAAAGGAGATTCTGTGTCTCCCACTTATTTATACAACTGTCTAAAGCTCTAAGAAAAAGATAGTTGTTTTCTCATCTTTAATTTTCGAACGAACACTTGTCGTTCCTTTTTAAATGTTATAACTGTTTAAAACCACTAAGAAGACAGAAGATTAATAATATAAGCATCTTGCATCAAATCGTCTACGAGGGCCCAGAAGAGCACCCGGATTGATGAGATAGCTTCAATTATTTTCTTCTAGTGTGTGCTCTGTAAGAGTCTATATAAGACTCATTAGTTTGTTTGGAGAATACATCGGCAGCACCTACAAACGCTCCAAATTTCTCTCTTGTAAAAATCTTCTCTTAAATAAAGTCTCAAGTTTGTTTTAAAGTTACTCGTGCAATACTCCGCACTATTATTATCTAATAGTGTCTTGCAAGATCATTTATCTGGGCTCTCTCTCATCTTTATTATCAAAAGTTTGTTCAAAGCATTTCCATAGCATAGAAGAAAAGATAGATCAATTACAAAAAGAAATATTCAATCTTGAAGAGAAAATCAAAAGAATCCCATTAAGGAAAGAAGTAGCGGGTCTGATTGATTCAATAATTGATCAGCCAAAGAAAACAGGAGAAGAATATGTTCTTCTAACTCAAAAGTTAGAAAAGAAATTATAGAAAATTGAAGTCCTACTTTAGCAACTGCACAAGCAGTGGACTTAAATGTCATACATAGCTGCTGCAAACGATGAAGAATATAAGGAGGCTTTAGCAGCAACAGAATTCTTGGGCATACCAGCAGAAGGATTTAGAAAGATAGACGAGGAAGTTTCACCTTCAAAAGGAATCAAAATCATTGTCAAGGAAAATAACAGTGTGTTATATATTTTAATAAAAGCACTACAGAAAATAGAGGCTTTGGAAACAAAAGTCGAAAGAATTGAAGCAAGCTTTCTTAAGGCTTCAAAAGAAAATCCTCATTTCCAAGAGGCTCTTGATAAATTAATTCAAGAAGTACAAAAGATTAAAATAGCAGAAAAAGATACAACACCACCTGTTGTAACAAGAAAGACGTATTTCTTCAAAAATCCTCAAGAAATATTCAACTCAGAAAAAGCCAAACTAACTTGCAGGTGCAACATGAACAAAAGAGATAAAGGAAAAGCAACAAAGCCCTACATCACTCTTGAAGATCTCTATAATAGAAAACTCAAGTCAAAAGCAAGAATTCCAGGAACAGATATCGAGGAATCTTCCTCAAGCCCTGGAGGTCCTATTTCCATCCTGATTCCTGTTGAAATTGTTTTTCTTTGAAACCTTGGTATTATTATACAGTCTATACTATATAAATTGTATCCTGCGGCTCCTTTAGTTCTTCTGGCAAGTATGGTATCAAAGCTTCTTTATTTTGGCAACAGTACTATGGTCGGGTATTTGAATTTGGTATCACCACGCTCTGCCGACACTCTGATGGATAACCTTGGAAGATCCATACCAAGGATCTACTGCATTTCAAGACAGAGCTTATGCAGATTTATATTTACTCCAGTGCCTGTAATAAAATCAGTAAAATTAATCCATCTAATTCTACTTCAGACATTCCTACATGCATTTTTTCTTTTGATAAAATGCATGGGTATTTCTTTTGTAATACCCTAGTATGGGTATTTGTGTACAAAGAGAATTTAAATCTTTTAATCCTCTTTGCTCCCTAGACCTTTCTTTTCTTTAAGTTGTTCCTCTGGAAATTCTGATAATTTCCTAATAATGTGAGGCTGCAACTTAATTTTTCTGTTGCCAATAATGGCTCCTAGGAATTCTACTTCAGACATTCCTACATGCATTTTTTCTTTTGATAGGACTAAGCCATATCTTTTACAAATATCAAATAATATTTGTAAATGTTTCTTATGTTCTTGTGCTGTCTTAGAGAAGACTAGTATGTCATCTATATAAGCAGCAATATATGCTTCATGTCCTTTGAAGCATTGATCAATTTTTCTTTGAAAAATTGCAGGTGCATTTTTCAATTCGAATGACATGACTAGCCATTCATAGAGTCCATCTGGTACTATAAAAGTTGTCCAAGGAATAGATTCAGGATCCATTGCTATTTGGTTATTTGGGATCATCTCAGAGATGCAAAGTATTGGGTAAAATATACGATTCCAGAAGAAATTAATGACCCAGTAATTTGTGACAACTGGGGTAATGAGTTTGAAGACTCATAAGAAAATAAAGAAACAATGGTAGTAGTTGAAGAGGTAGAATCTGAAGAAGATCTACCATGGTACTACAGTATACCTCAAGAAAATGAGGATACAAAAGAACTGGTTTTAATGGCTGAAATGGATTATCCAAAATTAAGGCCAAAAGAAAAATTAGATCTGGAAGAAACTCCATTTCTATAAGAAATAATGAGGAAATCCATAAAATCAGCATCCACGTCACAAGTAGTTGATTCAGGATATAGACCCCCTACAGATTTTAATATGGGGCCACCTCAATATTCTCCAGCAACTGGTGAACAAAGGATTAATGTTCCAGAAATACGAGAAAAATGGGAAAAGTTTAGAGGAAAAAGGATGGAAACCTCTAATCAATGGATGTTGCCCCCACATCCTTCCATGCATCCATCTACCTTAAGAATAATGTATGCATTTTGTGGAGGTAGTTCCATGTCTGGTAGATTGTTTATCATTTCTTTAATTCTTTTGACTATATCCCAATCCATATTTGTCATTTGTTTATCTGCATTAGGAGCAGTCTTATTATACAGAGGTCCTACTAATATTCTCAGCTTAGGAATATAACTTCGAGCATAATTAAGAATCCCTAACCATGACCTTAGATAATTACTATTATTGTTATTGGTATTACAAAATTTATAACAATAATTACCAATAATTACTTCAATAATTAATAATAATAGTAATAATATTAATTATAATAATATAATTAATTTTGTCTAATATATTTCATAATAAAAATAATAGCAATAACAAAT
>JANZLD010000235.1:72444618-72462491 GCA_026413575.1 Erythroxylum carthagenense | reverse complement strand
ATAATTAATTTTGTCTAATATATTTCATAATAAAAATAATAGCAATAACAAATACTAATCATAATAGGTGCAAAATTAATAATAATAACAACAACAACAACAACAACAATAATAATCACACAACTGAAATTTTATTAGAGTTATAAGTTAATAATAATATAATTAAATATTGCAAAATAAATATTGATACAATTATAAAATAATAAATGAATTACATCTTCCAAATATATTATACTACATGGGTATTTCTATCATTAACACTGTTTTTTGTTCTGTCCCCTACAATCAAACACACTTCTGTCCTCAGGACAAAGACAATTTTCTCTGTTCTGTCCACCGCAACCAAACATCTCACTGTCTCTTATTCTTGCTCTGTTTCGTCTCGTCCCGTCTCTGCATGTTGAAGACGACATCCCCTTGTCAATATTTTTTCAACTTTTAAAATACATATTTTTATCGATTACTGCTATTTCAAGCAAAGATTGAAATTTCGTTCTGTACTAGCTAGTAGTGGGCAGTACATATAATACCAGTTGAAGAGCGGTATGAAATATAATTACTTATGTACCAGATGTAAATATTGATATAGTACTGTACCAAAATTTAATCCTTTATTAAGTCTGGTACAGTATTCACAACATTAATGTCAAGGCAACTAAAATTGATAAATTCTTACACCACTATAATAAATAAAATTTTAAAAGGGGATTAAGTGATTAAGGAAATTTCTAAAATTTAATTTTTCGGTACAGTTTGTTAGGTCTTATTTATAATTAATTTTAAGTTTAAATTTAATGAAACTCGATCAAATTTAGTTTTACTCGTCAATTTTAAATGGAATGAACTATTTTTTATAAATTTGAAACTAAAAAACAATCTTTTAAAAATTAAATTAGAAGTTAAACTGAAAAAACAAGAGGTTTAAACATTAAAAAGTTTAATTGATATTAGACTCTCATAAAACTAGCTAAAGATCGAATAAAATTAAAAAATTTGAAATATAATTAAAAAATATTGTTCTTATCTATCAAATAATTTGAAGTTTAATTAAAAATATTATTAAATGAGAATAGTTGATTTATATTAGTTTATAAAAACTTATTAATTTACGAAAATTAATCAATTAATCAATAAATTGATCAATTTTTAACAACAAAGGTTATTAAAGTAAATTGAACAAACTGAATTAAAAAATTAAACAGTCCAAAATTTTAACTATTAAATCAGCCAAATCAGTTAACTTTTTTAATCATTACTAAAAATACTCTTAAATTTGACTTTGAATCTAATTGACATTGAGCTTAATTTACATTTAAGTGATTGAAGTATGAATTTGAGAGTTTTTTTTTGTTACTTTTGTATGTGGATCTATCGGAAATAATCTCTCTATTATTTAGGAGTAAAGTTGCATATTATCATACCTCTTCAGATCCTGCTTTATTGCAGGATTTCGAACTAGGCGTGATGATAACGATGATGATCAAATTATTTAAAATACTTCATGGACAAATTATTACATATTTCTAGTTGTCTTTCTAATTAAAAAAAGGAGAAAGGAAAATTAAACCTTTGAACACAAATAAAATATCTTGGCCATGGTTGCTTCTATTGCCAATCTAACTTTGTCAATATCAAAGAAGAGCAGATAAGAAACACAGACATGTGACCTTGCTCCCTTTTGTAACATTCTAAATTGTCTCTTACAGGCTAGAGATACACTCATTTATAAACAAACTCGAACAAGGAAGAGGGTCGGAAAATGACCACAAACTAGAACCCGACAGTGGCCCAAGGACCTGGAGACATATTGTGATGGCCATGGGCCCATGGCTGCTTAGCCTAATGAGTCCAAAAAGACCATCCAAATTCAACAGCCCTGGTCCCTGGATAGTGTCGGACCCAACATAACCAGAGCCACGTTGCGTGCCACGTGATGAACCATTGGCTACAAGGTCCCTGGGGTTAAGTCCATACAATGACAAAACAGTACTCACGTATCGACTGAACGTAGAAGGATTCGTTTACCGTTTCCTCTTTCTTTCTTTTTTTCTTCCAAGAGAGTAATTCAAGTTTGGCTTGGCAAATTACAAATTAGTCCGAGTTGATCTAACCCAAAGTTAACGAGTCTAAGGATTGGACTTAGATTGTCCTATCCGGCTTGACCCAATTTGATAAGTCTAACCGGAAACTCAAAATTGTTAATAAAAGTGAATATAAAATGACGCATTTTTTAAAATTTAAAAAGTAGGTCATATTGAATTTTATAGGCAAGCTTGATTAAACTATAGTTTTGGCCATGTGTTCTTGGCCTTATCAAACTTTAAAGTTTTATGCTACTAGTCTACACTCGAGCTTGAGTGGACTTGACCTAACCTGACTCAACTCTACTTGACTCATTGTCATCTGTGTTTTAATTATTAGAATTTGTTTTTTTATGAGTTTATTAATGCAAAGGTTTCAATATTGATTCACTCAAGCTTTAGGTTTAGGGCTTACTCAATTATTTTTAAAATTTTAAATTAAAAAATAATGTTATTGTCGCTTTTTCCTAAAACTTTCAAACTTCGAAATGAATTGAATTAGCTTTCGAAAAGAAAAATATAGGCTCAAGCCAAAGCTTAATGAAATTGAGATGGACTCAAGCTTAATTACTAAGTCTAATTGCTTAATTACTAAGTTTAATTGAGAGATTTCTTCTCATATTAGTAATTTGTAAGATGGCAAATAGAAGGCAGGGATGACAATAAATTTTGTCAAACATTTTTTAATTAAAATTAGATTCATAATCTTTTATTTATATTCAACCTAGATTATTTGAAGATATGATCGAATTAGCTTTAAGTTGATCTTATTAGACTTGATCTTTTTTGTTTAAGCTTAATATGAAATACAATCAAGTTTAGATTATTTGGTTTGAATTAAACTCAAATTATTTTAAATTTGATCGAAAAAATAAGTTTAATTATCATTATTTTGAGATGTAATTGAACTAGCGTCAAATCAATCTTGTTTGAAGACCTAAAGCATAATTAGGTATAAGTTATTTGAATAAAACCTAATTCATATTACTTTTATATTTAAATTAATTTAAGTTGAGTTTAGTCAACTCCATTAAATTTTAATTAAGTCAAATTTTTATCCATTAGTTCTAATTTGACTTTACGTTGTTTTGCTAACCCTAATCAAATGCACACACTTTAAATTTATAAACATTAATTTGATTGAATACATTATTAACTTTTTAAAACTTTGATTAACTCAAATTTTTTATTCACTGGCTTGAGTTATTATTTTAAAATATGATCGAATTAGCTTTAAGTCAATCTTACTCAACTTGATCCTTTTTATTCGTACTCTAAAATACAATTAGGTGTAGATTATTTAAAGATTATTTAATACTCAACTCAAATAATTTTCATATTTGATTGAATTGGTTTAAAATTGGGTTTGATTAACCTTTTCAAAATTCAAATAACTTAATTTTTATCTAATTATTCGAGTATGATCTAGATCGATTTGTGAACTCTAATCAAAAGTGGAGACTTTTCAATCTTGTAAATGTTAATTTGATCGAATATAACTTATTAAATAGTTTTACTATTTTTCACATAACAAGTCTATCTATAGTGGGAACAGATCCTCTATTCCACTTCCCAGTACCAACCATGTTTCATTCATTCCTATTCACACATTTCATTAATTTATTGTAAAATAAGTTGAGAAGAACATATGGATCAGAGTTGGCACAGGGGGAATGAAACAGAAGATCCCATGTGTCTAATTTGGCTGGTTGACCCTCACAACACATCAAAATTGTCTATATAAAAATGGTGAATTACTAAATTTGGATTAAAATTCAGGCCACCCTCATTCTTCATCATGTTGTCTCCTGTGATAAGTCAAGTTGTTGATTGAAGTATGATTTGTTAACCACAAGTTAGTTTAAGTCAACAAGTGAAACCAAAATCTTAGATACAATCAATCATTTAATTTGTTTATTAAATCATATTATTAATCTTTCGATTCAAGGTAATGGATTGAAATAATAACCATTTTCTACTTGCACGGTCTGTTGGTAGCTGGAAGTTAGAATAACATCTTTCTAAACCTGTAGAAAGATTTGGTGTCGTTCCCTAATCCTAAGATATGATATGGAACTAGTTACGTTGTCCTGCCTTTCGATCGATACATAATTAACTAGGCCAATCACGAATCCTATAAGTGTGAGAGCGATCTTAGTCCTGTCGAACCAGATATTGCATAACCTAGTCAAATAAAAGCAAGGCTAAGATGGCGCCTCGCATATAAGTAGCAAGAGGGCACTTATGCCCCTATAGTGGGACCTTATAAGGGAGGGCCTCGATATGAAATTATTTCAAAGAAAACCTAAAATTTATTATAAAAAAGTTATAATAACATGAAAAATTTTAAAAACAATTGCGAGTAATTCTCACTTAATTTGACATTGTGTACCGACTCTAGTGCTAATAATTGATTTATACTCCACAAACATCCCTATCCAAAGCGTCAATTGTGAAGTTTAATCATGTTTAGTGAGTGTTGGGTTAGAGGACAAACTACAAAGGGAGGGGCCATTAAGCAAGTAATCCATAGTGGATGTCACGTGATTGTTCCGTGCATTACACTGTTCTTTCATCACTCTGCTTTATGTGAAAATGATTGCACCTTCCATGCTTGTCCGTTTTTCTCCTTTCATTCTTTAATGCTTTGCTTTTTGGATGATTAGTTCCATTTTAGTAACAATCCAAACCCTAATTAGTCATTATATAGTTATACCTATGATATATTTTTAATTTTATTGCTATAAAATACTAAATTTCATTACATTTAATTAATTTTCTATTTATATTTTAAAATGATATCACATGACAATTTTTAAATTAAAATATAATATTATTTAAGAGATATAAATAAATAAAATTTTTAAAACATGACAAAATAACTTATATTATAATTAAATAAATTTACAAAGAAGTAAAGAATAAATTATAAAATGCTGATATTATCATATATTTTAATTTTATTGTTATAAAATACTCCTTTCATCATATTTTATTAACTTTCTATTTACCTTTAAAAATGATAGAATACTAAAAATTTTAAATTCTAATATACTACAGTTTCAGAAATATAAATTAATAAGAAGTAAAAGAAATATGAAATAAGAACTAATAAATCAGAAAATACTGATATTATCATATATTTTAATTTTATTGTTATAAAATACTCCTTTCATCATATTTTATTAATTTTCTATTTATCTTTTAAAATCATATAATACTAAAAAATTTAAATTCTAATATACTACCGTTCTAGAAATATAATTAAATAAAAATTTAAAGAAATATGAGATAAGAACTTTTATGATAATTAAATAAATTTATAAAAAGTAAATTATAAAAATAAAAAATCAAAACTCAATAAAATTCACCGTAATTAACCCTAATTTGTACATAAAAAAGCTCAAAATTTACCAATTCAAAATTTTGGATAAAATATAATGTTTTGTATTTATAGTGTGGATGCAATTCAACAAATCTAATATTAAGTTACAGAATTTTAAATTATTGGTCACATAATTGAATTATTGCAATTTTTATAATTTTCATTTAAGGGTCTTCAACCATAACTTATGCTAATATAAACTAAAAATTTAATAATGTCATTTAAAAGTAAATATACTAACTTAGTAAATAATTATATAGTGGGATTTGAATTTTTCACATATTTAAGACAAATTAAATCACAAATTAGTAGTTAGTATATACAACTTATGATCATATTTAATGACAATCAAAGGAGAAAAGGTTAAGATGCTTTCATTGTCACATGGGCCAAGAAATGTTTGGAATTAGTATTCTATATAAAGAGAAGCCCTAATTTTAGATTTGCAAGATCGTGTTACTACTCTAAAGACATCGAATAGAGAGGATAAACCAAATCATCTAATGTATACAATATAATAAGATATCCAATTAAACAAAGGAAAAACAAAGAAACATAATTCCAAGTGGTCTAAAATGGTACATCTAAAATTTTAAAACCGAATTATTAAAAAGTATGTAATAATTTAAAAATATATAATCTCCAAATTTTACGAGTTAGCGGAATTAAAAATATATAAATTTCAAATTTTACGAATTAGCGGAATTTTTTTATTAGGTGTTATTATTATATTGACAAAACTATATAATGCATTTCAAGAATTGTGATTATGAATTCAACCCATATAAAGAATAAAAGAAAAAGAAACATATGCATTATTATTTATACAGACAAAGAGTGACCTATCCTAACTGGATGACAATGTGCAGAAATTAAAGTCGCTGATCTAAAACGAGTCTTGTCTCTGCTACCACTTTCATGCAGAGACAGGAGGGAGACAATGATATCGACACTTACAAAGACCTACTTTGGCTCACGTAGAGTTACTACAAACTCAAAGGTCACATTCCATGGGAAGACATGTCCAAGCATATAGGTAGCAAGGCACTAGTAGGACTCCTGATTTCTGTATATAAACACCAACCTAAAGTAGGTAGCTCGCTAGCTAGAGAAACCAACTAGTTTGAGATAAAACCCAGAACTGTTTTCCTCTTTAATATGGCAAAGGCTTCATCTAAGCATCTGCTTCTTGTGGCCTTTCTTCTTCTTTGCTTCGTGTCCAAGGCTGTGACTGGTGAGTTGATGAATATATCTAGTTTTTGATCACATCCCATGTTTGTGTTTCAAGAACTCAGAGATTTGACATTGGTTTGATGCTTATAACTTAAAAAATTTTGATGATTCAAAACTTCTGCAGCTCGGAGGCTATTAAAACAAGCTGATAATCATCAAGTAAAGAAGGACCAGAACGATCTTCAGATACCACAAGGAAATAAAAGATTGCCAGATCCTGATGAATTGGTGGGGATGGATTACACGCCAGCAAGAAAGAAGCCTCCAATTCATAACTGAAATGGAGAAAATGGGCTGAGTGAGTGAACTATACAAGTCCTGGTATATTCTTCTTGTTCCTACCTTCACACGATTTTGAACCTATACCCAGTGATAGAAACAAAACCCTACCACTTCATGTATACCAGTGTAGCCATACTTAGCTATTAGGGTGTAGCCTTCATGAGATCTCTTGTGATTTAGATTGCTTCAAGGCTTCAGAAAATTGACTGTTCGTAGTAGGAGTAGCAGCAGGTAGCTAGAAGCAGCTTGAAGATGTAAGTTACTAGTACACATATCATACCTTGGTTATAGAACTAAGAGCGTGCAGATACCCTTTTGTATCTGTGGTAGAGAGTTCACTCTTGGATTGAATGATACAAAAAACTTGAAAAGTTTTGCATTATGGTCATCTATAGTTCCTTATTGTTAATTTTGATTGGATCAAATTAGCCCGGAAATCTATGAACAATGCGAAGTTGAATTTATTGATCATCGGATAAAATGATATCAAAACACGTCGCTAAATCGACTATTATTTGAAATATTTTATTAATCATATCTCACTAATCTTTTTGATAAATTTCTTAAAAAATTAAAAAATTAATACTTTATGATGTGATTTGATCGAAAATTTGATCTTACATTGCAATTCCAATGAAATTCATGTATTTCATTCAATATGGTTACTAGTTCTTCATTTGTTAAGATAAGACTTGAGATAAGAGAGAATTGAAACCTTGACCTTGAATTCTAAAGAAATTTCAACAACATTACACTATTAAACAAGGTGGTACTGTTTATAGACGGAACCACAACCTCCACTTGCCCCCGTTATTTCAAAAAAATTTCATATAAAAATTTATTATTTTAAATTTTAATCTCCTAAAAAAATAAATTTTACTCTTATTAAAATTTTGCCCTCGTTAAAAATAAAATTTTTGTCCCATTAAAATTTTACCCTTACTTTTTACCCTTACTCAAAAGACTTTCTGGCCATTTTATGATGAACATATGTCTATGATGTGACTTAAAAATATATATTTTTAATTGCTATAGAATAATTTGAAATTATATATAATAATTTATCAATAAAGTCAACTAATACAAAGTAACGAATAGTTAAAGAAACCATTGCATGAAGTTAACTAATCCGAATTTAGATAAACAGTGTTTGTTTACTAATCAAATACAAGTTTAGTTGACCTAATCAGATACCTATGAGAGACAACCTATCACTTTTTGACATAAATTTGAATCAGAGACTTTAACGAAAAAAACACAAATTACAATATGCTCCAAGGAAGACTAACCCTGGCCATATCCTCTAAAAAGAGAGTGACATATCCAGATAATATCCTATCAAAATTGGTGCGCCCGAATATCAAAGTAAAAGCATGATTGACGAACCAGTCAGCATACCAATTACTCTCTTGATAAGTGTGACAAAGAATAACTACCCAATTTTAGATGAAAAGTTCATTGATGCCCAGGATCCAAGGATTAAGAGACAGAGCGCGATGTGAAGTGTTGCAGAGGAGCTCTTGAGCCACGATAGAGTCCAGTTCAAGTATTACGCAACAAAAACCGAAGATCCAAGCTAGCTGAAGACCCGAATAAACGCCAAATATTGGATATTAACGATTAGAGGGCAATCTTGAAACAACTAATAAAGTTACTCTTTGTAACCATAAAATCAAATCGAATTATGAAAACGGACATCTTGTAAGATGTTAAAAAAGACTGCATATAATTAATGACCCTCTCCCGATCTTCGCACAATCTCGCAAAATTGATCCTCGCAAACTATGGAACTTGTACACAAGAGTTTGCCCTTCTGTATTTAGTAACCTAATCAGAAACAATGGTGTCAAGAAGGATTAAAGTGCATTGAAGTTCAAATTAGGTTCATGTAGCTTTTGGTGTTCAAATTAGTATGGACTTGGCCAAGCTTTTGGGCAGTATGGATTAAACATAAATTCAACCACTGTAGCCTCCAAGAGTGGCCAAAAACAACTGTTCAACTAATACAAAGCAACATAACACTGAAATAAAAACTAAAACTGTTATGCTTTGAGCATATTTCAGGCATCGAAGGATAAGGGAATCAAGACTTCTTCTTGTCATCATCACATACTGCAATGCACAAGGTGAGTTGTATAAGACCGATGGAGACAGGGCTTACTCTGAGTTCAGATTGGAGCAATCGTATCTCTTTCAAGAGCCAGGAGGTTAGGAGAATCTCCCCAGAAATATGAGTGCTGTAGATCGGATCCGTTTCTTTATTCAACCATATATTGACATCAAAAGCATGTTATACACAAGAAAATTCAAAATAAACCAGCTTGAATGGAGTGAGAGACTCAATAGACATCAAGCAGAGGTTGCAATCATCCATGGAATGTTTTAAGAAACACGGGTTCTCACTTATCATTAATGAAACAAAAAGATAGGTCACTATACAAATATACACCTAGATATGCCAAACCTAAGATCAGGAAATACACAGAAAACTATCCTGAAGCTGAAGATTATCCTTCTATTTCTCAGATATCCAAGGAATGATTAGAGCAGCAAAAGCTCTCAAGCCTGGCGAAAGGCACAAGGCGAAAGCTTTTGGAAGAAAGGCAAAAGCTCTGCAAATCTTTTGAGAAACAAGAACTCTCAATTTTGCCCCTGAATCACTTTACAACCCTAACCAAAAACCTGTGTGAAATAGAACCAAAAGCACTCAGAATGAAAAGGACTAGAAATTAATTGCATATTCCATGGATCCATGGATCTCAAGTGATATAAATCCTCATTGTGCTATGGTAATGTTAAATTCAAATTGCAGAAGATAGGCAACTCTCACCCCAAATACTCAAGTTGAAAATTAAACAGCATTACTTACAAAAGAAAAAAACAAAACAAAACCATACTTGGCGAGGAGCATTCAGTATGAGTAGGAGGTTTTTATCCTGTCATGAAATCTATCGGACAGATTCTATCATCATGATGCTCTGCCATCACCAGTAGGGAGCATTTACAGGAACTAACACAAATATGAATGACAATACAAAAGGAGCAATTATACTCAGATAATCCATAGTTAAGATCTGCCGACTCACCATCGATCATGATCATGACCATGAGTCAAGGAGATACAGAGACACAACAAGTCAGATTTATCATGAAAGTGCAAAAGAGGACACCAATACAACACACATCCTGTACATAAATCCATCCATTGACAGATAAGTATTGTATAAAAAGTGGAAACCACATGAAACATTGGATCACTGCATCAAAGCAAACACTTGACGTGTCTCAAATGACCATCGTGAGGATGTTCAATCCAAATTCATCATTTGACTTCAAAAAATCCGCAAAACAAACAATTTAAACAAACACTTGACCAATAAGGAATTGAAAACTTAATATTGCTACAGTATTGAACCACAACAAACAAGGACAGACAGGGAATCACGTTAAATGTGCAAGTTCGGGACTCCAATAAGATGACAGCAACGACAGGAACATAATATTATCACTGGTCAAAGGCATACTTTCAATCATGGCAAGCAAAAGCCTTCCGTCGCAAACCACACCCATTGAGACATGTAACATCAGCATCCAATTGATAAATAGAAAAGCGTAATCAACAAACTAAAATTTTGGTATGGGTTACATCTCCAAAGTTAGGCAAACAAAGAATAATGATCATCCTTCAAGACTACACTTCATGAATAATCAAGTGAAAGCAATATTCATGAACACTTGAAATACGAAGGTCTCAGACATCCAAGGAAGGATGAAAACAGCACAAGCTCTCAAGCCTGGCGAAGGCGAAAGCTCTTAGGCGGCCACTGCGAATGTTTTGAGAAACAAGCCTTAAAATTTATCATCCCTGACCTTCAACTCTACATTATCAATAAATCAACAACACATTTGATAGACATAATAGTACCCTTCGCACCACAAAATTCACCAAGATGGAACTTTTCTGGACACAAGATAGTTACTTGTTCATCTATAAAGCACTACAATCCCTGATAAAGGAGCTGACTTTTAGTCTAAAGCACCAATATGATTAACTCAGATACATAACTATAATCCAAAATCAAACCAACCCATGTTTCAAAATCAAACAACTAAACGAGATATTCATAGAACAAAACGATTACGGATCAACATAACAAGAAAAGAGAAACCTCGGCAGTCAAATGAAACAACAATGACCAGACCGGGGCCATATGTGTGTATATATATTTACGCACGCACGGGAATAGGATGGCAATTAGGGTTTCTCTGATCTGATGTGCGGCTGAATCAAGACATTTTGTTCGCCTACTTGGGTTTAGACAACATTCTTATGGGCTCCCATCTCCTGATGTCGCACCATGCAATTGGACCGGACTGGGCCTTTTGTGGCAGTGAATAAGGGAACCGGGCTCGTAGCTCTATATATATTTATCTCTAATCTGTCTGTACGTATTTAAAGCACAAAATGAGCTTCGTCTCTTCTTTCACTCGCCTTCCTCAAGTTTCTTTGCTTCTTACACACTCCTTAGGGTTCTTCTCCATCAATCGTCTCTGCAACTACGGTCAATATAGTCCATGGTGAGTCTTTGCAATTTCTCTAATCTTTCGTGTTCGAATGATCTTGATTTTGATATTGTTGTGTTTTTAAAATTAGGATGGGAAATCGAATTTGGAGACTGCGATCGAGCAGTTACAGAATGTGGAAAAGCAAATGAGGCTGGCCGGCGACGTCGTCGGGACGAAAAAGGCCGTAACAGAAATACTTCAGCTGTGCTTCGATGCCAGAGATTGGAAGACTCTTAACGATCAGATCCTTCTTCTCTCTAAAAAACGCGGTCAACTCAAACAGGTCGTGTTTCGGTTTCGCTATTCATATATCATGAAATTTGTCTCAACCTATGGTTTTGTGTGCTTGAAAAGGATCCTTTGGGGAGAGTGTCTTTGTTGATCTTGTTAATTGGGGTGTCTGGTTCCTGTACAGGCTGTAACTGCAATGGTGCAGCAAGCAATGCAGTATATCGATCAGACTCCGGATCTTGAGACGCGCATTGAATTAATCAAGACACTCAACAATGTCTCTGCTGGAAAGGTGATAACGCTGATAACGTTTTGAGTTTGTTTCATTGAACATAGAAAAACATGCTTCTTGTTCATATCTAGTGGTAATAATATTGGAATTGGTGTAGATATATGTTGAGATTGAGAGAGCACGGTTGATCAAAAAATTGGCAAAGATCAAGGAAGAACAGGGACTTATTGCTGAAGCTGCAGAACTGATGCAAGAAGTTGCTGTAAGTTTGTGGCGATTATTAATATCATTTACCTGCCTTTGTTATGTTTATTTCGATTTACAGTTATTCACATACTAATTTACTGAATTTTTTTTACCACAGGTGGAAACTTTTGGCGCTATGGCAAAAACAGAGAAAATTGCTTTTATTCTTGAACAGGTATGTAACTCCTTTTCTAAAAATTTGGCCTTTTAAATTTCACTGAGTAGGGGCATTTGTGCAGTCGTACAAGCATTGACTTGCAAGCAAGTTTGAAGGTTTGGCACGTGAAATAACCACTCTACGGAAAATACTAACAATCTGGATCCTCTTATGGGTCCAGAACAATGTGGTTGGCTGGTTGCCTGGTTGCCCTTTTAGGATTAAGTGTTTGTTTGTATGCATATAAATGAAATGGGACTTTGTGGGCAATGTTTGGCAGGTAAGACTTTGCCTAGATCGCCAAGATTATGTTCGTGCGCAAATTCTTTCAAGGAAGATCAGTCCTAGAGTCTTTGATGTTGATACTTCCAAAGAAAAGAAGAAGCCAAAGGAAGGTGATAATGTCGTCGAAGAAGCTCCGGCCGACATACCATCAATTTTGGAGTTGAAGCGAATCTACTATGAATTGATGATCCGGTATGTTGTTTCCCAGTCTCTTTATTATTTTCATATTGCTTATTATAATTTTTCATTGTGTTATTGAACTTCCTGTGTATTTGTATGGGGCATAACAATATTCTGCGTTTTGAGTAGCTTTGCCGCTGGATCTTTCAGCAGTTCATCTTATCATACGTGTTGATTCTATAATTGCGTTGCTACTCATCCTCCTGTTACAAAGGGAATTGGCATGTTTGGATGTTTAGAATTGTGAGTCCAGTGTGTTTGTAAATATTGTTCTGTGTAGTGGCCTAGGTTTTGTGACCCAACGGTATGTGTTTGAACTCCTTGGACATTTGAAGAATGAGGTGGTGTTTTACTTGGTGTTCTGAGCACAGCAAAGATTTGTTTATGGCAACTATAAAAATTTTGATGAATGATAGACAAGTATTTGCATTTCATGATAATGCTTTTCTAATCTTTTGGGGTGCATATGAAAAAAGGGATACATTCCATTTACCCACGAATGCTTTTAGCTCCTTATTTATGGATGATGAGGGGTCATATATGAAGATTAATAGTTCCCTTTGAAGCTCATCCCCTGGCGTAAGCACCGTTGCAGTGTACACTGTGTATGTCCTTAGAAAATAAAAGTTTTGAGCTTTCAAGTTTGCTAATATTTGTCTGATGGGATACCCAAGCGATTTCACATTTTCTGATTCTGCAAGCTAAAAGGGATTAAAATATATGCATATGTGATCCATTTATTAACTTTTGAGATTTTGTTGGCACATTTCTTTTATAGATTGATTTTCTCTTCAATTATCATTCTGTGTGTAATGAAGTCTCTATCCAGGTAATTCGTAACAAGGCAAGGTCTCCCTTTTATTTTCTTCCAAAGGAATCATATGTTCTCTTATCACAACTTTGGGAAACTTCCTGGGGCTTAACTGTGCTGTGGACTGTAAATTTAACTGCTGTGCTTAGTGGTTGTGATATTGTTCTTGTTGGTGTATCTTAACGTTGTACTTTGTCTTCTCATTGTAGATATTACACCCATAACAATGACTATCTGGAAATTTCCCGATGCTACAAGGCAATTTATGAGATTCCATCTGTCAAAGAGAATCCAGCACAATGGATTCCGGTAATAATTTATCTTCTATTTGTTCCTGCTATGATTCTATGGATTCTACTTGAGTGCTCTAATTTCTTATAATATATAGGTGTTGAGGAAAATTTGTTGGTATTTGGTACTGTCGCCACATGACCCAATGCAGTCAAGCCTTCTAAATTCCACCTTGGAAGATAAGAATCTTTCTGAACTTCCAAAGTTCAAGTATGTGTGTCTGTGTTGTCTTAATTCTATTCAGTATTGTCTTCACTAAAACGAATTTTCAATTAATCCTATGCAATTTTCTCGGGTAGGTTGCTGTTGAAGCAGTTGGTCACAATGGAGGTCATTCAGTGGAACTCTCTTTGGAATTGTTACAAGGATGAGTTTGAAAATGAGACTAACTTGTTGGGAGGGTCTTTGGGTGACAAAGCAGCTGAAGATTTAAGGCAGAGGATAATTGAACATGTAAGGTTTCTTTCCCACATAAAAACTTCTCTCTTTTTTGCAGCTGATATAGTTCTTGACATATTTATCTGGGATGTTCTTGAACACTTTTCAGAATATCCTTGTTGTCTCCAAGTACTACTCCAAGATTACCATGAAGAGACTTGCCGAATTATTATGTCTCAGTATCCTGGTGCGTCTCAGCTCAACTTCTCTTTTAGTGATATTTCTATTGTTTTTGGGGTGTGGTAGTGGTGACTTTTGGCGGATGGATTGGGTGTTCATGAGGTGACATAATTTTGCTCATCTTTGTTGTTTACCTGCGATACCTTTCTAGACGTTTTAAAATTTATTCACTTCAAATAAACCAGCACCCAGTTAGTTGGCAGATTTGTCATCTTATCTCTGCATATGCTGTTTAGCATCTAATCTTTTGCACAATCTCAAGCTTTCTTTTGCGCAGAGTAGTGCCCAGAACTATAGCTTTCATCATTTTTTTTTTTAAGTTCAACTGATCAAAAACAGTTTATTATATTCTGATATTTTGAATAGCATAACTAGTAATGCAGCACAGGCATTGTGATTTAAGTCTGATCCTTCTCATATCCTCCAGAAGCCATTGCTCTTGAATATCTTCTCAAACTGTATTTCCTAAAACTTAAATAATCACTTGGAGAAACCTTTACAAATGGCACGACCGATTAACCTCCAAGCTTATCCTGGGATCTTTTTGCTCGATTAACCTCCAAGCTTATCCTGGGATCTTTTTGCTCGATGCTCTTTTGTGTTTTTGTTGTCATGGTTACCTCGAGTCCAGTCCCTGCCTTCTATTATTGTTTAAGATTTTGTTCCCTGCTGTGTAGGAAGCCGAGAAGCATCTTTCAGATATGGTTGTGTCCAAAGCATTGGTGGCAAAGATTGACAGGCCAATAGGAATTGTCTGTTTCCAAGTAGCGAAAAATGGCAATGACATTCTCAACTCATGGGCAGTGGACTTGGAGAAGCTGCTTGATCTCGTTGAAAAGAGTTGCCACCAAATACACAAAGAAACCATGGTCCACAAGGCAGCTCTTAAAATCTGAAAGCGATGATTTCTTCGTCATCGAGGCAGGTATAGCTCTCAGTCCCAACCATACACCTACTCTGCAAGTCAGTGGAGGGAGGAAACTAGTAGTTTTTCTTGGTGAAAAGTATGTCAAGGTTTAATTGTTGACCTAAGTGTTCTTTGTTTTGCAGAACAAATGACTGAAATCACATTCATGCAGAGTGTAATGTTGCTTTCTGTCAAGTGGTTGTTTCTTTTCTTCGTCGGAATGGTGATGTAGGTCATGCATTCTAGACCTGAAGATTGATACATAACTTAATTTGCTGCTGATTAATGGCAGAATCTCTTCTTTTACTCCTCTCTCTGTAGCCTTGCAAGTTCTTCAATTAAGATATATCCTTATAACTCATTCGCCTTGCAACTGGCAGGTAAGTCCTGTTTCATACCCAGCTGGTGAGTCTTAGTATTCCTTAGGTTGTCATTTGTCATTGAGAAGCATTTCCCATTGAAACCTAATTTAGGCATTGATGGCTTGAGATTATTTGAAACAGATCAGCTTATGTTGGCAAAGTCTTGACAGACAAAATACCTTTCAGTTGCTTTTTTCTCCCTGCCCCGTGCTTGTTCTTCTTAAGTTCTTTTCTTCCCAATTACTTCAATCCTTATTGATGAAGTATGGGGCAGTGGCCGGTAACCGGTGACAAAATTCCAAGGAAGATCCGAAACTTTCTGATAATGCTTACAGTTCCGATCAAATAGACAACTAGAAATGACATCAGCAGGAGTAAACTCAAGCTTCTCAAACTTCAAATGCAATTTGGTGTTTCAATCATTAGCTAAATTGTCACCGTCCCTCCATCAGAACCACTTTAGCTGCAAAATTCTAGACTGACTGGATTGTGAACTTGCCTGCATTAATACTTTGTCATAGTTAATCGAATCTCAAATTCATTACGCATTAATAGTTTGTTATACCTGACCAAATCCCAAACAACTTGGTCGCATAATTACAACTTCATGTAGTTGTTTTGATATATTCAGTTTGTCACAATTGTGCTAGTCTTTGTTCAATGGCCGTCAATGGTTAGTTGAGCAACTCTTTACACGTTCGCATCAATTTGTTATGTAATCTTGGACAAGGATGATGTGTTTTGGGAGAAAGCTTTTACAAGCGTGTAGATTAGCACAAAAGACCTTTCTGCGTAGAAAGCTTTTACAAGCGTGTAGGTTAACACAAAAGACCTTTCTGCGTAGACATCCTTTATAAAGAGTTGCTATCCACATTGAGAGAGACTAATTTTAACCTTATTTGTGTAAATAGTAGCAGAGAATGTGTTGTCCAATCCGGATAAAGAGGATGTCAAACTACTACAATGGTAACAAAAATAAAAGCAAACTCGCAAAACTACTACATGACAATAGCAACTGAGAGATGTAATGAATTATCCTGAAGAAGTATGGTTACTGCTATCTGACCACTGACGCACCGGGAAATCTGGGTAAACACTACTCTGGGTGGTGATGTCAGATCTGAAGTCACCGGAAGACTGATCTGGCCAAAGCATAGGAGCAGAACAAGGAGCTGGTTGTGCAGAAGAAGATGAAGAACTAGAAGAAGAAGCAAATGAAGGAGAAGGGTGAAAAGAAGATGGGATTGAAGAAGACAACATCATTTGCTCATAGAGACTCATTGGTTGACTGTGATAACCACCAACACCCAAAACCAACTGAGAATCGCTCCTCGCATAATCTCTTGGAGTCTCAAGGTTTTGTGTACTGTGAAAAGCCTGAGAGTGAACTATTGGCTGAGTAGATGTTGGAATGGACAAAAGGGTATTTGGGGAATCAGAAATACTGAAATGGGTTGTCATTAGATTGGAGCTAGATGGGATGAGCCTGACATTTTCAGGGAAGTTTAGTTTGGCCTTGTTGCCTCTGAACCTGAAAGCAGCTTCATCATAAGCTCGAGCTGCAGCTTCTGCAGTATCAAAAGTGCCTAACCAAACTCTGGCTGCTTTGAATGGGTCTCTTATTTCAGCTGCCCACTTGCCCCATGGCCTTTGCCTCACTCCTCTGTATTTTCTTCTTGGCTCTTCGTTGTATGTTTGATGATGCTCATAGATTGGAGTAAACTCCATTTGAGTTGCTGCTAATACCGTGCTCGTGCTTCGGCTTGAACCCTGACTATCTGTAAGTATTTAAGAAGAAGAAGACAAGTTCGTTTTGATTACATAGAACAAGCACTAAGCTCCAGAGAAGATGGCAGAAAAAACGTTGCATTCATAAAGGAACTCGTCAACTTAGATTCTGTACGGATTTAATGCATGCATATCTTCTTCTTCTTTTTTTTTTTTTAATGGAATACATATCTTAATATTTAATGATTATCATTATTAAATAAAAATAATATTTTTTA
>JANZLD010000235.1:72433950-72444518 GCA_026413575.1 Erythroxylum carthagenense | reverse complement strand
TGAACCCTGACTATCTGTAAGTATTTAAGAAGAAGAAGAAGACAATTTCGTTTTGATTACATAGAACAAGCACTAAGCTCCAGAAAAGATGGCAGAAAAAACGTTGCATTCATGAAGGAACTCATCAACTTAGATTCTGTACGGATTTAATGCATACATATCTTAATATTTAATGATTATCATTATTAAATAAAAATAATATTTTTTATTATTTATCACTTACAGATCTTTTTCCTAGTAATTAAAAGACAAAACTTGCTATGAAGGTCAGCAAAAACATATCTTGTAAAAGACGACTTTAGAGCAATCTTTACAAGGAAGTTTGAAGAGGATGAATAACCTAATAAGTTGAAGTTTGAATCATTTCAGGATTCAGAACAGACAAAACACAACCTGAAAGATCATGTTTATATGTTAGCAAGAAACTCCTATATATCATCAATTCAGGAAAAAAAAAAATTGAAACAAACTCAGAGACGAACAAGCAAAGATATAATCTCATCAGCTTACCTCGTTCAGCAGAAGCAGAAGATGAGCTTGAGCCTACATGGTCGCCTGACACATTACGAAGCCTTTTATCATCTTGTCCTACTTCCACTTGTTCTGTCCCTCTCTTTGAACTGCTAGGAATTTCGGTTGACGCCATCAAAGGGTCTTTGTCGGCGTGGGCATCATCGGACACCACATGCGTCAGAGCAGACACCATAGCCGCCGTCTCTCTCTCCTTACTCGCTACAGAAAGCAAAGACGGTCGTGCCTGGTTATCTGGAGCTTGAAGTTGCTTCAATGGCCTGTATATCCATTCTTCAATGTCCACATCATCTAGCTGCTGATCACCAACAGCTTTACTGTTCTCTTTTTGATCCGCCACCTTCAGAACACACACGTAACTCTTACGTATCTATCAGCTGCTCCGAAACAAGAATCATAAAAAACCAAGCAAACACATGCAAATTATAGAAGTTCCTGTTTCTATATATACATACAAACATATATACATATATATATATATATAAATATAGATAGATAGATAGATAGATAGATATGAAGATTCAGAATTATACAAGTAAACCCTTGGAGGCTTCTTGAGAAGGACACTTATATAGGCCAAAGGAGACAGACAGATCTTGAGAAACCCAAGCCAGCCTTGATAAAGTCGGTCCTGCTCAGCATCTTCGACGTGAAGCTAGCAAGTTGTTGCCTCGTAATAATACAGATGTTAAAACATTGAACGTTGTCGAAATTAAAAATCCCATTTTTTGTTTTCTTGATTTTCTTAATTCAAAGTACCCATTTTTTATAATGGCAACTATTAAAAATAGAAATGTTACAAAGTCTTAGATCGGAACAACAATAACTCAGTAAACAAATTTCGTTAAAACAAAATTGAGAAAGATTAGTATTCTTAACCTTGCTTTTAATTCATAAAAAGCTATTTTTAAATGACCCATAAAAAAATAAGAATATGGTAAAAATACGTAATCTCAAAATTGATATTCTTTAATTAATTACTTTAAAATTTATTATTCTCTTAATCACGTTATATTTGTGTTCAAACACAAAAGATGGTGATTTAGTGGAAGACCCTCCACTTGTAATCCGAGTTCAACATAATGCAAAATGAGTAGAGCACTATGAGAATTAGGCCATGTGGCTAATTAAGAATGTCAAATTAAGTTGATTCTCAAACAATACAAGTGAAATTAAGCATTATAGATTACTTCTTATATCTAATGTTAAAATTTATAAATATAAAAAATTTCGCTTTTTCATTTAAAATTTTTAAAATATATGTTTGCAAACAACAAATCTCAATACACAAAACTCTCCGCTTTACGAGAGTCAAGAAAAAATTATCAATTGTACACAACTTTCTCTTTGAATTTTTACGATGACTCGAACGAATAAGCTCACTATAAGACTTGAAGTATAAAATAGAGTAGAGGTTAGAACAAGTAGATTTAAGTAATTAGCACTTAATTAGTATTAAGAACTTACGGGAGTCCAATCGAGGCTCTCTCTAACTTGGACATTGAGATACCGACGAGTCATCGTAGAAGTGAACTCTTTCGAAGTTGTAAACATATTGTCTTCATCCAATACAGTTATATCTGATAAAGTAAATTTTGTTGACAACAGGTACTCGAGGATTACTCTAAAGAGCTTGAGAGGTACAACTTCAGCATGTTCATCGTGAAAAAAACTAGTGTGCGGATCACCTAGCCTCAATCACAACTCTAATCATTTAAGATTGCATATTTTTCAGGAGCCTCCGATAACAATATTAGAGTTAATTCATTGAAACAAGCAAGGCACATTTTACCGCTAAAATATGCACTAGTTAGCTTGTAATTAGATTTTAGATTTCTCTTCCGTTTGTAAAAAAAAAAAAAAAAGAATCCATTAAGAATGGATATCAAGTCACTCGTAATTATAAAAACAGATTATTAAATTATATATATATATATATATTATAAAAGTTGAGAAGACCAATTACAAAAGTAGAGGTACTTAAGTTGACTACGTAAACGGTGTTTCGGGAAACAGAATGTCCTTGGTCAACCTTTGACCACAGTCAACTAAAACGCGGTTTCCTTTTTTTTTTTTTTATCCTAACAATATCTGCCCCATTCTGTGTAGGCCCCCACCCTAAGTTCTGATTGGATGTGCTCCATCATCCGTCATGCTTGCGCTAGTAAATTGCTTAATTGATTGTGGGCGGATTAATTGGTTAATTGGGAAGAGGTTATATTATACATAAGATTAGAAAAAAAAAAAGTCTAATGAAATTTATTCTTCTAAATAATTAATTATTTCTCATATTAAAATATGTTTACTATAATATTATAAAATTATTTCCACTTTGTAATAATTTATGTTTTCAATTATTATATATATATATACCATCGCACCTAGTCTGAAGTCCCACAACAAAGTAAGATTTAGGGAGGTCTGATAGTACACAGCCTTACCCATATATAATAGAAAGACTATTTTTGGTAGATCCACATGCAGATGTGACAATAAAAGAATGATGCAAGTAAAAATAAAAATAAATAAAAATTTTAAAATAACTTTTGAATAAAATAAAAAAGAATTAAAACTTTTTAAAAATAATAGCTTGAAAAATTATACATTTTCATTATATAAAGATATAATTAGGCTTGGCAATTAAGTCCGTTTGCACCCTGCTTAGCTTAAAGTTAACAAGTTCACTCCAATTTGAATAGATTTTGAGTACTTGAACTCAAGTTGTTTTTTTTTATTTTTAAATTTCGAATCGGGTTCAGGTTCTGACTGTTTGACCTAACATAACTTAAAACTAAAAAAAATTTTAAAATGAAGTAACCTTAAAAATAATGTCATTTTTTAAAATTTTAAATAAAAAATAATCAAATAAAACCAAATTTGATCGTATTTTAAATCGCTCAAATTCGATCAAAATTAAGATCAAATCGTATAATTCAGGGTTGAAATAGATAAAGATTAAAGAACGAGAATAGTATTTGTTCTTAAAAAAGACTTGAATGGGAAAAGAAGCACTGATGTGTGAGTGTAAATTGAAGTAAAAATGTGTTGAATCATAAAGATGATAGAATGGGAATGGTATTTGTTCTTAAAGAAGACTTTAAATGGCAAAAAGAAGGAGTGATGTGTGTAAACTGAAGTGAAAGCGTGTGGAATAAAGATTCAAGTTGTCATCTCTACACCCTAATAGAAGTCAATTCCAAATTATGTAAGTCATTGGTTTTGTTCCGGTGCTGAACATTCCACGTTTGGCTGCTTGCTACAATTCACAAACTCTAATCATCCTTTCAAAATCTGCAATCAAGATGTTTTGGTCAATCTAACAAACACAGAAAAGTAGCTTTTAGATGTTTCCAAAAGCTTTTATTGTTAGACTTTTTTATCCCTTAGGGACAATTTTATCCGTATCTCATAAAATTGAACAACATTAATTGTAATTTTAATTTTTAAATAAATTATCAGTTAAATTGCGTCATTTGATCCAGATAAAAATAATCAAGTGACCCAATAAATGATCTAGATTAATGGTCGA
The DNA here is from genome assembly GCA_026413575.1 of Erythroxylum carthagenense. NCBI lineage: Eukaryota > Viridiplantae > Streptophyta > Magnoliopsida > Malpighiales > Erythroxylaceae > Erythroxylum > Erythroxylum carthagenense. The sequence goes on along the minus strand of JANZLD010000235.1, from coordinate 72,440,458 downwards.
AATCTGAATAAAAAATGAGTCTCAATTAGTGTAAATCGGGTCCATATCGACCTTATAATGAAAATGTCTGATATAAAAGCTATATAAATGTTAAGGTCTCCTGCAGTTACTTCCATATCATTTACGAGCATAAGAATTTTTGACCAGTTAAGAGAACTCGTGTTTTAAGGAAACTGTAGAAAGACCTGATCCGTAAGTCGGTGATCATTTTCCACTAAAAGTTCAGGACATTCGGAGATGCTTGAAACTCATAATTGGCATCAAAATCAGAGATAGAACCGAAATCCAAATATTCCGTACTACTTTCGTTTTTGATCATTTCTTGTAGATCTGGGATACGTAATAAGACTCACAATACGTATTCCATTTTTTTCAATGATTTTGACAATATTTTCAAAAGGTATGTCTTCTTAAAATCTTTAATGTTAACTTCTTTTATATAAAAAAAAAATTAATATACTCCGTACATAACACTCCCTACTTTACGAAAGTCGAATGAAGATTGTCAATAAAAGTAGGTTGTTTTATTAGCAAATCTCAACAAAAGTACGGAAGAGTATAATTCTTGTTGAGTACGACAATGAGTGAGATCAAAAGTTGAATTTTAGGTACTAAAATTCCTAAGGTTCATAGCCCTTGGACATGACGTGCGATTGTTCACAAAAAGATCTTAGAACAACGAAATGACGAGTAAGAAAAGGTTGAAGTTTGGTTCAAAGAGGATAAAACATCATTTTCACCTTCTTGGATGATCCTCTTTAGGATAGGAATGTCTGGCTACTTGAAGGACATAAGACCAAGTCAAAGTGCGGTTCTTCATCCAATCCAAAATATGTGTAATGATAGGCATAATGGACTATTATCTTTTTCATTTTTAGTTTGTTCATATAAAGATGAAAATAGACCCACTTCACCAAACCTTGAGCTTAATGTTTTGGAAAATTAAAGCCTTGAATAGCACTAGGCTGACTCGATCGAAAGTCTAATAATTAATATCATTTTGTCAAAAACGACATTTTGACAAAATCGACATCATTTTAATATTTTAATTAAAAAATAATTTTAACCAAGTCAAGTCGAGGTAAGGTTATTGTCGAGTTTAAAGTCAGATTGAACTACCACTTCTAATAAAAAATTATATTTTTTTAAAAAAATATTTAATAAATAAATTTTAATAAAATTTTATGAATATTAGTCTGGTGCAAAGTAACCACCTAATGCATGGTTATTAAGAATAGAGATTTTATTTTCACTTTCTATAATTCCCATCTCATCAATCTTTATATGTTAATAATAATAGAGGGACAGGAACCCCTCTCTTCATGTCACACTCACCATAAATAACAATAAATCTAAGAATTTATTGAAAATAACTAATGCTATTAAAGTCTATAGATCAAATTTATTGGGGAACTTGCCAATTGGAACACCCTCTTATGTTGGCCACTTAATTTTATTCACAAATGTATATGAATCTAAAATTTAATGTAACAAAGTAAAAATTAATTAACCGAAATAACAAATTTAACCCCTTATTAAATAAACATTCATATCTTTATTAAGGAAGGTCAAATTTAATTTATAAATTTAGTATAAATTAATTAAATTACAATCTAAAATTAGATTTTTTTTTCAAATATTCAAACTGAGTTTAAATTATACTAAAACTATCCAACCCAATTCAAAATTTAAATATATTAAATATAAACAACAAAATTTTCAAATTTTAAATTAAAAAAGTTAAACTTAAACCTAATTCCCACACCAAACTCAAACTCTTCTAAAAACTCTGGCAATTGTTAAGGGCTGACCGCTCCCAAGGCCGACCAACTCCCAAATGACCTAACCCGACATAAAGTCTAAAACCAGACCAGTAACTACCCCTGTCCTTTCCATTCCTAAAAGTCTCTATTAAATTAAACGGTTGATGTCCACTTCTAGAAAGGCAGCCCATCAATTTAACGGCTCAGTTGTAATGTTACTCCCTGCTAATACTCAACTTTCCAAAATGCACATTCCATTAAAGTTGCGTGCCATTAGTTATTTTCAGATCTCGCTTTATTGCAAAATTTTAAATTAGATATAATAATGATAATAATAATAATGATAAAATTTATTAATTTATAAAAATTAATCATTAATTAATAAACTGATACATTTTTAACAATAAAAATGATTTAAATAAATCAAATCAAAAAATTAAAAAGTAATCAAAAAAATTAAACAACTCAAAATTTTTATAATTAAATTGACCAAACATATTAAGTTTCTAATCAAATTCTAATGATTTAACTTAACCCTATCACTTCAAACTAATATATAAAATACCAACCAAATACTATCTCTATAGGCAGGTATTTTAGGCACCGCTCATTGTTGAAACCATTTTAATACACACACATATATACATATATAATCACTATTCTATAAGATCTAATTACTCTTACAATAATTTATAAATTAAGTCTGCCTAACACAATACTTTGATATGTTAATAGATTAGTTCGAATGAATACTTTAACGATGTATTGCATCTATGACCAAATTCTAAACAATGCATGAACATTCTCACCTCATATCAGTTGGTGGGGCCTGTTTTTACTACTAATCAATACAAAAGTTCCATTAAGTAACACAAGATAATCAAATACCATCAAGTCAATGCACTTACAAACCCCAATTTCAATGCCCCAATAAGGAAAAAATAAATGCATGTTGCATCATACAAGTCCATAATAATGCGCAACACATTCATTTAATTACACAGAACTTTTCAAATTTCGTTTTACTGTAGGACTTCAAACTGAATGTGATGATGATAACGATAATAAGACTTAAATATGTTTAGTAACACATCCTATAACCAATTTGTCAAACCTCAAAGTCTATTTCAGTACCTGAAAATTGGCACATGGCTTTAAATAGTGAAGTTGGATCAGACCAACCAAAAATCAAAGTTTGAAAGTCATCAATTAATTCCTTTATTTTCTAGTTGCGTCACATTTTCTTTAGGGATGGTAGTGGAATAAACATACGGAAAATTCAAATTTATTTAAGAACTGGTCATAATTTAGTAAATTTATTCGAAAAAAGTAAATGAAATCAAGGGATAGATAAAAAGGATTATATTATTCGGACTTCTAAACATAAAACATTTAGCATTAGTTCTTCACAATCCATTATCTGATCATGTGAGCTTAGCCCTCTTATAAATTATAGAGCATGTAGTAAAGTGAAATTTGAAGACGATACTAATTTGAACAATCAAAACTCAATTTCAAAGATTGACTATTACAACAAATCTAAAAAAGTTGCAGATCAACAGTCCTTAATGATGGCTTGAAGCATAAATTAACCATAATAGCATCCAGACATCGAGACGTTAGAGATGACAAAAGTTTCAGACTCTGACTGGAAACTAATGGATTCAAACCTCATCAACTTAGAGTTCAGAGTTCAACCTAGACAAATTATTCCAAATTGTACCGAGCACTAGAAATTAATAGGTCAAACTATGTTCGACCTAATTTGAACTGGTGTTCAAAGTTCTTTAAAAATGCAAGTTCAACCATTAATAAAGCCAAATCCAGCATAATCCATTGCCACCCCAAATGAAAAGCTATCTCCCAATAAAAATTTAACCACATATTAACATCAACAAACATGGTTAATTATATACAAAGACTTGAAATAATATAATATTGGTACCTTAGTACCTGGATTTCTATATTACAGCTCCCACTCATCAGGTGTTCTATAAAATGTTATCGACCATGCCAAGTTCTAACACTTTCCAATATGATCAAACCATTTTTAACTCCCACAGGCCATGCACTCTTCACGATTTGTAAGGGAGCAAACCATCTGAGCCATTTTCGTATCATCATCATCGGCAGCACCCATCTGCTTCTTTTCCTGTATTACAACAAAAATGCCACTGTTGTTCAAGGAGAATTAAAAGAAATTATAACATTCAACTGAAATACAGCAAGTAACAAGTGATTACTTTAAGGACAGAAGTGTCAACAGTAAATTTGATGGCATCTGCAGCAGCACGAGATCGCAAGTAATACATCCCTGTCTTTAGACCCTTTTGCATAACAAACGGAACAGTAAAATATCATGTAAGTATATCATATAACTTTGTTTACAACTAAAAAATGGAACATGAAACTCAAACAGCAATATTTTAGTTGCACACAAAGAGGCAGAACCATATTGATAAAAGAAATACCTTAGACCATGCGTAAAAGTGTAAAGAAGTTAGTTTTCCAAAATTGGGCTGCTCCATATGTATATTAAGGCTTTGACTTTGATCAATGTAACATCCACGATCAACAGCCATATCAACCAAGGTCTTCTGCTTGATCTCCCAAACAGTTCTGAAGCAGAAAACAAAAAATAAAAAATTCAATTTGTGGACTTAAAATAGAAAAAAACAAGAGGAAGGAAACAAGTAGACAATGGACATGAAATTTGGATATGCATACTTGTATATAAGTTTCAAGTCATCAGGGATTTCAGGAATTTTCTGAACAGAGCCATCCTCGTAAATTATTTTGTTCTTGAGAGCAGGAGACCAAAGCCCCATCTCCGTCAAATCATGAAGAAGATGTTTGTTGACCACAACAAACTCACCACTGTAAAAATAGAAGGATAAGGGAACAAAAGAAGAAATATTGCTAGAATATAATAAACAAAAAATGATGGCATAGTAAACCTCAAAACCCTTCGGCTGTAAATATTGGAAGTGTATGGCTCAAAGCACTCATTGTTTCCAAGAATCTGGCTGGTTGAAGCAGTTGGCATTGGTGCAACAAGAAGTGAATTCCTCACCCCATTTACAGATATCATTTCCCTAAGCACATCCCAGTTCCACCGACTTGAAGGAACCACATTCCACATATCAGGCTGCAGGATTCCCTGTACAATACAATTGAACTGAAGCAGTTAATATCTTGTCTTAGTTTAGAAGGATATATCAATTCCCTAAACCAAGTGATCATTGAAACTAATTTGCTTTCCATATATGAACACATTTATAGAGATTGTGGTCAGCACCTGGGAAATTCTTTCTTCCCATCTAGAAGAACCAAGTTAACGGTATCAAATGAAACAAGCAACAACTACTTTCAATTCCGTGTATCTGACTCAAATCCTACAAATGTCCAAAACAAAATATTCTAGCAGCAGAATTGAGTCCAATCCTAAGAATCTGAAAGCTAGCAAAAGATCATAGCAGCATTAAGACTTCTTCCTAAGCCAAAGAATGCAGAATAGAAACACTTCAAAGAACTAAGGTGATTATAAACGGAGACTCAACACACCTTGCTTACAGGACTTCCCTCGTATGTTTCATATGGGCCTTCTCTTGCAGCAATTTCAGAAGAGGCTTTCAAAGAATGGTAATAGATGGTTTCAAATATTTCCTTGTTAAGTTGTTGGGCCTGAAATAAGTTGTGATTGAAAAATTAGCCACCAAATTAGAAGTCCAAACTAATAATTAACATACAAGTCTACACATGCACACATTCACAGATCAACTACTACTAAGAGCAGTTTGGAGAATAGCTCGCCTCTGGTGAATCAAATGCCATGCCTAGAAGAATGAATGTATCAGCCAGACCCTGAACTCCAATCCCAATGGGTCTATGTCGTAAATTTGATCTTCTTGCAGTTTCAACAGGGTAGTAGTTAACATCAATTATTTTGTTGAGATTGTGTGTGACTACTTCTGTAACCTGTCCACAAGGAGAAATGAAAGAACATTAAGCTAAATTTTAATTTCGAGATGCACACAACACCCATCTTTAAACCCTTTAATGCATACCTCTGCTAATTTGTCAAAGTCAAAAGACCTAGCTTTACAATCTCTACTCCCAACAAGCTTAGATGGATGAGCATCCATCGGAATCCCCTGAAGCATAAATGGATAAATTAGTTTCTAAACAAACAGAACTAAAATCAAAATATTTCTTGCAATAAGTTATGGCTCTGGATTACCTTCTCTCTTACATATCTTGGTAGAGCAATAGATGCCAGATTGCACACAGCAGTTTCTGTTGGACTTGTGTACTCAATTATCTCAGTGCACAAATTTGAAGATTTTATTGTACCTAGATTCTGCTGGTTGCTTTTCCTATTACAAGTATCCTGAAGAAACAAAAGAACTATTAGAAGAAATCTAAAACAAAGATGGAAAAACATCATAATACAGACTGTAGAGAGTAAAAGTATGCAAAAATTTCAGAAGTGATACAACAATTACCTTAAATAACATATAAGGAGTTCCTGTTTCTATTTGCGATTTCAGAATTTCAAACCACAGGTTTTGAGCCTGTACCACTTTCTTTGCCTTGCCCTAGTTACAAACATTTGTATTAATAGCCAAAACTAAACCCACCGAATACACCTTACTAGATTTATATCCGAATTCAAAATTACATAAATCAAGGTTAAGTGAACTTACATTTCTTTCATATTTTGTGTACAGTTCCTCAAATTCTTT
>JANZLD010000235.1:72266328-72276974 GCA_026413575.1 Erythroxylum carthagenense | reverse complement strand
GGTAGGCACATCGGCAATTCGTTGATCGAAAATGGCAGACTTGTTCCCAAGGATGTGGTTCGAGCCTTGGATGGGTATGTTAGAGAAAGGAGGTGGCGAGCCGCCGCACTGATCACGGCGTCCTATATCTCAGGGAGGGTGCAGCAAGGCGGCGACAGGTGGTGGATGAAATACTTGAGGGACTCAATCTTTTACAAGTATGTTTACGGAAGGATTTTTGCGGTTATGCACCATGATTGTGGAAAGCTTCCTGTTGTTGAAGATGGTGAACTTGGTCAGTCCAGTGTAAAAGAATCATGAAGTGATGGTATATTATATAATACATGAATGCTCTTATTTAGGAAGATTTGATTTAATGTTTAGTGATGACATTTGATTTACTCATATTCAAAGTTTAAGAATTTACCTTTAATTAGATTCGATCATGGTCACAAAATCTAATCAAACCAGAAAAATTAATTTAAAATTAATATTAATTAAACTTATAACTAACACCTGATCGAATTGATCTAAAAAATATTTATTTATCGATAGACTTATATAAATACACGTAATTAAGGGTGACAATAGGCTAAACCGAGCTTAGGAGCTTCTGCTTAGGTTAAGGCCCAATCGAGCATTAGATACTTCGAAACTTAGCTCGACCCAACTTAACCTGATTTTTAATTTTTAAAATTAAAAACAAAAAACGAAATGTTTTCTTAATAATTGTAGAGTTTCATATTAGGTCGAGTTTGGACAGTTCGAGTTTAAGCTTGAGCCTGATTTGATACTAGACCAGACGATTTCGTTTTGCAAAACACAATGTCATTTTTACATTTTTAAGTAAAAATATCGTTTTGTGAAAAACATCATTGCTACGTTTTTAATTAAAAATAATTCAGGTCTAGCCAAATTGGGCTCAAGTTCGAATATCTCGGGCCCAATCGAGCTCAATCTCGGCCTTATCATCTAAGGATTGGTTAGGCCAACAATGGTCAACCAGGCTTGTGCCTGCATCATTGTCATCCTTAATAACAATAATATTTTAGTAACAGTTTCATTGATATTTAGAATTTGAAGAGATTTAAAAGTACGTAATGTTATCTCTAATTAGTAAAAAAATTGTTTTCGATTAACTCACACGAAAAAATATATAATAAAATAAGATTAATAAAATATAGTACCATAATATATAAACCACAAATTTGTTTAGTATAAATGAGTAGATTATAAGTGTAGAATAAACTTAATTTAATTAGGTTTCACGTCAAATTAAATTAAGCTCAAGGTCAGACTCAAGTTAGACTCCATTAATTTCTTTTTTTAATCTAAAATTTTAAAACTATATATATCATTTAACTTAATATTTTTAATTTGGCCAAAAAAAAAAACTTAATATTTTTAAGGTTCAAACCAAGTAAATTTGGGTCGAATAGCTTGAAATTAGTTTAAGTTTACGTTTATATATATAAATAAATTCGTATAATTTAACCAACTCAAGTTAAATTGGTTAACTCTGGTTGGACTGTTTCGCTAAGTCATTCGAAGAATGCACAAACATTGCTTACAAACAAAGCATTTAGATTCCTTAGCTAAGTACTCTTTAACTGTTAAAAATATGATCAAACCTCGACCCTCTTCAACAACTGAGGAGAATTCACGAGGAAGGTACACTTCTGAATCAGCAAAACAGGTCTCTCAATTGGACACAGATTATCATAAGCCTACCTATTCAAACGACAACCCCACTAAGGTTTCATCACCACCTCGTATTCTTCGAATGTACAACTGAAACACCCACAGGTTTTGTCTGTCTGTAAATACCTTCCAAAGACCTATATCTTCTCTTCCTTCCCCACCGGATTATCAAAACCTCTTCAATCATCTTAGAAGTAATCTCTTCTTGACTGCCAAAGTTCTTGTTCTTGCTGTTCGTGTCCTTCTCTTTATCCTGTTCGTCGCTGAGCTGCATTAGCTGTTGAGCGGCGACCAACTCCGAATCTGATAAACCCTTCTGGGATTTCTGTTGTTTCGCCATGAATGTTACGAACATGGATCGACAAGGGAAGGGTTACGAAGAAAGGTGAGAGCTTGTTGGCTCGCTTATCTGGGTTTGCGTGCTTTTATGAGTTTGGCGTGTATAGAGACTAGAGAGATTGATTTTGAAGCGTACTGTACGTGTTATGTGAAACTACTGCGTTGGTGACATGAAGATGGCTCGAAGATGTGTATCCGATTTTTTCCTTTTATTATTATTTTTTTTACTTTCATTTCTTGACGGTTTCAACTATCGAAAAACAAAAAGTTACTGAATTTTAGATAATTGGTCAAACAAGTCTTTCCTTATTGGAGTCAACCAGATTGATTCAAGTTCAATACAAATTGTGTAGTCAACGTCAATGAAAATTATGATTCAAAATAAAGTTCACACTCTAACAGATTTAAGCAATATTTAAAAATCAAACCGATATGATAGGCAAGAATTTTAAACCGGTTAATTTTTCGGTTTAGTTTAGTTAATAAACTTTGTTGTTAAAATCGATCATTTCACTAATTAATTATCAATTTTTGAAAATTAATCAGTTTTTATAAATTAATTAATTTTTACTTAATAATTTTCTTTTTTAATTAAATTTTAAATTTTTCGATAGATAAGGATAGTCTTCTTTAATTATTTTTTAAACCCTTTTAATTTTATTTAATTTTTAATTAATTTTATGATAATCTAATATCAATTGAACTTGTTAAACCTCTGATCTCTTGCTTTAACTTTTGATTCAGTTTTTAAAACATTAAATTTAATCATTTCAAGTTTTCAATTTGATTTTTTGTAAAAATTCTTCAAAATTTTTAAATATTGAAGTAAGAACTGACTTCTAAATCTATGTCCAACTAAATATTTAAATTAATTCCACTCTTCACTTACTTTAAACTTTTAATTTGTTGAATAATTTATTTAGAATATATATTTTATAAATTAATCGTACGCTTAAAATTTTAATTAAATACGTTTCAATCTTTAAGTGAATAAATAAAAATACTTATTTTTTATTACAATGGAAGTGATTTCCAATTTTTCTAATATAAAAATAAATTGCACAAAGGAGAAAAAGAACATATATAAACCCTCTCTAAGGAGAAAATTAGGTTTCTCTTACAATTTCTTATTTTGAGGACTTTAAGGTAATAGTTTTGTGATTCAATCAAAGACTGACATTTTAGGAGAGTTCAAAGAATGACACCAAGAATGTTTGAGAGTTCAGACTCTTGACTCATTTTTCATAAAGATTGAAAAAGCATTCCAATGTTAGGAACTTTTGTGGAAAACTTTAGTTGATTGTTTTTTTAATAATAATTATAATAAAAATAAAAATTATTCTCACTCAACTTCCCTCTCTATATAGGCCGATAATGATATTTTCCGGCCAACTATCCGACACAGTACATACCGACCGATATCTATCAATTTATATAGTTTGGGTCTATCCAAGTAGAAACTGGCACTAACTTTGAAGGTAAACCAACCCTTGTTTCTGAACAGGATCTGTTTGACTGCATATGGGATGATCATTCAACTTGGGAGCTTTCAAAGCAAAATCATGGAATTCAGGTATTGCAAATAGGGATTCCTGGTCAACCAAAGATCTGAATGAAGCTAAAATTGAGAGAAATGGCATTAACCATAGAGGAAAGCATCAGATTAAACAGGAAATTATTTCTAGAATTGCATAATTATCTTCAAATTAGGTACATAGATCGAAGACCGTGTCCAGACACAAACAATGAAACAGGAGTACGTGAACAAAGAAGTGGTCTGGGACACTTATATTCATTCCCAACATTATGGAGGGAATAATTTATGATAGTAATGCTCTTTCTTAGAAATACAGACTCACATAATGTGAAGACAAAACTCCTAAAAAACCAACAGGAAATTTAATTAAAGAATTAATGAAAAACCCCTGTAAAACCAAAAAATAAAAACCCATGTGTCATTCTCCTCCAACCCATAGTATCTACATCTCCAAACTACAGCTTTTTCTTACCCATCAAAAATTCACCTGGCCTGGCCATGAACCATATCACATTCATTAGTGTTACATTCACATATACTGAAGAACACTCAGGTGCAACTCCATTGCAACTGAAGCACCATTTTATGACTTTATTCACTAAATCTTAGTCACAGTTTAATCCACAAACTTCCAGGACTGGTCCGTCTCTCGACACAAATGGGTTTATTCTAACCCACAGAAGTGTTAAGATTGAAGCCAGCAGGATGGACCAGACCAATATGATGGTTGGCATTCTATCTTGTTTCCCAAGAAGACCCTTGAGGAATGGATATAGGTGCATAATGACCCAGAATGCAAAGAATAGCCTACCGAATAGAGGACCCCATGAATCATAACCATTGTTGATCGCATCTGAGACGCCAACTACGACTCCCACTATGTTTATGATCAACAAAGTCATGGGTGGGATTAAGAGTGAAGTCCACTTGAATATGTAAAGCTCTGAGAACTCCCCGTCGTCTGCTGCTTTTGATGTCACAGTGAAGTTCGTGTTAACACCAGCCAAAACCTTGAGTAAACCCTGGAATAGAGCGAATAGATGTGATGACACGCCTCCAATCACCCAAAACTGCTCATTTCTCCACCAGTCATCTATACCAACACCACCCCACTGCATTTCAAGGATACCTGTTGCGGCTATGGAAATGAAGAGCGCCATGAACAGAATACTTGCGTAGTTGCTAATCTGTACAATGTCAAGGTCAAGTGTTCTCAGATGCAGAAATGAGATTCATAGCTAATTCAGTACATCAAATGAAATCAAGTGACTGAACAACCCGGCTCATTTATATAAACTTACATTATTGAACTAAAAAACCTCGAGATGATCAATAGTGAGCTATAATAAATGGCATCAATATAAAATCCATAGAAACAGTACTTGAAACCCTTTGACCGACAATCAATTTTCACATCTATTAAGCATGAATTAAACAAAAGCTCTAAAGCAGTACAATATTAAAAAGTTGAGGTAGAAACAATCACATGATTGAGAGAATTACCTCAGGAACAATGAATTTGCCAGTCAGAAGGCAAATTGCAGGAAGGGTGCAATAAACAAGCAAGGGAATGGATGTCCAAGGATATACGACCGAGTTTATATAGGAAAATCGTTCCAACCATTTCAATCCCCCACCATAACCATACCAAATAGGGCAATGTCTGCTCAAGAAAATCTCAACAGAACCAAGGGCCCAACGAAGAACCTGATGTAGACGATCTGAGAGGTTTATAGGAGCTGAACCCTTGAATGCAGGCCTCTTAGGTATACAGTATACAGATCGCCATCCATGGGAGTGCATCTTGAATCCCGTCAGAATATCCTCCGTCACGGATCCATATATCCAGCCAACCTGATTTGATTTTAGAATTTAGAATGTGAAAAGGAACATTTTATACCATAAGTAAAACTCAGCCAATTACTTTCTGTAAAATTTTGTTTCTTTTTTGAACTTACTTCCTTTCCCCATTCAGTCTTATCTTCATAACCACAGCTTATAACTTGGATAGCTTCTCTAAGAAGTGATGCAGGGCTAGCATCATGAGGAACGCCGCCATTCTGCAAAAGAGAAGAGGCCACGAACACTGGAGACTGCCCAAACTTTTTCTCCAATTTTTCTAGGGAGGTTTCAGATGACTTCACAGTAGTTGACCCTGCAATTGCAACCCCAAAAAATTTGTTTCTAGCTTTTCAAGATCTAGAATGAGAAAGCAATACAAAACTCAAAGAGCAGGAAGTTAAACCCATACCTTCAATTCCCTCAATATTTTCTAGAGCATGTATCTGTTTTGATGTTTCCCTATTCTTTGACTTTTTCTTGTCCTTTTTGTCCTTATTTGCCTTTAACCTTTTGTTCTTCCGAGATCCACAGCAAAGGCAGCACCATTTAGGCCAACAGTTGCAGGTCTTGCCTGGAGGTTTCTTTGTGACAGGTGCATCATAGCCATAAAGTGCTTGCCTTCGGAAAACACATCCAGTTCCAACATAAATTGGTCCTTGCAATCCATCTAATCCTTTCATGTTGATCTGTTACAACGTGTGATTATTAGCTTTCTTTATGGAATGGTAAAAGGAGAATCAAAGAAAAATGAAATAAAACAACACAAGTCAAATCTACATACATCGAAAAATACAACATTCCTATTTGAATATCTATCATGACGATCAATGCCATCAAATCTCTGAGGAAACTGCACATAGCAAATTTTCTTTCCTGATTGTGGATCCATCATGAAACACATAGCTTCTCTAAGGGCTTTGCTGTTGTTGATGTAATGATCACAATCAACATTCAGAAGATAAGGAGCATTTGATAGAACTGCAGAGACTCGAACCTACAAAAACCAAAAATGGTTAGAAAGCTATTCAAGCATAGGCCATTTTCCAGTTATTGGAAAGATATTAAGCTGGGTTAGAAAGTAATTCAGCAGTAATGTAAGATTTTAATTCATACCAAAGCATTCATTGCACCAGCCTTTTTATGATGTTCAAATCCCGGTCTCTTTTCACGAGAAACATAAATCAGACGAGGTAACTCATTTCCTTCTATGTCACGAACACCACTATGACCAAGAAAGACCTGCAAAGCCAGATTTCAATCATTGTTTCTATCAAACAAAAACACCCAACAATTTATCAGAAAGAACCGTCAACTTGTTGACAAAAGTAGACTAAGTAGCTTAATCTCATAATTATGGCTTTCAGTTATTATCAGACTGACAAACTGAGTTAGGAAACCAATAAATACACAGTTGTTAAAATTATACTGGAAGTTACAGAGAGCATACCCAATGTCATTAGCATTCATTCATAAGGCACTTATAATTGAAGGCCGATACAACTTTCACTTCTAAAATTGTATTAAAATGATAACAGATGATAGATGAATGTACAATGAAACACCACCTCACCTGAATCATGCCAGGATGATCGCGTACACTGTTCCCAGGCCATGGAGTTCCATCTTGCATTGTCCAGCCATCTTCTGGGACCTTTTGTGCAGTAGCAACCAGTCCATTTATTTTGACTTTAAATTCTTCATAATCTCTCTGGGGTCAACATCATATTGTAAGGAAAGAGCACATTTGCACGATGATAAAAATTTATTTAAGTGAAATGTTGACAAATTAGATAGTCTCGAAAGAATATCTACTTGCAGCAGATTTGAGCCAGATAGAATCTAAAATCAATCATGACAACAGGAAATAACAAACCTTCATAGCCCGCCTTTCCCTGACAAAAGCAGGATGTACTTTATTCTTTAAGTAGTCCATCTTCTGACAAAAATACCACTCAGGGGCCCGTGGCTCAATATTAAACTTTTTACAGAAAGGGACCCATTTCCGAGCAAATTCAGACGTCTCAGAGAGTGCTTCAAATGTAAGCATGGCAGCACCATCATCCGAAACATAGCACGCTACTTTGTCCACAGGATAATCAACCGCAAGAATTGACAGAACAGTATTTGCAGTGATTAGCGGGGGTTCTTTCATCGGGTCAACTGTACTTACAAAAATGTCCACACTGGCTAATTCAGAAGGTTTTCCTTCTTTTTCATACCTGAACATAAAGGAAGAGTTATAAGACATCATAAACCTAATCATGAAAATAGAAACAAGAAAAATAAAGTGCGATGGAAAAGAACCAAGAGAGACAGAAACATGCTTCCTTTGACATTGCAAACAGGAACATACCTCAACGACAACCGATCAAGGTAAGTCTCTCGTTCTATGGGGTACCACTTCGGAAACTGATCAAGAAGCCATGATATCGCAAACCATATTTCACAAATCACTGATGTCAACCACAAGCCATATGCATCGTTAACAGGGTGGAGAATTCTATAGTGCAAGAACAAGCCAAGAATGACAAGACGAAGAATGATTAACATTCTGTACGGATTAATCTTGCTTGAAGGAATGGGTAATTTTCTTGAAAGGGGTTGCCTGCCTTCATCCATCCTAAGAAAATACATCAAAAAAGCCTGTAAGTAGCTAACAACTCGAGCACATAAAATAGATTTGACTGTTTGTATAATTGACAGATTCTAAGTTCTGTCAGGGTTTCAAACAGCATATAAAAATCCAAGATTTCAATGAAAACCAGCTATGTTTTGTTATAAAGTACTCTCAGGAAGGTCGAATAAAGTTCAAATGAATTTATTAGGGATTCATAGAGCAAAAAACAATGCACTTCAATTCACATTAAATGCTTTGAAACCAATCTCAGATTCACTTAGGTCAAGAGAGATGCCCATCAAGATGTCAAACAATATGTCTAACAACTAGCAGGAATGCATATACATGCTCGAAGAAAACCACCTATCTTAAAGCATCAAGCATCAATGGTACTCTAGACAAGAATGCCGAAGTCTCTTTCATATTGAAGTTGTTTTATTACACAGAACACAGAAATCAAGGCACATACATAAAATGAGAGGAAACTACAAGAGACGTAATGGACCAAGAAACTCCTAAGAATAATAAAGTGGAAATGAATTCATCAATCACTTACATAGGCATATCAGGATCATCCAGCTCATCCCCATCAAACTTGCCACCGTCATTTCCCCCTTCGTGCTTAACCACCTGAAGTTTGTCATTTTGTCTCTTCTTCCAATCTTCCATTCGATCCTTCCACGCCACACTTCCATACCCATACACTGCTATGTCTTTTTTAGGAACCATAGGTCTGGGTTGCACTACAATAATCGGAGCAATGAACTCATCATTTAAAGAGACTAAGAGAATGACTTGAAAAGCACAACTGTTGCACATATAATCAACAAATGGCTTACATGGTACAGATGGATCAGAATAAGGCATCGGATGAACTCTGTTTCCATGACCCATTAGTGGGGGAACAATGAGAGCATGTCGGTCAGAAGAAATCTCGACATCCTAACACAAAAGCAGAAGACCATATTTAATGTACTTGTACCACTTACACAAATATTTCACTCATCCACCAATCTAAATTAAATTGCAAATACCTCCTCTCCATAAGTTAGAAGTGGAATTTTGGAGCTAGGAGGGGAAGATTCAAGTTCTGAGTTCACTGGAATTCCACCAGTGTTAAGACGGGCAGAAAGCATAGCTTCTGCAACTTGCTCTGGTCCCATGCCGTCTAGCCCATAATCAAACTCATGTTCCAAATCATCAATGTCATCTTCTTCCTCATCACCTTCAACCCTAGGACTACCTGCAATTTACATCAACAATAAGTGGCATTCAAAAGGGCTCAAAGTCCAAGTAAAAACAAGCGCATAAAGGAGAGTGCAAAATTACCCAACCTTTGAGGCGCTTGTATCTGGTTTTGCACTGTGGACAAGCTTGATTTCCTTCTCTTCTCTCATATTCATAGCATGGCCTGCACACAGGGAAAGCACATTCGTTGCAGGCAACAAAAAGCTCTCCGTCCACTGTAATCTCAATCTCATCCCCACATATCTGACAAACTTGGCCACTTAACTCTTTAACTGACTTGATCTGTATAGAGCCAAAATACCACAAAATGATTGTTGTTAGCACCGTAATGGCAAAAAAGTTAAAAGGAAAAAAAAAGCCAAAAAAAGAAACAATATTGTATTTCCAGAAAGTTTTGCTGCTTATTCTGCAAAGGAAATGGATAAACAAATACCAAACTCAAGTTCGCGTACATCAACCTCTTGCAGTCAGAGATTTCCCTTTATTCTATGAGTACACCATTTGCATGACACAAGGCTACAATTCTTGTAGACTGAAAAATCTAAAGTAAATTCTCTTCCACATATCACTATGAATATGTTCCAAGGACACATTTTGAAGACGTACACTAACTGAACAGACTGTTAAAAGTAGCTGAATACGCTGGTTGTTTATGCTCAAGCGCAAGCAAAACTTAGTATTGCAATGCACTTTAGATCAATATACTGTCTACAGATCTAGAAAAGCAAGGACAAGGTAGATGTCTCGGATATTAGCTCATAGAATGTCCACTCCATCCAACATACAGCTATTGTTTTACAGAAAATCCAAAAGCATGCTACCAATTTCCAAAAATACAGGAGATTCCCTCAGAAATTGCACTAAACTTTTAAGTTTGAATGAGAATCTCTTGATTTCCTCAATCACAGCAAACAACTACGAATGACGAATCAGAAGACCTCAAATCTTAATGGATTATGCCTGACACCGAATAACGAACACTAGAAAGCAAGAACTTTTCATGGTGAGTTGAATCCAACACAAGGTAATTTCATGCAATTAATTCTCCAGAAAAGGGAACATTTTTACAAGATAAGCACACCAAAGAACGCTTACCATTAAAAAAAAAAAAGCACAGAACAGAAACCAACAAATCACAGAAGAAAAAGTCCCCAAAAACATAAAAATGCAAAAAGAACACTAAACCACAGCAACTAAATAGTGGCATTTCCCAGATCTCAAAACAGCAAAACGAGCAAGAGGTTTCCCCGGAAAATCCAAAGAAAATAGACTGAAAATACACAGAGTTTAAGCGCATCTTACTCTCGCATTCTCATCAGCATTAATGAGCACAAACTCATTCCTGTTGTGAGACCCAGCAATAAGCCGACCACCGGTATTCAT
>JANZLD010000235.1:72252584-72266228 GCA_026413575.1 Erythroxylum carthagenense | reverse complement strand
CATTCTCATCAGCATTAATGAGCACAAACTCATTCCTGTTGTGAGACCCAGCAATAAGCCGACCACCGGTATTCATGACTAGCTCGGAAACCAAACCCACCTCTCCAAATCAAGAGAAACAAGACTCAGAACCGAGTCCTCAAACGGGTCAACTCGCTCAGAACAGACCAATTACGCATTCCACAACCCCAAAACCCACTCAAAAAAACAGTCTTTCACATAAACAAAACCAAACTCAAAACAACACACACCCAAAACAGACGTATTAGCTATCTGCAAAAGCTGTATCTTTCAACAAACCAAAGCAAACCCTCTTAACTCCTCACAAATCCCTTCTTTCCCCAAGTCCCCAAGAAGCGAAGATGGGCGACATTGACCACCCCTTTTTAGAGAGAGAAAGTAGCAATGTGGTTGGGAGGCGTAAGCGAGAAGAAGACAGACAGATCAGAAGATGCAAGAGACAGTGTCTACGTTAGTAAATGTAATGTAATGTGTAATAAAAAAAACACAAAAACAAAAAAAAAGCGGTTAATGAAAAATGGCGGGCCCCAGAATGTGATGGTGGCGCTCTGGCCTGGTCTGGTCTGTGCTGCCACCAGCTTAGAGATAGAGAGAGAAGCTGTGTACTAACTAGCACTAATTTGGTTTATTAAATTTCAGGGTTTATAGTTTTGTAATTTGTAGAAAATTTCAATTTTTACTGAAATTTTGAGTTAAATTTATTAAAATAGAACTACATATTATCAGATCTTTTCAACCCTTACGTTATTATAAGATTTCAAATTGAATATGATGATAATAATTTACTAGAGTAGGTAGGTCGGTGTGTAAAAGTTGGGTTTTGATTCATTTTTTGTGGTTCCTATTTAGTTTTTTCTGTTAAATGTCATAAAGTGTTAAGATAAATTTAAGTCTTTTTATTGTATTTAGTAATTACTCCTTTCCTTTTATCTTTTTTACATCTTGACCCTTTTTTACTCTCATATATTATTAGAATATAAAAGTGTTTATTATATTTTGTTAAGTACGGGCATTGAGAGAAGGGGTATTTAATAAATAGAGAAAGTACAGGGAGTAAAAAAAACATAATGATGAAAAGTGAAGGAAAAGCGCGTTGTTACAGATATTGTTAAGTCTGCGC
The DNA here is from genome assembly GCA_026413575.1 of Erythroxylum carthagenense. NCBI lineage: Eukaryota > Viridiplantae > Streptophyta > Magnoliopsida > Malpighiales > Erythroxylaceae > Erythroxylum > Erythroxylum carthagenense. Next base: position 72,265,087 of record JANZLD010000235.1, on the reverse strand, counting down.
CGCGTGAAGAGATCCTAATTCTCAGCTCTCTCTCTCTCTTTTTATTTATAAAAATCATAATAATAATTTTAAATAATAAATTATACACCCAAATATATTTTTTTCTTTTTTTTTCCTTTTTAGTATTGTACGGACGATTTTTTTAAGACTGTTTGGGACTATTGACTAACTCACTGTAGAGTGTACCCTCCTCTGTCTCTTTGCGTGGGACTCTATGTACTGTTAATTGCCTTTTTCGTGGGATAAATAGAACCTCTTCCATTATTACCCTTTTCATTTTTTATTTATATGATTAATAGTATATATAATTGTTCCATATCTTCTCTTAAATTCCGGATTAGATCCTCACCTCTAGTTAACCAGTATATACTATTTTTTATTAAATTTTATCCATATATTTATATAAGGTCTATATAAATATGTGTATCAGATTAAATGACACAGGGTTAAAATACCCTAGTAAAAATAGGGTGTTTCAATCCGTGGGTTACATCGTGGAAAATCAAATTTATATAAATATTTCCTTATTTGTGCTATATTTAAATTAAACTAAATAATCATCTTTATTTTATTGGTTACCGATAATAAAAATAGTCCATTTACTATTAAGTACATAATTTATAAATCATTTTAAATTTAATTATCAAAAGAAATAATTCTAGCATGAAACATGACATTACTGTTAGACTATTTTATGTCCCATATTACTTATAAATTTGAGTCCAATAAAAGCATTCAAGATAATAGTTATTAAGTATTATAGAATGGATCCCAAATGAATCAAAAACTCTTTCTCTCTCTCTTCCAATTACCAAAAGATATGTCTGTTGGTGATATTATATAAGTTGAAAAAAACTTACTGAATGAAATAATTCTGAACTATTGAAGAATTCGATAAAAGAAGAAGACGAGAGGATAAACGGTTTTTCACAACAAATACGAAATCATAAATACAGGTACGCAAAATCATTCGATCCGATAAATGATTTACAATTACTTGTTATATTAAAAATATATTTATTATATATTATCATTTCTTTTATTAATTATCACTTCTTTATATAAACATTTATTTATTTTTATTATATTTAATATAAAATATCAGAGCTTAAGATTAAATACCTAATTTATAAATTATTACATATTCAATATTTAATAATTACTCCTTTATGAATATATTCAAAAAAAAAGTAATGAACAGTAAAAAGTGAAATTACTGTAGGTAATTTGGGGTCGAGGACGTAGAGCTTGTGTGCCGACATATGTTGCTGTCACCCAAAACTGGACACTTTCTCCAATTCGTTTCATAAGGTCCACTCCTGATCCACACAGTAGTTGATTGTGATACACATATGTATGTTAGTGGGGTGCCCAAATAGTATATTGGTTCGAGACAACTCATGAATCCAATTATTAAATACCCAATTTCAGCCCTCACATAACACAACAATGTGATGTTGATGCTTTACCTCACCACTCCTTTTAGTCTATTCTTTTTTTTTTTTAACAAACCCATTAAATAATTTATTAAAAATATATAATTTTAATATTATTGTGTATTATTTGAAATTAAAATTTTACCAATATGGAAAAAATAATATAATAGCCACTTAATTCTATTTTTATAAAAAATGAACCTATATTTTTAACTCATCATCACTTCTTAATCCGAAATCTCGCAGTGAAGCAGGATTTGAGAAGGTCTGATTATACGCAGCCTTACCCATACATAATAAAGAGGCTATTTTTAATAAACCAACATGTAGATGCGACTGAAAAATAGTAAGGTAGGTTAACATAAATAAATAATTAAGACTGACACGCAGAAAATTTAAGTAAATAAAATTATAATACAATACAACGGACATACCTAATGGTTGACCCTATTTGCTAGTATCTTACTCCTTGTAAAGACCGACTTTGTTCATTATTAATCTTGCAAGGAGTTTTTATTGAGTCACCCACTCACAAATACCTAAAGGTCATTAGGTTGGACTTTTTATGCGATAAATATGAGGCGCAAGGATTTTAATGAGTATCGTTTACCTTTATTTTATCACGTAAGACTTTCTTAATTATAGTAAAAATTTAACTATATATTTTTAACTATTTTATAAATTTAGTAAAATTTTAATTTTAAGAACGAACTTTTGAGCAATTATAAAATTACTTTTTTTTTTAATACAAGGGAGCTAAACACTATTGATCGAAACTACGCAAAACTCGAGGGTATTCAAACCCAAGCCGATCTCGTCAAATGAGATCCTGGATGGTCAAAGGTGGCTCGTGGAGTATTTGGATTCTCGGACAAATCCTTCCTGCAATAGCGGCAAGGTTATCCGCATACTGATTTTCCTCTTGATTTGTGTATTGGATGCGCATCTCCTAATCCTGCTGGAGCAAACCGTGGATACCTATAAGGTTACTTATTTGTTATCGAAAATTTGTACATTCAAGTTACGAAAATAATTTTTTTATAAAATACAAAAAATATTAAGTAGATGACCCGACCCTACAAATATTTATCTCTCTTGACCTTTTTTAATTAATCTATAAAAATGTGGTTAGTTGGGAGGAGGAGATGCACATAGAAAAGGTCCTACCCATCATCCGTGGTTCTACCTTTCCTTCTCCTGACTTGACATATGTTTACTATTTTATCATACGTTTTGTTTGATTGGTTTTGTCATTTCGTGCCACATGGGCATCAAAAGTGTCGGTGGATACAAAAGCAAATGGTCGTACAAGTTTTGTTTTCCTTCCTTTTTTTTATTGGAGACTTTCGCTTTCACTCACTCGCTTAATCTTTTGGATCACTTTAATGATTACCCATCAAGAAAACGACAGCGTTTAACATTAAATTAACTTTAATCAAAACCCATTTTGAACGCTAACCAGAAAGATGCAAAACTTGGGCATTATGCGTTGGTTGAAGGCATGGACTTGAATATCTTATAAAATAGTTTTATTATACTATAACATTATCCAAAATAGTATTTATTGCATCCCTAAAAAAATAATATAGAGAACGATAAAGACTTATTTATATTTTTATAAAACTTTAAAATAAAATTAAATCTTTAATTAATGATTAAAAAATATTTTAAATATCACATCAGTCTTTCTACTAGTTAATAATAATGTTACATATTATTTGACATTTATAGACCTTATATATCTGTAAAAATTTTACTAAATTGTTGTTCTTTTTATATAGATTCGAATATTATGTTTTTATTAGCATGTTTCATTCTTATTTCTGCCTCAATACGAGATCATTTTATGTAAAAACCATGCATATCATCGTAATTTTTACCAAATTGTTGTTTTTTTATACCATTACACCACGGATCCCTTTAAATATTTTGCATCATCTTTTTATTGTTATATCTGTATATAAGTCTATTGAAAATAAATTATCTATTTTATTGTGAGATTTTAAACTGAATGTAATGATAATAATGATGATGTTTTTTTTATACAGGTTCAAATATTCTCTTTGTATTATATAAGACGACGTCGTATTGAAAAATAAAATTAGAATAGGCTAATGGTAGTGTTTGATGCTTTAGGATGATTTGTGACACTGAAGACACCGAATAACAAGTACAAAATATCTGCTCCCGTGTATGATAGGTTCAAATTATTTGATCGGGACATAACATGAATGTTATGTTAAAAGTATATTAAAAACTCAGTTTTAAAAAAACGTTAAAAGGTAATTGTCTTGTGTCTTTTGATTTGATTTGGACCATAATAATTTCCTCTTGCTAAGCTCACACACGTGTTAGTAACTTGGCAGGCTTTATCTAAAGTATGAACCCTCTCATTGTTACTTTTCACTTTCAGTTCACAGCTTGGCTTGGAAGGAAATGCATGCATTATAATAGGAAGATTCGTGAACTAATGAAACTTCTTCAACTAATTACACCCATATTATTTAGGACACAATCATGCGTGGTTCTGTTCTTTATCCTCTCCTCCCTCGCAAATACCAACATGCCATGTGTTCAAAAGCATGTGATCGTGCTGTTTGTCTCAACAAGGAGGAATGATCATCCGTTCAATTTTATAGTGTCTTATTGTGTTCAGTAAATCTCAGTCATTTATTTCTGTGAGATCTACATTTATTTATGCGGGACTCACACAGAATTCACATAAATAAATAGCTGAGATTCACTAAACATAATAAGATACCATAAAACTGAACAGAAGATTTGAACTTCTCAATCAGGGAAGAGACCAAAGTGATAAGGATGCATTAATATTGACAACCAATTAACTTTATATTAATCAAAATATAAAATATTTATGTATAATAAAATTTATTTAAAAATAAAAAAATAAATCATAAAGAGGAAGTTTTGGTTTGGCTGTTCCTAATCCCGTGTGAGGTCCACATAAGAGGATTAAGGTGTTTTGATCTTTTTGATTATTGTTTGGGTCCCACTTGGTTTTGTTGTAGACTTTTTAGACAGCTGGCGATTGTGAGTTGTTGGTGGACAGTGAACTGTGAACCACAGAATCTCTCCCTCCAGAGGAGATAGAGAGAGTGTGTCGGTCGAAGAGGAAAAAAAAAGAATATTTTGGGTGGATATTTCAGTGATTGGTTGGAACGCGAGTACGCTAGTTGCTCTTACGGAGAGTTGATAAATATCTTTGTAGATCTGCATACTCGCGTTTGTGTTGACGGCGATGCTTTTTGCTCCGGTCATTGATACCAATTTGGGCTATGACTTCGGCGTTACTTCTTAGTGACGTGTACTTCAGCCCAAACCTTTCAAGAGGATGTCCAAAGTAATGATCATAATGAGTTTGATTGAGTTGACCGATTTCTTAAATAAGTCATCCAAATTCGATTATTAGTATTATTATTAATAATCACAACAATTCAGTAAAAAATTTGTTAATGTAGTTTTTAATAAATTTAGAGTTTGTTTTTAATTATTTTTAAATAATATTATTTTAATTTAAATTTTTAAAATTTAAAAAATTCAATTTTATTTTTAAAAGAATGGAGTTTATCACTGCTATTAAGATAGTTTGACAAAAAATAATTAAAATTTATTAGTATAATAAATATTAAAATTATAAAATTTTGATATGTGGTTTACATATTTTACTTTTTTTTTATCAATTTACCGTAGCAAATAATATAATAACCTACATCTTCAGTAAAAACCTTAGCATTCGCTAATAACTTAAAGGAAATTTCTATAATTAGTGTACGTAATAATAGAATTTGTTTTTTATTAAAAAGTAATAAATAATATTATATTAATATTAATGTAAGATTTAATTAATGAATGTTTAATCTCGTTAACTTTTTTACTTATTTATAATTTATTTAAAATATTTTCAAATTTAAACTAAACATTTCAAAATATTAAAATTATATGTAAATATTGATGTTAAAAATATCAATAATAACAACAACTCCAGTGTACAAGATTCTCTGCTTTACGAGAATTAGAAAAGGTGTATCAATTATATGTAACCTTTTTTTACATTTTACAAAATTATTATTTTCGTGATTCAAATATATGATTTTTTTAATCACAAAAAGTTGTTGAGTTTCAAACGTTATTAGAGATTCTATATTAAGAAGAGATTAAATTAATGAAAAGCATATAAATAGAAATGACTTGTAAAAGATTTTAGATTAAAGTGTAATGTCAAGTCCCACGAGTATCTTCGCTCGCTAAGTTTATGATGTAAATCTTTCATAAAAGTGGACTTCCTATATTTAACAAATAACATCAAAGTTAACAGTTCAGTAAATGACGAGTATCGACCAGTGAAATAGAAGGGTTATTACTTACGCCTTATACTTAAGCTGCGAAGAAAAAGACATTCACTTACGAGAAAGTACAAGCTTAATGTAAAAGTTTACAGCTGAAAAGAAAATTGTTGAAATTTCAAGTATAAGTAAAAATCTCGTATTAAAATAAATAAAACTAGTGAGGAGCATATAAGTAAAAAAAATCTATAAACTTAACGATTTAAAATTTTAAGTTAGAGTATAATGTCAAACTCTACAAATATGTTCCTTCATTAGATTAGATCATTATCATCATCGTTACATTCAACTTAAGATCTCCCAATAAGGTAAAATTTAGAAAAATCTGATAATACAGAACCTTAGGTGTCTTTGGTTGAAAAGAGCAAGTGGTCCAGCCGTCCAGCATTGTAATATAAAGTCCATAATGTTTTTGCCTCCTCGAATCTTTCATTGACAAAAGGCTAATACCACCGACACCATAACCGTGGGCTTACGTGCGCAGAATTTCCAAGATCGAAAGAGGTCAGCTACAGGACATGTGTTGTCCTTTTGTTGCAGACAACTATACAAAACCACTTATCAAAACTGTGTTAAAATGGAAGGCATTTTGCTCGTGTTGGCGCTTTCTTCCCACTTTCTTAAAAGGAACGTTAGGGTTGTCGTGCTCGAGTCGAAAAATTCAAATTCGATTTAGATAATTTAAACTTTGATTAATTTGAAAGAGTTAAAAGTGATGTTATTTTAGTTATATTTATTAAAATAATCACTTTATTTTAATTAATTCAAACAAAATTCTAAAGCCCTAACTCAAATCATGATTTATTTAAATTTAATCTATTAATTTTGAGTCGAACTAAATAAAAAATATCGTTTCAGATCGTAAATTAATATGTTAAATAAGATTTAACTCGAACCCAAATTTAAGTTTGTGTTTAACCAATTTTTTTAGCTTAAAGATTTTTTAGAATTGAAGTCAATTTAATTTAAAATTAATAAATTAATTCAAATTTGACCTATTCAAATTTTAATAGTCAAATATAACCAAATGATTGGAGCGAGCTTAGACTAACCCGATCATTATTTTCCATACTTCTTACCAAATCATAACTAAAATCAAGGTTAAAACCAGCTCAAATACAGCAAGTTAAGGCACTTATTTTCAATGCATGTATCTGAATACTTTTCTTTGACATGTTGACAAAGTGAATTTGACAATTTTAATTACTTGAAAGCAACTTCACAACTTACCCTATCCCTATTTGCCAAAGTCAAATATTAATAATTGGATCTATTAATACTTCTAGTAGCATATAATTAACGCTCCCCTGTTATAATTTACATGTAATGCTTCTATTAAAAATTATCAAGTTAAAATACATTTTATAAAAAATAATAATAAGTATTAAATACGTCATTAAATATACGTAATGATTCCTAAATTGAATGAATGTATTTTTAGATTCTATATGCACCTAATTAAATTTTCACTGAGACATAAAATCTGAAGAGACCTCATATTACACAGCCTTATTCTTACATAATAAAGAAGTTGCTAGACTCAAATACAATATGTTATGAAGATGCTAAAAAAGGATTAAAGTCGGATGAATAATTAAAAAAATCACAAAATTTTCAAAAAAATCCAATCATGATATGTGTGTTTTTTTTTAAAAATAGAAATCAATAAAGTACATATGAAATTAACATTGACTTCACTTCCATTCAAGTTGATAATTAATGTCACATGCATGTCATCCATCTTTACATTATGTGAATGGAATTTTTTATTTAGCTCTCCCTTTTTAATAATCGGAAAATACTTAAAAATAGGTATTTTAAAAATTAATATAGAATAAACTCTCAGTCTGTATAATAATATTAATTAATAAATAATTTTCGAGATTTCTAATAAGACTTTGGATCGGTCATCAATTCTATATTCTGCCATGGACTGCAATGACTTACCTCGAGAATGTAAACCAGCAAAAATATTAACAACCGAGTCGGTCAGCACTAATCCCACCCAAATGCGTCACGCTCACGGAGTTGCAGATTAGACGGAGAAAACTTACATGGTCGAACCGTTGATTTGTGGACATATGTATACTTTGGATTGGTTTGATAGATGAACTAGTTGATGTGCACACCTTGATCACACTACTTTTGCAATTGAGTGAAACAAAAAAGGTTGTATCTTACAAGGAATCGTTGCAGAACATTGACTAAAAATCTTTGTTCCACTTTCAATGGTCTTGTAACCCTGTGCATGTAACCCTGTGCAATTTCATATCAACTGTTCAACAGATGTAGCAGGATTTTGAGTTTTGAAGAGCAACAGTTTCCTTGTATCAGGAGTTAATTGGGGAGTAATTTTCTGTTTCTGCTCCGTGAGATCGCCTCATGTCAAAACTAAACAAGAACCTGTCTGTTCTGCAAGTGAATGCCTAATAAGCTCACTTCTTCCAAACCCGAATGGTGCCATCGACCGAGGCCGTTATCATGCAGCTCTCCTTTGGATGGTAACTCACACTTGTAACCTGCCAAACGCGAACATAACATCTTTAAACTATTGAACATAAAATCCGAAAGCTAATCAATAATACTAAAATATACGTTCTTGTGATCGATATACGGATCAGAAACTTTGGCATTACTCTTCTGCAAAATGGTTAATCATAGTTACAGTGAGCAACATTTATAATAGACTCAGAGGGAGAAAGTAAAAGGCATATGAAACACTCATAGAACAGCTTGTGACCTTGTTAATTTGAATAATGCATGATAAAATAAAGAACATGCATGAAAGATGTGCTAGCTGATGTGTCAATGGAGAAACGCAAGATATACAAATTGAAGAGTAACCCGATAGGTAATTTCTAAACTCCTTTATCAGATATAAGTATTGGAAATGCTTTCAAATGATGATCAAAGTGACCGCTGTTAACGACATACAAGATCTAATTTTTACAAAGTCGTCAAAAAATTTAAAAGCTTGAGGTTAGAACTCATTCTCATTGAATTCAGCAGCCAACAACCAGAAATGAGATGATCTGGAATCATTCAGGCAATTGTCTAATCCCGTCCAGCTGATTAAAGAAAGTCTTTACAAACAAGGTTCCGCACGGACAAATTGCAGACAGTCGAGAAAATTCAAACGATCAAATAACAGCGGCAAAGAAACTTTTTCCTAAACAAACTTTCAGAAATGAAGTTTAAACACGTCAAGCATCAAAATTGACAATATTTTTTGCGGAGACGGTAAAAGACTGGAGATAAAAGCTCATGTATGGAATAAGTGCAGAAACTACTTTACCACTGAGCCATGAGCACGAAAGCTTGAAACTACAGATGCATCAACAAGGTCCCAGAAGTAAATATAGCCATCCTCTGATCCTCCAGTCACATAGGCATCATCATTTGTAAGGCAGCAATCTAATTTGTATGACTGGAACAATACCAAAAACCAGATACAATCAGCACTCCCATATAAGAAAAGTAGGTCATAAAGAGACTAGAAAAACAAAAACTCATCAGTACTTGCTTAACTACCTAGGAAAATGTAAATTGAGATAGAATGAAAACTGAGGTTAATAGATAATCCAGATCCAATCAATAATGATATTAAAAACTTAGAAGTATCAATGCCAGAACTACACAAAAAGGAGAGTACTAACCTTGCAAGTATGCCCTTTATATTCTTGGAGTAACTCACCGGCGGTTCTGACATAAGAAACTGGTAAGTTGGGAGTGCATGAATGTGATTACTCAAAGCATCATTAAACATTCGATATTACCTATCCAGAAGACGCAAAGTCGAATCCAAGCAACTTGCTAGTATGCAGTTACCATCATTCGACATTGAAATACAGTTCACAGGTTGTCCCAAGTCATCTGATATTTCTCTAAAAACCCAAAAAGATGAGAACTTTATTGCTTAAAACCAAAAAAACTGAGAGCATTTTGAAATAACTGACAAATGAATAGTTCATCATGGTAATACCCACCTACCAATTCGTATATCAAATGTCCTCACAGTACCATCCACGCTTCCCCCAATAATTTCAGTTTTGGTTAAACACACAGACATTACACTGTCCGAGAAAGTGTCAATGATCTGCAAAAAAACCAGAGCTTTCTTAGAACATAACCCATAAAGTATCTACACAAATCATGGGAAAGAGAGAGAAACAAAGGTGTAACATTCTTAGTAACCTGAATAGGTTCAGTACTGTGTGATCTACAATCCCAAGCACGCAAGGATTGATCATATCCAGCAGATACTACTACAGAACTATACTCATTAAACTTCACAGCATTCACCTATCCAGCAGACGAAGAAAAAAGCTGTTTATATACACGAAACGAACACAACCCTTTTCGCAAAACAACGTTATGAGACAAACCTCGCTGTCGTGTCCCCGAAACTTGCGAATAACACGACCAGTCGCAACATCCCAGTAAAACACTTGTCGGTCACCTCCGCATGAAATTAACTTGGAATTATCCCTACACAAAGCCCCACTAGTTATAAACACCAACACAAAAGTTTTACACTACAGACATAGAAAGTGAGAGTGAGAGAGATGTTGTACGAGGTAACATGAACATCGCGAACTTCGCGACCGTGAGACTTGTAGGTCTTGATGTGAATTCCACGGTGGGGATTCCATAGACGAATAGTTCGGTCTTTTCCGCAACTGAGGCAATAATTGCCATCGGCGTTGAATCTAGCTGCTAACACCGCACCCTCGTGGCCTTTCAACACGTTGGCCTCCTTTCTTGGCAGCTCCGCCGCACTCATATCGATCGGAGATGGGTTCGGTGTACAGAGCGGTGAAAAGTGTACGCAGCTTAGAGAATGTTACCGCAAACAGGCCAAGACTAGACCCGGCCGCCAGGCCCAAAATTTTATATATTTTATTTTTTGAAATTTTGATTACCAATTCATTTTTAATTAAATTGAATTATCCGGTCGATTATTGCTCCGTAAAATCACATATTTGAGTCACAAAAATAACTTTTTTTATAAAAATACTAAGAAAATGTTGCATATAATTAGTATTCTTTTCACAATTCTCGTAAAGCGGTAAGTTTGAAAAAAATTAATTGAAATTAATCAATAAAAATTTTAATATAAAGTGAATTAGACATTTAATATTTAAAAATATTAAAAATTTTAATTAAATAAAAATATTTAAAATTAAATTTAAAGATTTTTCATTAAATTATAATTCATTCAAAAACCATATATTATAGTTTCTTATAATAAAAATGAAACAGGAATATAATATTATAACTAATAAACAAATGTTTTAAGTAACAACGAATGAGATTAGACTTTAATTTCTTAAAACTTAAATTTGATGTAGTTTGAATTCTCGAGTTTAATTAGATCGGTTTATTTCATTAATTTTTTATTGGTTTAATTTAACTCAGATAGCTTTGAATTTGATAATGCCTTATAACTTTTTACTCAAATTTAAAAGAGTTAATCACTTAAACTTGAATTTTAAATTTCAATTCAATTAAATCGTGACTGATTTATATTATAAATGGATTTTTTTCTTTTACATTATCAAAATTCAACCTTTTTTAAAATCATATATATGATTTAAAATCTAAATTAAGTACAATAAATCAATTATGACAAAAGAAAAGAAAATATTTATTCTTGCATTATAGCTTAATACATAGAAGTATATGCTAATAATAATAAAATATTAAAATGGGATTATTTTGTTTTGATCACAATGAAAGCAATCTAACATCAAAATCCCTTCACACCTCTCAATAATAATATTAAGATTTCAACTTTTCTTAAGAACCCTAATGTTCCTCCAACGAGACTCCATATAGTGAGAGGCATCATCCTGAGCATAGACTCCACACTTGAAGAAATGAGATTTGCCCCCACGACCTGGTGCTTGATGAACCAGCTTCCCGTCGACGAACACCTTCACCTTACTGGCTTCGACGTCGTGAACTACGTTGAGTCTAAACCATTTGTCGTAGACATGTGGGATGAGGACAGGAGCTCTGTAGTAGGACACTGCACCATTGTAGACTCTGAGCATTAGGGTTGTGGCATGAGCTTGTGCTCCGAACACTTGCATCACACAAACCCCTGATGTGCCTGATGGTATGAAACCATATGCTTCGAATTGCCAGACACCGGAAGAGTAGTCATATCCCTGTTGAATCATTACAGTGAAAGAGGATAGCAGAACAATCTCACTTTGACACGCCTAGCATTGTAATGGGTTGATTGACTTTGGTATAAAACTTTTTACTTTTGAGTTTTTTAATTAAAAATTTTTAAATCTATGTTTGAATTTGATTTAAAATTCGAGCAATTTAAGTTTTTCATTGATTTTAACTGAAGTTAAATTAGATGAAGATGACGAGAACAACAATCCTAATGTATAAGGCTTTTAGTTTAGTAAGGATTGAGGGAAGGACATCAATTATAAGCATCTTTTCCTTTGTATATTAAATTATGTTGAATTTGAATTAAAATTTCAGTTTTAAATATACCCTCTATATTTCTTTTGTGAAATCATACCTATAAAAATGTTTTCTAATTTGTTTTTAAATTTTTAAATAACACATTATTTGTAATTAATTTTACAAATTAAGAATGGATTCTGGTTCTGCCGGATTCTGGCTGAACGGTACGTTGCCGTTTGGGTCCATGAGTTGGCAACTTTCGGTGATGATCTTC
>JANZLD010000235.1:72226349-72252517 GCA_026413575.1 Erythroxylum carthagenense | reverse complement strand
ATACCTGGCCGGTGAGGCTCTCGGCCCCAAACCAGATTCGAACACAAAAAAAAGTACAACTAGCTATAAAAAAGGCATATAACTTTTGCATAAAGTTATAAAATACTCTATAATTCTTTATAAGAAGCAATGTATTAAAACAGATTGGAAGTTTAAGATTTAAAAGATTCAATTGGTATTAAATCGTTATAAAATTGACTAAAAATTGAAAAAAATTAAAGAATTTGAAATTATGTCGTTAATAAACTGATTAGTTTTTAACAATAATAAGAGTTGTTAAAGTAAATAAAACTGAAAAATTAGACGATTCAAAATTTTCATAGTTAAGTTGATCAAAATCGGTTGAGTTTTTCAATTATTAATAAAAATAAATGTAACACACATGGGAATCCAATCAGAAGATCTTAAAACAACATTAAAATCGAAGAATTAAAAAAGATAAATTGCTAAATTGATTTATAACTAATTCTAATAAGTTGAAGATGATTAGCTATTTGCTAAGTGAAGGGTTGAGGGTAGCTTACGCTGACGCGAAGTTCAGTTCTGGGATTCGTCTTGCTAGTAGGAGAGTGAGGCTTGTCAGTAGAATACACCCAAAGCTTGTGAACACCATTCATGAAGCTGTATCGTTGATTCTCAGGAACATCGTAAGGTCTTTGTACGACGAAATTGGATTTTGTTAGGGGAAGAGCAGTGAACCCTTTAGTGGGATCAACAGCTACAGAGGAAATGAACTGGTGAGAAACCAACTGAATCAGCATGAAGTAGAGAGCACAAAAAGCGGCCATTTTTAGTGATTTTGAATGCGAAAAGGGTGAAACTTTTCGTTGCATATATAGAGCATGGAGCTTGTAGCTTATAGCAGGTGATAAAAGGAAACAAAAGTTGGGTCTGCACATAGAAGAAAGATTGTGTACGTAAAGGGTTTGACAAGAACTTGGCGACGAACAAGACAAGTTACAGTTCTAGGCAGGAAGGATTTGTAAATCTTTCTTGCTATACATTTTGTTGTACATTTGGTAACAACAAGCTATGTGTCTCATCCTTAGGTCAGTCGAGTAAGTTTAGGGAATCCGTACGTTGTTGTATATATAAACAGCAATTATTTTTGGCATTTTATAGGTCAGATAGAGTTAACTGGGAGTTGACTCGAGATTGAAAAATAAAAATTTTCAAAATAACATCGAATGGTTCTAACGATTTTTTATCACAACAAGAAAAGTGAAAAATAGCGACAGATAATTACCAACGGCAAATAAACCGTTAAAAATTACCGACAAAAATAATATATCCATTAGTAACATTGTCGTGAAAAATTTCATAATATGGGAAAATACAGAATACAGCGACGGATTTAATAACCGTTGGTAAATAAGAGTTTACTGACGGAAATATTCCATCGGTATTCCTGTAAAACATTTATGGATCGAATGATTTTGTGCGTACCAGTATCCATGATTTCGTGTTCTTTTTGGAAAACTTGTTATTCCCTCTCTTCTTTCTTTTGTTAATGTTTCTTCAATGGTTAAGATAATAATTCAGTACCTCTTCATAAATTTTTCTCAAAAACTTATATATGAATAGTTCCAATCATCATGTTGCTTAACGAACCATTGTGTTAGTTCACGAACCATCATGATGGTTCACCAACTAGTACGATGATTTAGTGTTGAAAGAGAGAGTGAAAGAATCCGTGACTCATTTGAGACTCATTATTTAATACCCAATAATCGTTAGCTTGGATGCTTTTCATAGGACTTAAACTATAAGTCATATGGGACATAAAATAGTCTAACAATTCCACCTTATTAACTTAAAGAAAACGACATCGTTTGGTGCTAACATTAAAACAAACCCACAGGCCCCTTCTCCCCCCCATCGTCGTCACTCCTTTGTTCTCTTCCCTTCTTTCTTCTCTTCCTCCCTACTAGCCGCATTTGCTCCTCCGACGCGAAGTCATCTCCTGTTCGTGCTACATCCGGTCACATTGTGCTGCTTCCGATTCTCTTCTCCAACCAAATGACCATTTTCATGGAGGTATACATGTTGACTGTGGGTGTTTGTATTTAATTAATTAGTTTGTGTCTTTGATTTTTTCGTATGTTTTGATGTTTTGTGAAAGGATAAGAACATAACATGTCGAAATGTAAGTGATAGAAGAGAAAAAATGTGAATTTGGTTGGTATAAATGGATGATTATTTGATGAACATAAAGTGTTTGATAAAATGCCCATATGTCCCTGGACACATGCTAAGGCAAGTAATAACCTTTGTTATTTTGTGTTTTAATATTTTTTTGCAGCAACGAGGTTATGTAACTTTTATACGATTGTGTATGTACTTGTGGTTTAACAAATTTTATGAGTTAAAAGGGTCAATTAATAATTTATGTGTTCAAACCTCTTTGGTTTAATATGAAGGGCCAAAATTGTTTATTTCATGGTTGTTAGTAAGTTCTTTTAGTGAATTCGATGATGGTTCAATTAACATATCCTCTTTAGGATTCTAAGGAAATGGTAGCTAAAAGATTTTAACAATAGCTAGTCATGAGTATTGACATTATACGAGCATTAGATACCATGTTTGGATATTCTCTCATAGCAAGATTTGTTGATCATCAAAGGGCAACAATTACTACTTGGTTGGTTGGAGTCGTATGTCATCAAATGAGACATTGGCAGTGATGTTAGATCTTCAACGGTAATGCAGAATTAATCCGTCCAAATTCTTCATTCATAAATTTTGACAATAGATCATCTTGATATGATGCATGAGTTGTCATAGCGACAATTAGATTCATACCTGGTTACTTAAAATTTGTAACCATTGTATGTGTACATATGTTGTTATTTCTACTTAAGTTTATAGTGAAACTTGTAATGAATGTGTAAGTATCCATTGTATCCATTGCATGTGTACGTATGTTGTTATTCCTACTCTTCTTCCTTTTCGTTTTACAAGATGTTTATTTGGTTCTAGTTGAGTTTCATTTAGTTATTAATTTTTATCTTCTAATCATGATTTCTTTCTTTCTCTTTCTCGTTAAGAATAAAATACGTTTGAATGAAATTTGTAATAACTTCATCCCACTTTCAAAATTAGTATGTAAAGATGGGATAAATCTTTATAATATTACATAAGAAGAGATAATTTTTTGAGCTTACATCACTTCATTTAACCTCGAGTCATTCCAATTTTGGTCTCTTGTCTTGGTCTTGTTTGTTTTAACCATTTGAATCATTTATAATGATCTAGCTTATGTTTGTGATTAGGCTAGCGTATCTTCATTTAGAATTCTTCTAAACTGTGAACAATTTTCTTTTTGGTTGTAGGAACTCATTTGCTGGCAGTATTTCTATTTCAAAGGAGATTGAAAAGAAGCTTTAGTAGGTATTCAAATGACATTCATTTTCTTATATTTTTGACAATGTTAACAATGATTTTCATACATTCTAATCGAATTTGTATCAGTTTTTATATTTTTCATTCTAGTTTCGTCATCATCTTCCTTCATGTACTTCAGAAAGTTCCTTCTGTGTGTCGATTGAATAAGTGATTTTATTTTCTACTACATTTTTGTGAACTTGGTTTAATTTGGGTATTTCTTTGCGGTTTGAATTTTCAATCTAAACTTCCTGCATTTTTTATTTAAATGGCCTACATAATGTGACACTTGTTTGTGGTTTGAACTTCGGTTTATCATTGAATTAATATATGATGAGTTTGACTTATATTATATTTCTAATTACCTTAATTATATCAATCCGTTATTTCATTGATGCTCTCTAAAATGATTAGCTTCACTTTACTTTTCATGTGTGCATTTTTTTAAAATTTGTATATGTTAAAACCATTTATTAAGACATTTATTATATTTGGCACTAGTACATATTTAATATAGGTTAAATATCAAACTTTTAACATTAATTATCTTCTAACATATATGATTACAATTTCAGTTTACAAATATTTTAGATCACAACCCATAAACCTTAACCTATAACCCGTGATGGAGCTCCTGTGAGGCTCATCGATGAAAAATACCAGGAGTCTAGGAGTCACAACAAAAACTTGTTATCTTAAAAACTTGTTATCTTGATTCACAAGTCTTATCTTAGATGTTTTGTAATCTTTGGCGAACATAAATGATACTAACTAAGGAATCATTATTTCAAATTAACAGTTTCACAAAAATGAGTAATGTTGATAGATCTTGGATTTATAGATGGTTAACACCTGATGGTTATATTAAGCTTGAGTTGTTGCCGAACTTGAAGCTTTTATTCATTATGCATGTTCTCAAATTGCATATATGCATAGGCCAAATATCAGATGTTCATGTAAAAAGTGCAAATACAAATGTTTCCTTTCTACTGATAAAGTCAATGAGCATTTGTTGAGAAAAGTGTTTGTCCCCAATTATTTTGAGTGGACATGACATAGAAAACCGTTGATTTGTAACACCTCAAGGGGTAATCAAGCACAATCATTTGCAACTTAAATGAGTTTGAAGGGGGGATTAGAGTTAGAACAAATTATGTAAATGGAACTGAAAATCGATCCATGCAAATGGTTTATGATGCAGCCGGTAATAACTTTGAAGAAAATATCAAAAATCTTGAAGAAGAACCTAACTCATTTACAAAATAGTTTTTTGACTTACTACAGTCAGTTGACCAAGAATTATGGCCAAATTGTGAGACAATGACTTAAAATTGTCTTCAATTGCTCGAATATTGAACATAAAGTTTGAAGGGCATATTTTGGACTGTAGTTTTGATAAAATTCTTGAGTGGTATAATGAATTATTGCGTCCTGATCATACAATGGTTGATAGTTTTTACAATACAAAGAAACTTATTAAGGGTCTTGATTTGCCTGTTGAGAAGATTGAATATTGCAAATTGGGATGTATGTTGTATTGGGAAGATGATGTAGAATTACAAGAGTGCAAATTTTGTGGCCAACCAAGATTTAAGCCTAGAAAGCGTTCAATGAAACAGAAATTAGTATTTTGGAAGCGAGTGTATTATTTCCCACTAAATCCGAGACTTCAAAGACTATATGCTTCTATGAGATGACATAATGAACGCGAACAAGAAGACGGAATTATAAGTCATCATTCAGATGCACTGGCATGGAAACATTTCAATGAAACTCATCTTGAGTTTGCAGCTGAAAGTTGAAATATTAAGTTGAGATTGTCGACGGGTAGATTCCAACCTTTTGGACAATCTGGCCAGCAATATTCATTATGACCAATCATAATGACTCCTTATAATTTACCTCCACAGATGTGTATAAGGATGCATATATGTTCTTGACAGTGAATATGCAAGAGCCTTCAAATCAGATGTTATATTAGGAATATAGTGTTCAAACATATGATGTGTTTCTGAAAAAGATTTTTGTGTTGAGAGCAACATTGACGTGGACCATTAGTAATTTTTCGACATATGTCATGTTGTTTGGATGAAGTACAACAAGAAAATTAGCTTGCCCTTATTGTGACAATGATTTTGATGCATTTTATTTTAATTGTTTTATTTTTGCTATATTTCAATTTAAATTGATGTGTGAATGTTGGAATGAAAATATGTGTATTATGAATAATGATCATGGTATATATGTCTAGTGCCATATATGACTATGTTGAGTTTTTTTCTTTGTTCAATAGGGGGTAAATATCATAGAAATAGAGGAGACTCAACCGAAATTTTTATAAATTATAGTTAAGTTATAACATTTTATTATTATGCAGGAAAAGTTTATGGACATGAGGCCTACATCCCATCAATTGTTTTTACACATTCATACTAAGAAGCATGACAGTGTGACATTTGTCACCAGGCAATGTAGAGAACTTAATGTATGTGAAATTTATTCTTTAATATTCATTCCTAATAATTATCACGCGCTAATATAAACATTGCCTCATAATAGTACAAGAAAGCATTAAGCGACAATCTCATCACGAACAAGTTATTGATAAGAGTCAGACATATCTTGATGCAGTAGGTAGTATGGATTGTTGTGGAAGGATCTTCGGGCTAAGTTCATTTGCAAACACATATTATTCGCAATCCTTCAAGTCCAATACAACAACATCTAGTAGACAGCCGATAATGGAATAATACCATCAGCTTGAGAGCACAGTGCAGACGTTGATAAGTTAGTTACAATAGATGATGGAGTACATAGCTAAGCTCCAAAATGACATGGAGTAGTTGAAGGAGAGGGTTAGCACCTTACACCATCCACGATTACTAGGACAATAGGATTGTTGTAGTCATTTGGTTTGAATTACCAAACACTTATTATGTATAATTTAATGTTTTATTATCAATGAAGAAAATTTTAACTTTATATGATCAATCAAGTTTCTGTTTAAACAAAGTAAATATATAAATAAATAAAAAATATGCACAAATAATTCTTAATTGTTGAAATTATGCATTAATCATAAGATTGTGAAAAAAAATTAATGTCAGGATTTTAAAAAAATTAATACCTTTACGGATGGAATTTTATTTTTCGTTTGTAAAATGAGTTATATTTACCGATGGGTTATCATAAACCCTCGGAAAAATGTAACATATTTACGATAGACTCACTAATGGATTTATCTAACCGTTTGTATATTTACCTATGATCCTATGTATAACAATTACCGTCGGTAAATATACAGACGGATTACTCTTTCTATCAATTATTTTACTGACGATTAACACTTTTGTCCTTCGATAAACATATCGATGGAAAGAGCAATCCGTCGACAAATTTACCAATGGCCTCTTTAACAATGCCTTTGTTCATCAGTTAATTCTGTCGCTAACTTATATTTTCGATGCAAATATTAACGTTTCCGTCGGTAATTTCCGTCGCTAAACATCTGTTTTCTTGTAGTATTATTTGAACTTCTAGTTAGAATCGTACTGTCTTAGAAGAGGGTTGGGTTGAGATGAACTAAGCATGATCTAATCCACATCAAATCTTCTGTTCCAGTTATTTTGTTTGAACTCTGTTCTATTAAATCTTATCCATACATTTATGTGGGGTTCATATAAATATGTTGATAAGATTTAATGAAACTTGATAAAAATACCATAACAGAAACAGGAGATCTAATCATAATCTAATCTCACCCATTATATCAAAGTGATTAGTTGGATTTAACCCAACAAGTGAATGAAAATAAGGATGAAAATGAGTGAGTTAGTTATAGTTCGGTTGAATTCAACTCTTTATTTTTACAACTTGAACTCGACTAGTTATAATAAAACTATGTTATTTTTTAAATTAATTTAGACCTTTTGAGCTTAATTGGGTTAACTTTTCAAGTCGAATCTTAATCTTAACTTTGACTTATTAATTTTGAATTAGACTGGATCTAATTTATCATCCTTAAACACTGAACCATAAATGTTCTAAAAATTTGGAAGATGGAATGCTTGATAACGGTTAATTCTTTTTGCTAATGAATGTAAATGACCACTAATTTAAGAATGAGGAATCATTTCATATCATAGCATAGAAAGAGTTTCAATTATCATCCGGCGTTTCAGTATTTTTATTGAACTGGGGCTCTACATAGTGTGATATTAATCATATTTTTGGTTATCCCCATATGATGTCTTTGTGGTTATGATAAATCCAAGCATATTCAATGTAAGAGTTTGATCCGATGGATAAGTGAGTTTGTTTTTTATATAAAATTAAATTATTTGAGAAGTAAGTGAATAACTTATTATTCATCATTAACTCTTCCTAGACTCTAATAATGAATTGTTTAATAAGCCAACAACATAAAATTAAATAAAGGAATGTATCTAAATAGTCATTAAGAAGTTTAAACCCTAAAGAATTGAGAAGATTATGCACTTTGAAAATTTAAAGAATCCATACAACTTATAGTCCAAAACTTAATGTTCAGAGATTAAGATGATTCGCTTTAATGTTTTGTATTTTGGAATTATTGCAATTAAGTTCTTCAATCATTGCCTTCACCTATACTATTTAATTAAACCAAGATTAACAATTAATCAAAATTTAACATATACTTATAACAATTCATACGTTCTTTGTTGTTTTGAAGCATAAACAAATTAAAAAGTAAAAATGGAATCAAACTAAACGAGAATAAAAACTAATGATTAAAAACCTTGATTGATTCAACCGGTTTAACAGTAAAATCTTTAAACCGTCCAACATTTTGATTCGGTTCTTAATTTTTTGGTCTGATTTATTTTAACAATTCTTGTTATTATTAATAACTTCTTATAAATTAAAATAAATCAAATAAAATATCTTTTTTTAATTAAACTTCAAATTTTTCTATAGATAAGATAATCTCTTTTAATATTATTTTAAAATTTTTAATTTTATTCAATTTTTAGTTAATTTTATGATGGTCTAATACTGGTTGACTATTTCAAATCTTAAATATCTTGTCTTATTAATATGAATTCTGATCTGATTATTAAAATATTGATAACACCGGTCAATGTAGATTGATGAAAATATATTAGAAACCTCAGGAGGACAGGAACGGACAAAAGCTTATCCAATTGGCTCATTCAATAATTCCAAATTAGTAATTAACTTTGCTCGATGCTTTAAAGATTTATAGATAAGATAACCATAAAAATGACTCTGATTACTGTTTTCCTTACATTTCTGTTCCTTGCTATCTCTTAATCCTGGTATCTAGAAAGGAACTCATATAAAAAATATAAAAATCTAAACGAGTCTAAAGCTCGATTCGTTCAAACGATTTTTTCTAGGGTTACACATGAGATCATTTAACGGTCTTGTTTCTTCAAAACCTTTAGATCCTTCCAACGAGACTCCATGCACTGGGAATCATTGTTTTGAGCATAAACACCACACTTAAATGCATGAGTTGTGCCTCCACGTCCATTTGCCTCCAGTTTCAGACAACCATCTATGTAAACTCTCACTTTCGAAGCACCCACATCATGTATAACATTCAGCTTGAACCACTTGTCATAGACTTCCGACACTAAAACCTGGGACCTATAGTACATGAGCGAGCCATTGTAAACCCTCAGCATAAGCGTCGTTGCATGAGGAGGTGTTGCTCCAAATACTTGCATGATGCACACTCCTGATGTCCCCTTTGGCACGTATCCGTAACCCTCAAATTGCCAAATTCCGGAAGAATATTCGTAACCCTGAAGAAGAAGAAGAAGAGAAGAAAGATTTGACGTTATAAATCGAAGTAACTTCACACAGATCAAATTAGAATAGCCTTACATGTATGGCTATCTCTGTACGTGGTTTGGTTTGACTTGTAGGAGTGTGAGGTTTGTCTGTGGAGTAAACCCAGCATTTGTGGACTCCATTGATGAAGCTGTATCGTTGATCTTCAGGAACATCGTATGGCCTCTGGATGTTGTAGTGTGATCGATTCAGTGGGAGGGAAATGAACCCTTTTGTAAGATCATTAGTTCCTTGAGCCAAACATCGAAAGTAAAGGATGGTTAAGAAGAAGAAGAAGAAGAAGGTCGAAGTCTCACAAAAACTAACCATTGTTTTGAGAGGACAAGAAGAGAACAAGTTATTGCAGAAGATGGATCTTTCAGCTTGTGATGGGATAGGATTAGAGTATCATCGAATGATCCAAAGTGTTGTAAAATTATAGGAATAATGAAGTATGTAGATTGAAGATGGTGATATTTTTATTATTATCAATGAGTCATCAGCTTCTTCTTCTTTTTTTCTTTTTTTTTTATAAAGAGAAGACAAGCGAGATAATTACATGTTAATTCTAGGGTATTCATCCTCTAAGAGGATAGGTATGCAACTCTTAGGTGGGTGTTGAAAAATAGTGATTCTTAATTCGAACTGGACTGCGAAATTTGTAAGTCAGTCGCACATCGATTACTTTCCCTATAGATATGCCAAATAATCACGATCCAGTTGTGAGTGAACAGTTCATCAATGCTCACTACTAACAAGTTAAGAGAAATAGCTCGCGTCGTTGGGGAAGAAAGCATATTGGTCACTGTAATCGAATTCACTTCTAATTTAATATGGTGGTATCCCAAGTTCTAAGTCAGGTTAAGGCCTGAGAGCACTTCTCAAAATTCTGCTGTAATCGTAAAACACCAACTAAGGTTCTGAGTGAATCCTCCTAACCACACGCCGGAACTGTGTCGTAGCAAGCCACCTGCAGTGACCAAAAGGCGTGAGCTTTTGTTGGCTCCGTCCGTATTTAATTTCACCCAACCTTGGGAGTTTTACTCCAACAGATGAGCCGATCCCGTCAATTGCAATTACCTAGTCGAGTTCGTTGTTGCCAATCTATCGCCAGTTGAATGTGATGTACATATTCAATAATCTGATGATTTGGCGAAGTCCGCCAGGAAAAATGTTCATCGAAGAGTGCCCTATTACATCAAAACCAGAGAAACTACCTAGCACGCTGTGTCAAAGATAATAGCCTAGTCGAATCCCCCTACTAATCAGTGTGTGTAAAGATTTTTTTTGAGCTACTTCTGGTGGTTTAAAAAACTCTACCGAGATAACCTGAGGGGATCTATTATATAAGTTGCGGGCTTTAGGACAGTCTCTCATTATATAAAAAGAGGATTCCTCGAAGTGACAATGATAGCAAGCAACATCCAAAGTAAATTTTCTATACACCTTCTGTTAGTTAGCGAGAAGTTTATCATGTAAGCGGAGCCAAAGAAATGCCTGGATTCGTTGTGCCCCTGTCATTAGCCTTAATAATATGAAATTGGGAATCTGCCGACTAGTCATTTAATCAAAACCAAGATGTTGACATCTTTCTTATAGTAGCAATCAAAAGAGAACACATTTACGAATGATCTTGATGTTATTCCTTAAATATTATGACAAAACCATTAATCGTCCAACAATGAACAATCACTTCTTTATAGGAACCAGATTTCAAGCTTTTTATATTTCTTTAATTAGGAAATAAATAAATAAATAAAAAGAATCTGCCGGCAATGCTAGGCCATCACGTCCCCTTTTGTCCTCTTTCTTTTGTAGTTAAAGTCTAAACACAAAATATAAACAATTTATAAATTAAATAAATTGGATTAGTATAAGGGAGTTTGACCTTATGTTAATCATATATAGGGAGGTAAACTTTCTCGTGAATATTATGTTATTATTAATTTATTTGAAAAGATAAATTATCCATAATAGTTTTAGTAAATTACACATCCATAATTATATAGTTCAAAGATCTGGGAAGCTATTTTCTTGATATACAATAATCTAAAAGTTAATATATCAAAAAATATAAAAGATGGTGAAAAAGATATTAACTGAGAAATAAAAATTAAAAATTAAAATATTATCCGCTTTTTAAATCAAATTATAAAAAATGTCATTTTCTCAATATTAAAATGACAATATTACTAAAGTCCGATGTAATTAAAGTTTAACAAATTAAATTTAAATTAATTAAAATTTGGGACAAAATTTAAATTTGTTAAAGGTCAATTTAACATGATTGACTCAAACAATTCAAATTATTTTGATCTTGATCCAATCAAACTTTAAATTATTCCAACTTGATCATATTTAATTTAAACCATTTGGTTTAAAATTCGAGACACTTTTTATTTATTGCTGCCAATCTTCAACATTCAAAATTTATTAAAATTTGAGCTTGTAGTGATTGACATTCTAGTTATTATTGAGATAAACATATAATTAATTTACTAGCTAGACATCGACTCCAACAAGAAGTCACAGTTTCTTAAGGATTTTGATTCCTCTCCAACGAGACTCCATCCGATCAGAAGAAAAATCCTGTGCGTAAACCCCAAACTTGAAGTAATGTAGAGCTCCTCCATGGCCAGATGCCTCGTACTTACGAACTCCATCAACGTACACCTCAACTTTTGAGGATTCCACATCGTGGATTACATTTAATCGAAACCATCTTCCGTATAAATTTGGAACAATCGGAGTCCTATAATATGTTAGTGAACCATTGTATACTCTGAGCATTGAGGTTGTGGCATGAGGAGGATCAGATCCAAACACTTGCATTATACACACACCAGTTGTTCCTTTTGGCACGAATCCATGTCCCTCAAATTGCATGACACCGCTAGAATACTTGTATCCCTATTCATGGAAGATTGGAAGAACAACTTATAGTCCAGCATAATTCGTTTTAGGTAAGCAATCTTACTTCTGATTTAGTAAAGGTTTTGAATTGTTAATCACATACGTAATTAAGGTTTTGAATTGTTATAACAGTACTAAAAGATTTTACTTATATTGGATTTTAATGTTTGAGAGCATTAAACGATAACCTTTATGTTATATTAACTTCTTTCATTTAATATTGAATTGATATAACTACAACTTTTTAAAAGTCTCAAATGAGAGAGAATTAAGGATCAAATCTTTCATTACAATTTGATAGAACTCTAAATATTATAATTACCTTCAAACACTCTTAAAATGTCAGAACATAATCTCTATTTTTGTCTAAACATTAAAATTCAAAATGATTTATCTTATATTTGGTTGAAATTAATAATGTTTTAAAAATCAGGCAAAAAGTTAAACCGATAAGACAAGATGTTTAAGATTCAAAAGATTCAATCAATATTAGATTGTTATAAAATTGATTTAAAATTAAATATTTTAAAATATGATTAACGGAGATTATTAAAATAAATCAAACTGAAAAATTAAAAACAAAACTAAAAATCAATCACTTTAAAATTTTTACGATTAAATCAGTGAATGTATTAAATTTTTTAAGGATCGGAAATTATAACAATAACTCATAATCACAAACCACATCATTTAAAATTTTGGATTTAACCAAGTGAAAATTGTAAGAATAATGAAACAAAGAGAAAGAAGGAACTGTTTACTTACATTGACCATGATCTCTGTTCTAGGTCTAGTAGGGCTGCCTTTATACAGAGGCTTGTCTGTGGTATACACCCACAATCTGTGGACTCCATTCTTGAAACTGTAGCGTTCGTTTAGGGGCAAGTTATATGGCTTGTGGAAAACGTAATATGATCTATTAAAGGGTAGCTCTTTGAAGCCATGAATAGGATCCAAAGTTGCCCTTTCGAGAGAGTCTGAGCTTGGTTCCACAAAGTTGACGATAATGATCAGAAGAAAAGCTATGGAAACCAGGTGATGATTATTCATTTTCTTTTCTGTTTCAAGTACAGGACTCTGAGTTGATATAGAAACTCATGAAAGCTATGTATAGAACTGGCGAACTAATTAGAGTTTCCAGGTAAACTTTATTATTCTTTATAATCACAAAGTTAGTGCATGACAAGAAGAAGGTTAAGTTTTGCCAAAAAAGAGTCTTACGTTGCCAATTATCTAATTGTCAAAAGCAAAAGGGACGACTAGGAAGATTCCAACCTAGTTGGAACTCTGAATTGAACAATTCAAACAATATGCTTCGCAGGAGTCTTCCGTCCTCAATTATCTAATTGTCAGAAGCATAAGGGACTTCTAGGAAGATTCCAAACTAATTGGAACTCCGAATTGAACAATTCAAACAATATGCAACACGAGATAGCTTTCGTATGACTGTAAGAGATGTTAGGAAATTTCCTTTAATAAGATATTGGATGCAATTCATGAGTTTTCCAAAGGCTTCATATCTACAGGACCTAATCTCCAAGCACGCTGAAAATTTGTCTTAGAGTGCAAAAATTAGATTGCATTTAAGTGAATTAGTATATGATTAAAAATATTATATCTCAACTTATACATATATATATATATATCACAACATATTATTATTATTATTATTACATATTATTATTATTATTATTATTAATTAAAATACAAATGTCATATTCATGCAAACATGCAATGGTATTGAGAACAAGAACTTATTTTATCTAATGCCTCTCTTACACAGCAAGCTAGTACACTCATGTCTCTTTAATAGTTCAAACCTAGTGAAGATCCAACAATGGAGGTTGGCAGATCTACTCTGTCAGGGAGTTGGCCACATCGATCACAAACCGGTACTTGACATCAGACTTGGCGAGCCTGTCCATGGCTGTGTTGATTTGATCCATTCTGATCACCTCAACATCTGCAGTAATGTTATGCTTTGCACAGAAGTCCAGCATCTCCTGAGTTTCTTTCATTCCTCCTATGTTACTTCCCCCAACGAGCTTCCTTCCTGTAAGAATTAGATTGATGAAAATGAGAACAGAATCACTTTCAGAGGGGCATTACTGGAGAACTGTTCCTGTCAGAAATTATTCACAAAAATATCTGTATGAAAAAAAAAATTATGGTGACAAAAGTAGATATACAAATGTGTTATAATTAAAACACATTAAAAGATAATGAAGTATACCATTCTAATTAATTTGATTTACTTATAAATAATTATCTTTTTTCTTCTTTTAAGTATCAAGAAATAAATTCAAACATAAAAATAGAGTTTGTAAGAATCCAATCCTATTAATTATAATTAAGTTAACATTTATAACTTAAATTTAGTTCATAAATATTTGTATTATCACTTTTATTTTTATTTTAGTTGAATTCTGATCCTATTCTATCCAATTCCACACCGTTTTAAAATGAAACATCAAAATGCTTAGTTGCATTGACACAAAATGGATAAAGCTGAGCTGTAGAGTTTTGGGTTGAGTGCAATATTTTCTATATCTACATCTTTTATTCTTCATACTCATTCTACCATATTTTGAAAATAGTCTCTTTATTAGTTAGGAGCAAGCGAACTACTGTACCTGTCCATACCCCTGTGTTGGCAAAATTTCTAGTGATGTTGTTATTATTTTTATATTCATTCTACAGTGTAAGAAGCTGTCAGGATTACGGTTATACACTATTGCTATGAAACAAAATGCAGCTTACCCGATGTTAAAGGAAAAATTGAAAGTTCCAAGGGTTTATCTGGCAAGCCCACCATAATCAGTTTCCCATTCACCTTCAACAGACTGAGAAGGGGAGGCAGGGCATGAACTGCAGATACTGTGTCAATGATGAAGTCCATAGTACCAATAGCTGCCTGCACATTCATAGCAGAAACTCTGTAATATTTCACTAATTGATAATTCCAATGTGGGTTTTATAAAGCTCTTCAGGAAAATGTGTCCAAATCTCGAGCTTTGATGGTGCATACCTTCATTTTCTCAGGATCTTTGCTAACAATGAATGAATCAGCTCCAAGCCTATTGATGGCTTCACTTTCCTTTCCAGGTGATGAACTAATCACTGAAACTTTGAGTCCAAAGGCCTTGGCAATTTTGACAGCAATATGACCAAGGCCACCAAGTCCTACTACTCCCAAATGCTTGCCTGGCTCTGTTAGTCCATAGTATTTCATTGGACTGTAAACTGTGATTCCAGCACACAACAATGGTGCACCAGCATCTGCAGGCAAGCTATCCGGAAAGCATAAAACGAATCGTTGGTGGGTTACGATCATATTAGAGTATCCACCATAGGTTTTTGTTCCATCATGAGATAGTGAGTTATAGGTAAATGTAAGTTGAGGGCAGTAATTCTCCACATCCTGATCACAGCACTCACATGACTTGCAGGAGTCCACTATCACCCCAACACCAACACGATCACCAACTTTGAATCTCTTCACATTGTTTCCAGTTTTTGTCACGACGCCTACTATTTCGTGCCTGAAGAAAAAATTCACAAAGTTCCAGTGCAGATTTCTTTACATCCATTGCCATGATGAACATTTTAATATCTTCTATACTATCCGAGGCCTGCCTAGATGTGATTGTAGAGGGAAACTATTTTGAATGAACATGATTCAATACAACAACTAGTTCCTATACCAATACAAGATTCCAAGAGATCCTATATGTAAAACTTATGAAGTAGGAGATTCAACTGGACATATAGCTCTAAGTATGACATGATGCAAACTTATAGTTATCAGATGAATCAATGCTACAATGTTAGGGTAAGTTTTAAACAGAGCACCGTACCCTGGAACAAGTGGGTAGAAGCTGTAACCCCATTCATTCCTAGCAGAATGCAAATCTGAATGGCAAACTCCACAGTAAAGGATCTTTACAGTAACA
Organism: Erythroxylum carthagenense; assembly: GCA_026413575.1. Taxonomy (NCBI): domain Eukaryota; kingdom Viridiplantae; phylum Streptophyta; class Magnoliopsida; order Malpighiales; family Erythroxylaceae; genus Erythroxylum; species Erythroxylum carthagenense. The sequence goes on along the minus strand of JANZLD010000235.1, from coordinate 72,236,429 downwards.
TCATCATCCCCATTTTCCCTGTCACCAACAAAAGTAAGAGTTTGTCAATAATACCAACATTGATGTTTTAACAATGTCGTGATAGATTAAGAAAGAATTCTTAAGTTGACTTGTCAATAGGAATTTGGTGATCTACTTGTCTTGTCGATCCCACTTGAACATCAAATAGCTCTTTGAATAGTGGTCCAGTAGAAAAAATATCAGTCCTCGATATCTAACTTGATGAAAATGGAAGAACCGAAAAGAAAAAAAATTGAAAGGATCTCATCCACCAAGTATAGTTTTCTTGTTACCATCTTCATGGAAAACAGAACAAGCACATTACACTGATCCCCCACTTGTTCCCCATCAAATTTATTCCTTTCTGTCCAACTGAATTTGGAAACTTCACTAGGAATTAGAGTAAGCAGAAGATATTTGGATGACAAATTTCTCAGTCCAAAACAGAAGAAGTATCCATTGGAACTCAGGGAAGAGCTTAACTTACCAAATTAAACTCCATGCATAAAGAAAAATGTTCTGTGTGCTTCTTGCTATTTTGCAAGAGATCGATCTATGAACATGGTGACCCACCAAAACAAAAACACCAAAAAAATTAAAATCCTCGCAAGACATGGAGGTAAGGAGTTTCCTTCAAAACTTGGAAGTATTTTTTACTATCGAAGGTCACTATCCATTTTACACTCAAAATCAGTGAAAAGATATCATGACAAGATGTAAACTTTAAAAGAAAAAGATGACCCATGTCTCTCAAAACTCTTAAGCCAATAATCAAACGCAGAGAGATCATCATAAAACCATGGAAATGGAAGAAAAAATAAAAAAGCCTGGTTGAATAATTTAACCTTCGAGAGAAATGAAAAGGTGCAAGAGTCCCGGACTTATCTCTGGCAGCCCAACCAAAAGTCTTTTGAGGGTGCTCTTCTTCTGGTGATTTTCCCATTTTGGTTTCTCTTAATCCCTTTCAGCACGCTTCACACTCACTCTTCCTTAGGTCACAAAACCAACCTTTTTATATTTACAATCTACGGATCAGAGGACACTGAACCAGAGCAGTTATTATCATCAACCAACACCTCATCTTGGATTTATTATCTTACCCTTCATAAAAGAACACGTAGCAAAATAAAATATTGATTGTTCTGAAGTTATTTCCATTAGCAGATTTAGAATTTATGGTAATTTACAGGGATTTCTTGGCAGAGTGACAGAAGACTGGAGCAAGCCAAACCACAATAGGGTACTCAGAATCATGTGCATCAATTGCCATATGTCATTTTTGTTAAATTCAGATCAGAGTTTTGCAATTAATGAGAGGCAAGTTATACAAGATTGTGGTTGAAAACTCTAATGGCGGTCTGGTCACCCACCTTGGAGGTGGTAAGTTATACAAGATTGTGGTTGCAAGCTCTAATGGCGGTCTGGTCACCCACCTTGGAGGTGGTAGGTTTGAGCACGTAAATGCTCAGACTTTCACGCTCTTACGCCTCGTTACTGCCATTGCCTTGGCGATACGCGTCTCGTAGGGTCCAAGTACTGTCTATTTATGGAATTTTTATTGCATGAAATGGAATTAATTATCTATATCCAACATTATTGAAACGTTAAATTTATATATAAGTATGTCGTTGTCATCAAACCCAGTCCAAAGTTTCACAATAAAACGGAGTATGAAAAAGTCTGATAATATGCAACGTTATCTTTAAAAGTTAAAAATAATAATTAAAAACCTTAATTAATTTGTCCAGTTTAATTATAAAAATCTTGAATTATCTAACTTCTCAATTTAGTTTTCAATTTTTCATATTTGATTCACTTTATTAATTTTTGTTTTTAAAGACCGATTTATTTATTAATTAATCATTTAATTTTTATAAATTAATAACAGCCCCCTTAGTCTCGGAATGGATCATATGATTATTGTGTTCATAAGGTAAGATTAGTTTGTTTACATTTATTATTTCATAACTAAACTTATCGAGCCATTTTCTTTTAATCACCCTTCAAATCATGCATTGGCACATTTTTTGTACAACTAAAAAAATAATAACCCGTAATTGTTATTTTTGCATTGGCACATTCTTTATATTTTATTAAATAAGCATACACTTTTTTTTTTTTTTACATTCAAGTGTTAGTTCTTTAACAAATTTTATCCAAAAACAATAGTAAAAGAGTGTGTTTTGTTTAATAAAATATAAATACCTTTCTTAAAAATATTAAATTATATTTTTTTTTTTCAAGAAAGAGTCAAAGCTCATATCTTTTACCCTAAAACTAACACTATATTAGATGTTGGTAATTCCAAATTGGATATATCCTATTGAAAAATGAGTCAAAGCTCATATCTTTTTACCCTAAACCTAACACTATATTAGATGTTGGAAATTACAAATTGGATATATCCTATCAATAGTACTTGATGATACAATACCTAAGTCTTTATCAATTATTTCTCTTATACATTTGAGAAGGAAAAAAAATGCATTAACCCTCACTGTAAGAATTGCATGCGTCTGGATTTACCAAGGCTTTGGAAACATTCTCTTAAAGTTCCGGTCGCAAATTCTGACAAAATATCTAATATTAATAACTACCAAAAATTGGAACCCAATTGCCACCACATCCTCAACCATAACCTAACTAAAGCCTCATTTAATATAAAGGTTTGGTACCACCATTCCTAACCAATGTACACATTTGCTCTAACTAAGTTACTAAAATATATGTAGAACCCCTCTTCTCAAAACAACCTCAAATCTCTACTTTGCAAAAGAGTTTTTTTTCCTAAGTATTTATAATCAGAAGGAAAATTTAGAGAAGAGCTGTTCCTCCTCAAAATGAAAAGCAATACCAAAAGGTAAGAAAATGGGAGTCAAGCAGCATTTTTTGCTTGGTCTCACCCTTAAGACCATGGCTATTAATGATTTAATGTCACTAATTACGTGATTACTGTGTCAAAAAAGGGAAACAAAATATCACCAATGCCTTCCCTGAGAACCACCACCACCACCACCACCACCACCACTACCTTTGTTCCTTGCGAAGAAGGTGTTCTTTGGTTTTGGCAGCTCATGAATGTCCATGACTTGAATTGTTCTTTGCTTTTTGGCTTTCAGAGAGCAAGAACAAAAGACATAAAAACACACAACAATTCAGTACATGACTTGAACAAATTAATCAAACAAAACAGGTCAAAGCTTATATATATCAAACCATTTTCAGCTTGTTTGTAGTTCTGCTGAAGCCTTTTCATTGCTGAGGCCAGTCTTTCAGAATCAAAGTTACTTTCTTTCTGCTGTTCTTTCTGTTTCTGCAAACGACCATAAATGGCAAATGCCTAAGATCAAACTGATAATTACTAAGTTAAAGTCCAAAATTCATATTTAGCATTACACTACTCAGAAATGATAATGCAAGGAAAAGGCTAAACCTTTTGCGTCAAATCTCCAACATCTCAGGAGCCAAATTAAAGAAACTCATCTGACACACTTAGTACCTGTATACTTTGAGGAACAGGAGTTGATGCATTAACTGATTGTTGGAAGGGTCTGTTTAGAGTGCCTTTACGAGGAACTGGTTTTGGCTTTCTTTCTGGTTCTGAATGATTTTTGTCTGAACCAGAACTTCCATCTGATAAAACATTAATCAAGAACAGTAAAAGTAAAGTGTTGGTTACTTAAAAAAATGAGAATGACATGTAAGATCAGACTCATCTTTAGATCTGAATCTGTACTCACTGTGAGGATTTGGAGAGTAAACAAAATCAGGAACCTGAAGGAAAAAGACAAGGAACAGGAACCTTAAATGGGAACAGAAAGACCCAATTTTTCAACAGCTTTCTTCCAAACTCAAGTAAGGATTTTTCTTTCACCTGGTGATGTCCATTCTGGGGATTTTTCTGCAGAGGTGAGTCCCCATCAGCTGCAGAAACACTATGATTAACTTCCTCTTTTGGATTAAACCCTTCAAGTTTATCTTCATTTCACTTTGTTGGATTTTTTTCTCAAAAAGGCAAAATGCTAACTGTAAGTATTCAATATGATAATATTACCCATTAGACCAGATGATGCATTTTCTCCTTGTGGATTCAACCTCACCCATTCATCCACAATTTCTTTCCATTTCCTAAATACCAGATAACAAATTAAGTTAGGAGGGAGAGAACTCCTCTACTGCTCCTTCAGAGAACCTACATTTAAAGTTTCCAGAAACTGAATAGGCAATAAAACGAAAGATATCTTCTTTTTTTCTTTTTCATTTCTTGGTTCTTGAGGACCTGACAAGTTGCTTCACTAATCTCCTGACATCATTGGAGGGATACTTCCGTAAACGATTCACATGCCTACCAATATCAGTATCCTGAAATCAAACAACAATCAGGAAAAGAAAAGTAAATATAAGAAATAAGAAAGCAAAGTACAGAGAAACAAGCAGAATATTTGGTAACAGTTTCTTTTGGTTACCTTGAGTTCGTGAAATGTTATATCCATATCTGCCAAATTCTGAAGCAAATCAACCACCGAATCTTCAGGCTGAAACCCACCAAAGCATTCAAAAGTCAAAGCTGGAAAACCAAACCCAGAAGTCACTGCAAATTTACAAATCTAAAAACTGACACCAGACCAAGTTAGGATTATCGAGTAGTTGTTTGATGTCAAGAATCTTCTTTTGATTATCATCAAACAATCCTGCATAAGGATCCAACCCATCATCATCGTGATCACCATCATCACGGTCACTATCATCTCCATGTGGTGTAGAAGGAGACTCGGCTTCTCTTCCTTTTCTTTCATGGTTGTTCACCTTCATTTCACGGTCATTGCTGTTGATTTTTGCAGCTTCAACAACATCACCAAAATCGCAGTTTCTACACTTCTTAGTCAAACTCGTGGCGTATAATCTCTCCACAATACTATCTCTTCGTTGCTTGAGCTCTCCACCATGATCCAAAGATGCCACAACAAGCGCTGTGTCAATGAAAGTCCACACGTCCACACCTGAACTTTCGAGAATCGATCGAAAATCATCTAAATCCATGATTTTTCGATCTGGGTCCAGAAAATTCTGTTAACCCAATTCACAGTCTACAAGTATTTTACCAACGGACAACACAGCAGATTCTCAAAGCAGGTAACTTTGATCAGATCTAACAGGATGTGAGTTTTGTACAGAGAATCAATGAATCAGAATCTGACATCACAACCATGATGAAGATAATGAGAATCAAATGCAACCAACCAATGAGAATATGAAGAAGTGAAATACAAAGCAGAACCCACCACCAGATCTGACTCTAAAAGGGAAAAAAATTTGATCTTTCAATACCCACTGACACAGTTTAGGATAAAAAAGAAAGCTTTTCATTTCCTCAAAACTCCATGGAGCCAAACAGACAGCGCTTAGTGAAAAAAGCATGAAACTTGAGGACCCAAATAGAATAAATAAAATTAGGGCACACATGAAACTTCTTAACTAGTTGCTCTTCTCTTTTGGTTATTTTGTTTACTTCATGAGAAAATAACCTATTTTTTTCTTATACCAAATAGGAGGTTTGTTTTATTATTATTGCTTTATGGTTAATAATTTAATAAAAGAAAATAGTTTTATATGGAAATTTTGGGATTGGTTCTTTCCTTTTCTTTGGCAATTCCCTCTACACAAGAAAGTTTTGATCTTTAGTAGTTGAGGTAATGAAGAGTAAAGGATGACTTGTTTGTGCCTATAACATAGGTAGATTAGTTGTCTTAAACACCTATTACAATTAAGACTTAGTAAATTAAGAAATAAATCATAACTAATAAAATTTAATCATATCACTCACGTTATATCTTAGAGTGAATCATTAAAAAAATCTCTAATTTTATTCAATTTTTTGATACCGATTTTAACTTTAAAAAATCGTGTTATAATATTAAAATTTTTAATTTTTATAAAAATAATTCGACATTAAATTATTTATTAACATTAATGACAATGTATCATCTCATGTCACATCATATTATTATTTTTATCACATATTTGAAATTTAATAAAATATGTTAAATTACTTTCAATATTTAACCATACACAACCAAATTAAATATAACCGAATTAAAAACTTAATTCAAGCACCTGATGTAAAGAGATGCAAGTGAGTGTCTCCTAGGGTCCTGGCATGTTTACTTTAATTTTCCCAAACCATGCCAAAGTGAGTCTACATGTACTTCAATCAATAGCACTCCAAGACAAAATCCAAGTCAAATCTTCATTTTGTTTCAGATAGTTCCAATTAGATATAAAGTTTTAGTGTCATTGGTTAAAGTGGAAAGTTACTATTTCCATCGAATGGTTAGTGGATGGTTTTTCTCTAGTCATAATTTATTTGCCTTTTATTGCCTCATGCTTGGAAAGTTGTTGAAGGGGTTGAGGTTTCACAGGTGAAAAAATAATTGAATGTATTAATCATTGCAAAGAAGGCGAGGTTTCGAACAACTCTTTTATAATCGAAGTTTGATTCATAAAAATAATTTCTTTGTAAAAATATAAATGATAAATTGCGTCGAACAGAGACTTTTTTATTCTAAATTTTGTTACTAAAAATCATTATAGAAACAAAAAAAACAGTTTGTAATTTTCTAAATTTATTGAATTTATATTGATTTTTGTCTTTTTTAAAAGAATGAAAATTAATTTTGAAGTTTTAGTTAGTTAAAATGATATTTAAAAAAACAAATTAATAAAAATGAAATTAATAGTGAAATGTAAGAAAAAACTACAATATTTGGTCTTATAGCATAATAATTATTCCCATTAGTCTTACTGGATTCAAAAAATTGAATTTATGTATCCTTATTAGTAAAAGAAATAATAATTACATTAAAAGAATAAAAAGATAAAACATGAAGAATGGAAAAATCAAGCCACTTGTGTAAAGTGGGATTAAGGTCGAACTTTTTCTTTCATTTTATTCCTAAAAAAAGTAGTAATAATCTCGATAATCATGAAATTCTTGAACACAAACTCTAACAAATTTGCAAGTTGCAACTACTTTACATGTGTAACATAATAATTTTAAACAATCAAAATAATTATTTAAAATTATTTTGATTTTTTAACTGGTAAGATAAATGATTTATATTACCATCATCAAACTATTTTAGTTTTATTTTATTGCAAGAAATTAAGAGACTAATTTATTATGTTACTCAAAATTTCTAGTTTTGTTTTATTTTGGGAATTTAATAGACTAATTTGTTATATTATACAAATTAAATTAAATGGTAGTCTCATAATATAATAAAAAGAATAATTATTGTTTTAATTATTATTTAAAAATAAAAAATTTTATTATTCTTTATTAAATTGTAGAGAGAGCCACACATTGCATGATGTGGAGATGCTTCATCTTTTTGGGTGGGACACACTGCAATGGTCAAAATTCGCAACTGTAGCATATTCTACTTTATCCGAATTCCGGTCCAAATCTCATCCCCACCAACTAGTCTCTACTGTGTCACCATCCGATATTCGACGTCACACAGGCAATCAACTAATCTAAATTCCTCATGAGTGCGACTCTATTCTCAAGACTCGAAACTGAGACCTTGATTAAAGATGGAGGAGCTCCAGCCACTCCACCAGAGCACCCGCGGGTTACTATATCCCTCCTTCAACCTTATAATAACACACATCTTGATAAAGATGATGCTTTTGATAATGATTTTGTAGCAGTGGTTTCTGTCCTGTTCAATTGGATATTAAGATTTATGCATTTCGGTTTTTGACTACAGAGCAAACATTTTATGTAGAGCGATGGTGATTGTCATAACATTAATGGCCTGTTAAGATAATCCATTACCTGAAGATTGGTCAAAAGGAAGAAAAGGATCTTCTCCGATCCATATCGAGTGTTATTCTTAAATGAAGAAAGACGAAGGCCTGAAACCAAATGCTTTCAAGAGCACCTGTGAACTGGTAATCTGCACAAAATGTTAATAGGAGAAGCACTCGAGAGTTCACTTGTATATTTCTTTCTACGGATCTTTTTCTAGCTCCTCCTCACCATTGTCACCTTCCTTATTGTCATGCCATGAAAAGACAATTCGTACTAACAATTTGTTTTCTGCGTAGGCCCAGTTATAGTTGCGCTTCTCTTTCTGATTCTGACAATTCGCCACCTGACAAGGAAGATTCGTTAGCAGGGCACATCTTGGTCCGTCTTATGCATTAATTCTCTCTTCAACAAAGAATTCAATCCCTTTCAGCTGGAACTCAAGCTAATGACGAGACCTAGTTCCTCCCATGGTGAATCAGGTTTGCATCCTTCTTTGATACATCATACAATTTCTGATCAGAATTCCTTAAAGGATGAGTACTTATACTACTGTCTTGACGATCAGGACAGGTAATATCCAGGATGGAAATGTTTCGGAAAAATTGAGTACGCCCGCTTTTCGATATCAATGCTATAGCCAAGTCTATCAGTGAACTTTCCAAAAAGCTTGTGGCAGGCATCTAGCATTTCATTGTTGAATATCTGTTAAAACATTTTCTGGTGGAAGGCAAAACTCCACCATGCATGATGCTCTGAATTCTTTTTTCTCCGCGCGTGTTGTTCAGGTGGTTGGTTACATTTTGACTGTTTGCTACAAAAGATGGAGCTCATCCATTCAATTCGGATGAATCATCTGAGACAGTATTCTTATCATCAGATTGAGAAGCTTGAAAGGTGAAGGTGAAGATTTTGGAGGGGTACTCTTCCACTCACCTCTTTTATTATATTAGCATATCCACCGCCACGAACAACACTTTCACGGAGAGATTTGAGAACCGAAGGTTCTTCTTTTTGCGTATTCAAATCCCATCTCTGTCCTGAACAACATCAATCAGTGCTTATAAAAGAAGAAGCACAATTTACGACGTATAAAAACTTAAAAGAAATTTCAAAAAACGTCACATAATATAATTTGTGATGTTTTAAAATACATTACGGAATATAGTGAAAATAAAAAGTTTCTGCTACATTTCTCATAAAACGTTATGAAAAATACAGACATTCTACGACATTTTAAGAAATATCATTAAAAGATTAGTCTTTTTATATTGTTTTTTAGAACATTGCAAAAAATCACATTTTTTCGTTTTTAGAAAATATCGAAGAAATTCACATTTCACGACATTTTAAAAAACGTAACGGATTGCTTTATGTGAAGTTTATACAAAAACATCACAAATAGTTATATTATTTTTTAATTATTATTATTTTTCATTTTTAAAAAAATTATTTTAATTTAATAATTTTTTAATTTTAATGATTCGGAAAACCGTTAATTTCTTCTCTTTTTTTTTTGAGGGGCCGTTAATTTCTTAATACATAAACATTTTTTTCCCCAGGGTAAATGTAAAAAATAAAGAACTAAGCATCCTACCATGTCCTTAGGTTTCCAAGATAAAAATGATTGTCCTATTTCAATTATTTACATTACCCTAATACTGTTAGATCCTTCTGTCACATTGAACTATCACTTTTTACTCAATGTCAACTGTGTAAAAGATTACTCTGAATCGCTTGAAAATGTCGAGACATTAACAGCTCAAATCTGAATACAGATTTTTACATTATGTTGTGATCTTCCCATTCCTTCTTGAAAGCCTACTTGTATCATTACCAGTATGGTTCATGAACATACAACGATATCGAACCCAGTGGAGCTAACTCAACAGAAACAAAAATCAGAAGAAGCTGAAAGATAAGCCAACTTTTAGCAAACTAACAGATAATAAAGCCAAAAGAGAAACCAGCTTTAGCAAACTAATTTATGGTAAATCAGCTTCGAGACTTAATTCTGTTTAAATACATAATCAACATGTCATTCCAAGTATCTGTTATTCCAGGTAAGCACCAATGCATACAGTCATCGTGTCTCTTTCCACCGGCTGTCGATGGATGGGCATCTGCTCTAAACTCACTCAGGCGAGTTACATCCAATATATGAAAATTTGACCCCTCAACTGCCTTGACGACATGCTGATTCACCAGACGTGATTCCACATTTGTCCCATTGTTCTTCACAGAAAATAGCTCTTCAACCTGAAAGG
>JANZLD010000235.1:72192563-72209764 GCA_026413575.1 Erythroxylum carthagenense | reverse complement strand
TTATATAAAATATTAAAATAAATATAAATGAAATAATTTATTTTTAAGTTTTATTTTATTTATAATTATTATTAGTAATAAAAATATTTATTATTATTTTAAAAATAAAAATTAAAAATTTACAGTAATTGTACAAGTTAAAGCAAATAAAATAACTAATTAAAAAACTTTGAAAAAAGAGAAAAACGAGAGATAGGAGGGTGGGAGATTTTAAAATTTTGCAAAAAAGTCTCCCAATTTTTTGAAATTTTCGATACCGACTAATATTTGGTCGGTATTTTAAATACTGATTGGTACCATCTGAAACGAGTTAGTATTGATCGACCCTTTATTTTGTACAGATTTTAATCCAGTACGGTACATACCGACTGGTACAAAAAGTCCTACCATTGCTACCGCCACCGCCACAGCTACCGTAATAGCAATAACAACAACAAATAATAATAATAATAATAATAATAATAATAATAATAATAATAATAATAATAATAATAATAACCCTTTTTCATATTATTATTATTAACCTTCTCCTTCTTTTTCTTTATCTTTATCTTTTTCTTCTTATTTTTATTATGATTATTATTTATTTATTTATTGATTTCCTCCTCTCTCTCTCACTCTTTCTAGCTCTTGTTCTCTCTTTTTCTCTCTCACTTACTTTTTTCTAATGTTGATCATTTAAAAACAATCTTTCTACTAGTTAGAAGTGAGAATGTATTATTAGATCTCTTCAGACCGTGTACTATTTTATATAATTTTTGAATATTAATCCAATAACTATATTTCTAATACATAATCATTAATGTATTTATCACAATACATTAAAAAATTATATTGATAAAGATGTAGAGATATTCAACCCTCGAAATATCAATCTTTACATTGCTCCGTCAGCCGCACCAACGAAACATTAATGAAGACAAGTTTTTGAATGAGTTATTTGATTTTTAAAATTTTGGAAATTTAATCGAAAGCTTTAAAAAATTAATAATAAAGTGAAAAAAACCAAAAAAATTTATTATTTTAATATATTGTTCCGTAGTTTTAACATATTATATTTTATTAAGCTACAAGATCCGATAGTAAAATTTGAGTAATTTGTTATGCTATTTTAACACCAAATCCATATATTTTAAAATGTAAGAAATTGGAAAATGTTAAGTCAATTTCGGAATATTAAACACATATTTTTTAAAATAAGATTTACTGTTTATAAAACAATAAACTTCCATTCTCCACATTAATTAGCAACTTTTCTTGATAAAGACAAAAAAAGAAAAAGAACAAGGGCATTCATCGTATTAAAAGTTAAAAACCGTAAGACTAGTAGCTTCGAACAAGAACCCGTTCAAAACGCTACTAACTAAATAAAACCTATTATACATAAAAAGGGGCTCTAGGTCTTTGTAGGATAAATTGCAATAATAATTATGCGCATAATTACAAAAGTATAAAAAATAAAAAACGATATAAAAATTTAACGAGGTTCGGCCAATAATGTCTATGTTCTTGGGTAAGAGCAGAGAGAAAATGTTTACTAACAAAAAAAAAATGATACAGATAGATCACTTTTACAACCAGGTTTTATTTTCTTAGCGAAATAGATCCATATCGTGGGAGGCTTTGCCTCTCCTCGAAATCAGTGTCAGGCTTTGGGCTTGGGATTGGTGGCCCAAGCTCTTTACTTCCAACATAGATTTTCGTTTAATGCCAATTCAGGTCGCACCACGACCTTATTGAATCAGATCGTCGTTTGGATCCGCCAAATTTCAAGACAAAATAACAATAGTCTAGTACTATTGCATTAGCGTACAATTGCATGCAATAATATGAAGTTTGAGGACTTTATTTACTAGTTATGAAAAGCTGCTCTGGTTCTCTCACTCTCTCCTCTCCCTATCTACACATTACCATTTTATCCAAGTTCACATCGTGCTCGCTCCAAAATGTCATGTACTCTATTGTGGGGAACACTCTTAAATCATAGTCAGAAGTATTAGTTAACTAATCACTAAGTATAGATAAAGAGAAAAACTTGATGGAGATTAAACTACTCTTGTATGACTATATTAGCACAAAATAAACTCTTGGGAGTTGTGAATTAGGCAATTTTAGTGATGATGATGATGGCTCATTCTTTGGATAGAAATTCACAATTTGAATGGAGTAAATAGGATTGCCAATTAGGGGTTTGGATCAGGTCAAATCTCGAGTGCAATTGAGTTTAAATATGTGAATTTGACTTAGATCAAGTTTAAATTGATACAACAATTTTAGGATAGATTGAGCAGGACTTTAATTTGATCCAAAAATTATAAAACTTGAATTTGACTTTGATTATACTTGCATACACGAAATTGAATGAAACCGAACTTAATTCATTGACTTTAAGAAGAATCTAATTGATATGCCATCCTTATGTTGAGATATGAAACTTGATAATATATTTTGGACTTTGTACCACGTCTATGATCACGGATCCAACTCACAATAAAATATGTTCTATTCTCTTCGTATGTCTATGTCGAAAACAATTCACAATGAAATAAAACTCTAGCCGCCTGTGGACGTAGTCAAATCTTGGTGAATTACGTAAATCTGTGTGTGCTTGTGATTTTCATACTTATTATTTGATTATTGTGATTGATCGTTCATAACACCCTATGGGTCAACGAACATGGCCTATTGGTAGCATATCTGAACCTATTTAGGCATCTCTATGCACGATAGCAAACGTATTATAAATAGGATCAATTGCTTTTATTTGCCTAAAAATGTTCTTTATTTGATGCTTTGATTAGCATTATATATTTAAATAATATTTGTCTTTTTAAAGTGGCCCATTAATCATATTAATCTCCGGTAAAAAAAGAAGGGGCTAATGAACATGAAAGAAAAGAGGAACCTAGAATTTTGATCTTTAAAACTTTAGCCAGATCTTGTTGGAATAAGATATATGAATTAAAGAAGAATCTAAACCAAAATCCATTCTTACTGCTTTCTAGTGGTCTGAATTCCCGTTAAAATCAAAAGAAGGAATCGTATAATCGTAATTAATTTATAATAACTATACTGTTCTACCGTCATTGACAAGTTGCCATTGAACATAAAAGATTATACATTGACTTAAAGAAATAATTCTTTCATGGATGGAGGCTGATAGTAACATAGTGAATCGACCTTAATTATTTGTTCCCACTCCTCTAATTTCGGATTAGTAGTTCTTTATGATACTTTTTTAGTATAATACCATCTTCTAAGTTTCTCTGCATATATAGAATAATCCTGATATATCTAAGTAATCAATCACCATAACATATATTTTATATATCACTACTTTGTTTGAGGTATGTGCGAAATTAGGAAAATAAAAAGAAATCAAGAAAGTTCAAGCAAATCCTTAGTTGCTTTCACGGCGATTTTTAAATCTCAGGTGGGGACGTGTGCTTAGAATTTTATTAATGAAATAAGAACTCAATGTGAATTCAATTTTACTGTAAAATAAACTCTTCTCAGTCAGGAAAAGTTGGTCCAAACTTGGGAGATTTAAATAGTATAATTGCTAATCATAGTCTTTGGTGGCACATGCCAATTCCTCCACAGAAGAATAAATATTGAAACGAAATTACATATTAATTTCATAAATAATCAATACAATTGATTAATTATAAGATTGTAACATTCTATATTCAATAATTATGTGAGCAAATACTTGAAAATTGAGAAATAATTAAATTCATTGTTGTTCTTTTGTGAAGCAAAGTGACAGAGACACAGATAATTGAGATACAATTAATTCTAAAACTAGTTAATTATACAATACAACGAGAGTCAAACAAAATAAGATATAACAACATAGTTAATTCCAGGAAAAAAACTAGAACTAGAGGTTCTACCATCTTCTAATATGAGAACTTAGTTGATACGTCACTTGATGAGCTGCCAAAGTTTCCTTGATCTAGTAATGCAAATTATGAATAAGAGTGTATTTGTCAATTCTCTTCTACTAATGAATCCTTTGCTCTCTTTCCCTCTAGATAACATGAATTGCACAATTGAGGCCAAGACTTAGAGATATTTTGCTTCAGCCCATTCAAGAACCTTGTTCCAATTGGATTCAAAGCAATATTAGTTTAGAGAGTGCTGAATGCTATTCCAAATAGGGGTTGTGAATTCGCATTATTCTTTCTTCGTCAATATTGTAAAAGTCACAAAGAGTGTTAATAGAGTCATAAATTATGTCTTTTGTCTTTAATCTACCTCTAGTTGCTAACGAAGTTGTGAATGAGGCTTTGGGTTTCAAAGATGCTTTCCATACTATATTGAACCATGATATATCTGGGCGTAGGAGGTTCGACGGCTATAATGCAGAGGGAATTTAAGAAAATCTTATTAAAATCTTGATTTGTGTAATTTTTTGGTTTGATTTATTTTAATAAATTTATTATTACAAATTGATTGATTTATTAATTTTCTGACCAATCTTCATAAACCAACCAATTTTTATAAACTAGAATATACCTGTTGGCTTTCATTTAATATTCTTCTTATTCAATTAAACTTCAATTTTTTCGATAAGTAATGATAGTTTTTTTTTTCAATCTTGTTTTAAAATTTTAAATTTTGTTCAATCTTTATTCTATAATAATTTTATGACAGCCTAATATTAGTTGAACTTTTCAAGCTGAAATCTCTTATCTATAGTTTAATTTTTGATCCAAATTTTAAAACATTACTAAAAACATAGGATTAGAGCTTGGTTATATAAAGTTTGTGTTTCACTAAACGAATCCACGACCTAGTTCACAAGTCGTTCTTAGTTCTCAACCAACTTGGTTGTTGGGTGGGTTAATGGACAATTCTCGAACATTGATAACAAATAAGGGTTTAGTTATGAATGTAAGAAAAACTTAAATTAATCAAATAATATCCTATTGCAACTTTTAATCAAGTTATCTATCTATTGACATTAGGTATTCCAAGTGATTTTCTAAGATATTATCGGGTCGTTTGCTCGTTATTATTGAGAGTTTAGTCCTCTTTTCCCACTTCGACCATAATTTAGCCCTTGGTCAAATAAAGTTTGTGTTTCACTTGAAAAAAAAAGCACGATCTAGTTCAAAAAGCACTCAAAGTTAATGTTAAAAATGAGACAGAAAGTTTAATTTGTATTAGATAGTTATAAAATTAGTTAAATTTTAAATAAAATTAAGTTTTTTAAAATAAAATTGAAAGAGACTATCTTTAAGTTAAAGTTTAATTAAAAAGAAAAACTGTTAAATAAAAATTATTTAGTTTATTTTGTTTTATAAAAATTAACGATTTTATTAAAATTAACTGATTAATTAACAAACTAACCAATTTTTAACAACAAAATTGTTAAAACAAATTAAAATGAAAAGTTAAAAACTAAAATAAAAAATTAGCTCTTTTAAAATTTTTAAAATTGAACCATTCAAATTGATTGAATTTTTTAGTGTTGATCCAAATTGTTGGGTGCGTGCCTCCAATCAGGCCAGCAACTCGCAAAGACTGTTGTACTGTAAGTACTAACCAGGGTTGTAGAGGCATGTTAGCTCCATTTTAGGAAAGAAGACCTCAAAGAATAGGAAATAAAAGTTGTGCACGCATTTTATCCCAGAGGGTATTAAAAGGAGACAAAATCTTCTGTTCAATTTTATGGTGTCTTATTGTGTCCAGTGAATCTCAGCTATTTATTTATGTGAGACTCGTATTTATTTATGCAGGATCCATATTTATTTATGCAGGATCCACGCGGGATCCACATAAATAAATGACTGAGATTCACTGAACACAATAAAATATCATAAAATTGGACAGAAGATCTGAACTCTACTAAAAGAGGTATACAAGTTGCTTTCAAGGTTCCAATCTTTATAATTACTGCATGAGTGTTGATTTTGATGAATAGAGACACCGGCTGTCATCTTTAAGTGGTCCCTCATATTAAAGCAGTGACAACACAAGTCCCAATAAAAAAGACGAGAGAGTTTAGTGTCCTGTTTGGTGCTTCCTCTTCCCTTGCCCTCTTACGAGTTGAACTTATATATACCTTATTGAGCTCACATTATACCTCCATTGATATGCTTCTAGACAGCAAAACTAGTAGCTATCAGTGAATTTGAAACTACTCATCAAAACTAGTAGCTATCAGTGCAACTATCTCTAAAGCTCAAATTTCCTACCCTTTCATTGTTTGTGATGGATGCTAAAAAGCCTTGTGTCGCAGTAATTTTGGTTCAGGCAATATATGCAGGCATGTTCTTACTTTCGAAAGCTGCTTTCAATGGGGGAATGAACAACTTCGTTTTTGTCTTTTACAGACAAGCTGCAGCAACCCTTTTCTTAGCCCCTCTTGCCTTGCTCTTCGAGTGGTACACTCAATACTCAAATTTCTTCTATTTCCCTGCTTTCCTATTCAGCTTTTTATGCATATACGGAAATTGCCAATCTTATGAGATTGATAATGATTTTACCTATGAATTATAGGAAAAATAAGCCACCCCTATCATTTGTGACCTTCTTCAAGATTTTTATGCTCTCGCTTTGTGGGTACGTGTGTCTTTCGAAGTTTCTTCTTCCAATTTCATGGCCTTAGTACATATATAAATATAAATATATCAGTATATACACTTCAACTTCTACTTGATTCTTGTGGTAGGATTACTTTGAGCCTAGATCTATATGGGATCGCTCTAGTTTACACATCTGCGACTTTGGCAGCTGCAACTACAAATTCCCTTCCCGTCATTACCTTCTTTTTGGCACTTTTACTAAGGTAAAGCTTTTAGTCTTATCAACTGTAGCATATAATTACTGCCATGTTTGATTTGTTGTGCTAAAATACGAGGAGAAAACCTTTAAGGTATTGGAGGTTTAAAGCCATCAGATATTTCCTAGTGCGTGTTTTCATGACCCCACTATCTGAAACTAATCAACTGACAATCAAATTCATGTTTGGATTGCTGCAACATAGCCAAGCATGATATGTGCGTATCCATGATAATTCATGCATTCTTAAGTTTAGGGCATGTACGATCTTCCACTTCTTCCATTGCTAGAGCTCTTAGTACATGAAGATCTGTGGATGATCACCTGGTGATTCTTGAAGTTGCTTAAGCATTTAGAAGTGCTTTGTAAGGGGATAGTTTGAGAACCAATCTTGGAGTGAAATCAAACAACACAGTTGAAGGTTAACAAAAGAAACACAACTAGAACTGTAATTTACAATTGAAAGGCATAATATTGTCTTATATGTATTAACAAAAGAATAGTATACACTTTTAGATTGAGATGATGAAGACAAGAAGTGACACTAGTAGTAAGACTAGTAATAAATAACTCTTAATAGACTTCTAATCTGATTTAACATTAAAAAAGATGATAAATAATGATTTAAACATTTATAATAGTTATAGAGCTGATAATAATAACAACAACGACCCGCTGCGCGTCGAGTTTCAAAAAGTCCAATGAATGTAGCCTTATTCATAAATAATAAAGAGGTTGTTTTCGAAAATTACAGGGATATAGATCATAACAAACGTTTTTATTTCATATCATTCTATTTTTTATAAATTTTGGTGGCGGAACAACATGAAAAAGAATTATTAGTCTAATAAAATATTTTATAAATAAAAGTTTTAGAATC
This sequence comes from Erythroxylum carthagenense, assembly GCA_026413575.1. Lineage (NCBI taxonomy): Eukaryota > Viridiplantae > Streptophyta > Magnoliopsida > Malpighiales > Erythroxylaceae > Erythroxylum > Erythroxylum carthagenense. The sequence continues at coordinate 72,202,092 of JANZLD010000235.1, read as the reverse complement.
TATAATATTTTAATCATATATATGCCCTTATTGGCCATATGTCAAACCGAACCATTCCCTTCCTATTCTTAACATTTCTTACAATTGAGGTTTGATCTAATTGCTTCCCTAGTAATCGAAATTCAACCTCTGGTAAGTACATCGGATTATAAATAATTAAAAGAAGGAATCACAAGTAAAAGAAAGAAACTGTCGTGAAGTGAAGCACATGAATGAGGTTGAAAGAGTACATACGGTTAAAAAGATATTTTTCCCATCAACAACTTTATTTCAGTATCAAACACATGTAATTAATGAGTTTAATTTTTCTCTTTCACATGTCGCTAAGCTGATGACGTTAGGGAACATAACTATCGAACTTTGCCATGTGCCATAAAACCTTATCAACTATCCTTAGGGGGCGATACTAACAAGTCATACATTACCTGCCAGATATCTCATCGGGACCTTCCTAGCTTTAATAACTATGGCCTGGTTTCTTAAATGCTCAGGAATAAATTGCTTTCGTTCTGTTTTGGCTGCATGTTTCATGTGGTTTTATGCACTTTTTGGGGCATAGCATCGAGCCTTTTTAAGACACTGCTTAAATTTGTGGTTTTAACAATGTTTATGGCATTTCAGCAATGTACTTTCTTCTTCTCCTTCTTTTCTGTTAATTATAATTTGCAATAGTGTTTTCGTATTATATCACGTATCAATCAAAAAATGATACAAAAATAAAATTTATTATAAATTAAAAATTATATGTAGAAGTTGTAAATATAAAAATATTTTTGGTTAATAATTATTCTAGAATGTATCCAAAGCATAATGTATATGTAACTAGTATCACCTTAAACTGTTAAAACCTTGGAAGTATCGACGCTTTATTTGGTCTGGCTTATGCAAGGCAACCCTGGTCCATCCACCTCTGCCGGTGCTCTGTGGGGCACCTAGTACTTATATATCGAAACATGTCTTGTGTTGAATTTGGTCTTATTATACCTGAGACATAGTCAATTATTATTGATGTCCGTAATGGAACCAACAAATGGGTTTTAATATAATGATCAAATCGGACAAAAGTTGGTATCTTGCCTTGTTCTTAAGTTTGTGGAAGTGTCGATTTCAGGATGGAGGTCTTGAAGTTGAAGACAAGTTCAGGGATAACCAAACTTGCAGGAATACTAATCTGCATGTCTGGAGTAGCAACACTCGCATTTTACAGAGGTCCCATCTTTCATTTCCCATGTCTCCACGACCTTTTTGGACATCACAGGAACCAAGTACTGGAAGCACATGTTTCTTCTGGAAAAACGTGGGTAAAAGGTTGTTTCCTTCTGCTCATGTCCAACACATTCTGGGGCTTGTGGCTTGTGTTGCAGGTAAGTATTAGTCATGACTCTCTGAATTTTCTTAAATCTTTCACGTGTTTCTACTCGGTGGTTTATTATCTGAAACTGTTTTGAGACAGGCAAGGATTCTAAAAATCTATCCATCCAAGCTTCTCTTGACCACTCTTCAGTGTTTCCTGAGCTCTATTCAGTCTTTTGCCATTGCCATTGCTTTTGAAAGAGATCCTAATGAGTGGAAGTTGGGTTGGAATGTCAGACTTCTCGCTGTTGCTTACTGTGTAAAGCTCCCTTTCCATACACATTCTACAACCCCTTTGCTCTTTCAATTTCAAGCTTTCGTTTAGAGAAATAGCAAAAATTATACATACCACAATTCATGAAACCTTTTATTAGAACTATATTTGATTTTTAGAATTTGCAACAAATTTTAAAAGGAACAACTGAATAATTATGTTTTAATTAATTCAAGTGATTTAAGAATTATTTTAAAAGTAATTGTGTCTAAATTTAAATTAAATTTAACGTTTAATTAGTTAAAATTATTTAAAGAGAATTATAATAAAATGAAGGTAGACTAATAATTTTTTCTATTGTAAAAATTTTATTATATCATTGGAAGTATTTATCTTTTTGTATTATAACATAAAGTGATATTAAATTAGTTAATGCAAAAAAATTTATTCAATCCATAAATAATCATTTAAGACGAGTTTGAGGAAAATAAAATTTCTATTACAATAATATTCTTCCTTCATTATTATTTGTGTGATTGTATAAGTCCACATGAGCTCATCATTTTTCCAACAGCTAAATTAAAGTTTGTGTTGTTTCAGGGAGTTGTAGTGACCGGGGTTACATTCTATCTACAAGCATGGGTCATAGAGAAGAAAGGGCCAGTTTTCCTAGCAACGACAACACCATTAAACCTGATCTTTACCATCATATGCTCTGCGTTTCTACTGTGCGAGGCCACAAGTTTAGGAAGGTAATTACACACCCATAGATAAGCAGCCATTTAAAGAAACCCCGTAATTAATGTATGAAGGTTGAGAGATTTACAATCTTTTCTCTTTGCTTGTTCTTGCAGTATCCTTGGTGGGTTATTGCTAGTTGGAGGTCTTTATAGTGTTTTATGGGGAAAAAGCAAAGAAGAGATGATGAATAATGAGAAGGAGACTAGTGCAGTATCTACAACTGAACGAGAATGGTCTGAGTTGAGACAAGTCATGCCTGTGCCAACTGATAAGGCACTGTCGATTGTGTAAGAAGAATATAAGTGAAATGCATGCAGGTGGATCACCATGTGTATGTTTCACTCTCTCCTTCGTCCCGAGACCCAAGGGTGCCAAAACCATACCCTTTTGGAAGAGCAAACGTATAATTATAAATGATAGAGTGAAGGGTAGAGAGTTTTGTAAAATTGACTCATCAATTATTTAATAAAAAGTAGATGAGTTGTATATACACCAAACTTTTTTCAGCAATGTCCGGTTCATATGTTTTGTTATCACATTTTATTGTGGTCTATATCTGAATATGAAGTGTCTGACAATACTTTTATTTTCGCAAACCTTTAAAAATGGATCACTCATGTACTTCCACCATTATCTGTATAAAGACGCTTAATCCTTCTGTCTGTTTGAGTTTCTACTATCTTCTTCTATTTGAGGAAAACTTCTAGCATTTCATCCTTATTCTTTATAGTATATACCCATACTCTTTGAAAAAATCATCAAAAAAGGTCACATAATATTGTTTTCATCCCAAAACAACTGTTTTAGAAGGTCCCCATATATTAGAGTGAATATAATCTAAAATACCATTTATATCATAGATTGCACTGTTAAATTTCAATCTTGTCTACTTCTCTTTAATACAATGCTCACAGAAATCTAATTTGCAAGCCTGAGCTCCTTTCAACAATTATTGATTTACTAATATCTTTAAAAAAATTTCACTTGCATGTTCAAAGTGTATATGCCACAACCTAACTACTTCTAGCTCTTGATTATCATTAGAAGCTGTTGCTGTGATTCCAATAACTGCATTACCTTGGTAATAATACATGTTATTGTTTATTCGAATTCCTTTCATTACCACAAGTACACCAAAGATGACTTTTATTACTTCATTTGATGTATTTACAATATAGCCCTTCAATTCTAGGGCTCCCATACAAATGAGATTCTTCATCAAACTTGACATGTATTTTACATTTGTCATAGTCATAGTGTTTCGTAGTGATTTCTTAAGCAAATTAATCCAATCTCAATTGCAGTGCAGTGATTGTCATTTACTGTGTAGACAACTCTACTTTTTAGCTCTCTAAAATTAGAGAACCAATCCCGATTGGGATGCACGTGATGACTACAACCAAAATTGAGTAGTCATAGACTAGAAGGACTTATAAGATGCAAAAATCAATGAAAGATCTGAGTCTGTATCTTCACATTCAACAACATTCGAATTTGCAACAGTCATTTCCTTATCAAGTTTGTTTTTATTTTTCAACTTTGGACAATCCTTTTTCTAATATTCTTTTTCTCGACAAAAGGCACATTCATCTTTGCCCAATTTAAGCGTCGACTTCGATCTCCCTTTCTTTGCTTTAGTTTGGCTCTGCGAACGACCTTTGCTTCACTTGTATATTCTTCCTTTGTCTTCCTTCTCAATTCATGTTTGTATAAAGCGGTTGTAACTTCATTAAGAAACACACCAACCTTCCTACGAACTAGAGTAGTTTCACAAAACTCAAACATCTTAGGAAAGGATCCCAACAATATCAAAACTAGATCTTCATCTTTAAATATCACATCCAGATTTATTAAATCAGTAACTAACTAATTAAAATTAGTGATGTTATCATTTATAGTGGTATCCAAAATATAAGAGAAACAAAATAGTCTGTTTTTCATATGGAACTTTTTCTGGCTGCTTTTTTCTAGGAATTTCTCTTCCAACGCGTTCCACAATTTAGATGCAGAAGTTTCTTTCTAGATAACATACTTTTGCTCTCTGGAAAGACACGATTGAATTGTACTACATGTCAAACTATTTATAGTCTTCCAATCTTTCTCCTCAACATCATCTGGTTTCTTTTCTTCAATGACAATCTGAAGACCTTGCTGAAAAATAGCATTTTGAATCTCACTTTGTCATACGTCGAAATGACTTATACCATAAAAAATCTCCATCACAAATCTTGAACTATTAACAACAGTCCTTGCTAGAATAGACGAGATAGAAACTTTCGACGTGGTTAATGCGATTGTATCTATGATTTTTGTCATCTCTGCTATAATTACTATCTAATAGTTGTCAATGTGAAATGCCAATAGCCCAAGGAAAAATGTTTTTGATGTGGAAGATCAGATAAAGCTGCAACCATAGAGCATACTAAGAAAAAAAACCTTAGCTTTGATATTAATTGTTGCAAAACATTGGTTAATGTCCACCAATAATAACAAATTCACTTGTTTTGTGGCTCATCCTATAATTTTCGATGTGCAAGGATTTTTAGCTCACTCTCCTTAGTTTTGCATATGATCTTATGTTGCTTTGCGGGGCTCATCACACTCTATATCTATCATTCAAAAATCTATTCAGGAATTCTGCAAAATATCTGGCCTTATTGTAAACTTACTGAAAAGTAAGGTTTACTTTTCCTTTGATGTTACTAATGTTAAAATGTTAAGGAATATAGGTGGATTGAATGTTGATAGCTTGCCTTTTAAATATCTTGAAATCCCTATTTCATCACAGAAGCTTAAGTTCACTGACTACCACTATTTATTGGAGAATTTAAAAGGAAAATCAACTTACGGCAGAATAGAGCACTCTCTCAAGTTGGCAGGGTTCAACTTATTGTAGCTGTTTTGACAGATCTTCATACTTATTAGAGCTCACATCCATTCTATAACACCCCACTCCTACAAGACCAAAACCCGACATCGATGGGTGATATCTGAGTCCGTGCCCAGCGAGGGTGGCGTACTAAATCACTTAATCAATTAGAAATCAGTATAAAATTTTTTTCAAACACAACCACAATATACGGAAATCGATACTCAGATTGGGTCAACATTCATTCATAAACATTTTCAATAGCCATTTGGGCCTTTTCACAAATATAAAACACTTTAGTCATTTCAGAATACCAATTTATACAAAAAGTTGAGGAAAATACAATTCAATACAAAATAGAGAAATAAAATACAGACGCTAACTGATCCCGACCTCTATCCTTCACTTAAATGCTGTAGGGATACTCCCGTTGGCCTAACGGGGTATTCTTCTAATCCTGAAAAATATTTACAAATTTTGAGTGAGTTTTGTAAACTCAATGAGTGACCATTATCGATGGCTCACCCAATCACATAACACATAAATCACATCATTTCACATTTCGCACTCCACATTCAATACAATTTAATCACTCATATAATGCATATGCAGTGCACACAAGACTCACTTTCCATTTGTTACTTTGTTGTAACCGAGTGCCTAAACTGTCCCTTATAGGGCTCATTGGTAACTGTCCCATATAGGGCTCATTAATCGTTAAGCCTCGAGATCAAAAGTGAGACTCTGATTCACTTTTGAGCTCGAGCCTCATTTTCACTCGTTGAGCTTTAAGTTCTAATCGTTGGCTACTCTGGTTACAACTGTCATTATATTTCATGCATTCATGCAATGGAATGCATCACTCACATTTGCATATCTCATTCAATCACTTTCTCATATCATCGGACCTTAGTCTGGCATTCAACATAATCAATCACATCTACAAATCATTCAATAGTCATATAATACAAGAATTCAAATAACGAGCAATAAAGTGAAACAATCTCGATCTACTCACAGTATGCTCCAGATTAACATTTTCTTTCAAATTTTGGGAACGCCTGAATGCGGACACTTGACCTGCACAACCCATTTATGCAAGACACACATTGCACACTTATCGATAATTGCACACGTATAAATATTTATTTATACACAATTGTAGTAATGGATTATGTACAATGCATGCTCAATGACAATCCTGGGCATATGTTCTAGAACACATATTATGCTCATTCCTAATTCATAATTCATATGTGTCTAATTTTAACTTAGTTTTACAATTCATTTGTACATAAATTTTCTAATTTCTTCTTTCAATCTTTCCCCTTTTGCATGTATCTAGGTTATTCATAAACTTACACCTCAAGAACACTTGGTTACTTTATATCATAACTCAATTTCTTGTAATCTCTTTTTTAACCTCATAAGATCTCATAATATCCAAATTCTCATCCAATATGAATCCAATTGAAAGTCCCATAATGCAAAATCAATAAAATTGATTCTAGAATACTTAAACCCAAATATTTTCTAAACTTCATGAACTAGAATCCTTCCAAAAATCCAAAAGATTCAAAATGATCTTACCTTGATTTTTCACCAAATGAAGAGATCTTTATCTCAAATGGAAGCTTTTTTCTTTCTCTTCCTTTTTCTCTTCTTGGACAGCTTCAAAATCTTTCTTGAAGACTAAGAAGAATTAAACCCTAACCCACTCTCTCATTTTCTCCCAAACCACCAAACTCTCTTTCTCTTTCTTTCTCATTTTTGTTGTTCTCTTCTTCTTATCTTTCCATTCACGTTTTTCTTCTTCATTTATAAGCAAGACAATATTTTTTCATCCAATTATGCCTTTAATGATTGAGAAATGTCTCATTTGCCCTTCCAGTTATACCTTATGCCTTTTATACTTAAGTGTCTTGCCAATAATACCCTTAAATATTCTAACATGACACTTTCTTCCAAAAAAATGTCCCTCATTGTCTTAAGTTTCTAATGATACCAAAAACATTCAATTTGAGTCAGTGATTTGAAAGATACACTTCAAACATCGTAGAGACTGAATTAGATTCCAATTTGTTCATAACATTTGTAGCTCCATGTCTCTAGTTTACCACAAATTAGAAATCATTTCATTTGGAGCTCTACTGATCCAAAAATCATCAAAATACTGAGGTATATTAAATGGAATAACACCAGTTCCTATTATTTAAGAGCACACTCATTGTACCAGTCCCACGTTTTTCACTCAATCACTCTCACTTCATTTTAGATGGCTACAATTTTTTTTGGAGACGTAGAGCACTGTCTTACGAGTCCAATGGTTTAAGAATCAAGTCATTTGAGTGTCTAGAGAAGAAGTTATGGCCAAAAGAATCCAATCCGGTTTTATCTTCAATCATATTGAACCTATCATGGGACAATTAGTATAACTTTCTCTAGAGATATCAGATTTAGGTGTTCTTTAGATGGTTCGAAAGAGGACTTCAAAAGCTACAACTCTCATGCAGACCTTAAAGACAAATTCTATCTTCTAAAGGATAAAAAATAAAACAGAAGATATAAGATGAACAGTAACTAAGAAGAAGTTTATTAAGAAGAATTTCATGAATAGTGACTAAGAAGAAGTTCGTGACTAAGAAGAAGTTCATGAACAGTGACTAAGAAAAAGCGGAAGGTCAACTTAGGAAGAAGTAAAAGTCAACCTAAGAAGAAGCAGACTACACTTCTGAGTATCTCCACTTATAAGGGTCATAACTTTTGACTTCGATGTCTAAAATTTCATACTATATGTTGTTAGAAAGATAACTGAAAGATATACAACTCTCAAGAAAGAAACTTTGCCAAAATCTATCTAGATCAATCCCAAATTTTCCTTAAATTTTGAAGAGGAATTTTACATTCAACTACCAATGTACTACACTCAGTTCTCATTTTATGGCAATTTTTGAGGCTCTTAGAGACACAATTGAAATTCTATATCTTCATAAGAAATGTAGCCATATGTCTCTAGTTTAATCCAAACAAACAATCTTCTCATTTGAATAACTAGAGAAAAAGTTATGGCTAATAGACCGAAGCACACTCAGTGAACATTTTCCAGATCAACCACCACTTTTGTTTCCAAATATTTCCTTATCACAGCTCATACTAAGATCACTCTTTCAACTCTCTCTACTTCTCATTTTTAATAAAATCACATTTAAAACAATCATATCTAGAAGTTGTCAATGAATGCTTGTACACTTAGTTTTGTATGTGCGAATATTCAAATCCACATACATGTATGCTAACATGTTGCTGGGCATGAAATGCAAATTTTTTTCCTAACTCTCACATTGTTATTCTCTCCATTTGAAATTTGGGTTTTAACCCTTGATATGGGGATGGGATGTTACAATTCTTCCCCCTTAATAAATTTCGTCCTCGAAATTTCATCTGATTGAACAATACGGTAGATGTATTAATTCCTCATACGCTTCTCTATTTCCCATATACTTCATCGCTCAAATACTTTCTTCCAAATGACCACAGTTGATAGACTCAATACGTCTTTCAATCACTCATTTAGCTATCACACTATCTTGACTATTTCATTAAATACTCACAAATCGTTTAACTTATTCACATATCACATATTATGAATCTAAAACCTCTTTCACCAGTAACACTAACTCATAATAATTTTCATACATACCAATTCATAATAGCTTAACTTATCTTTTCTCCAAATCTGAGCACACCTTGCCAAGGTGGTACTCATAAAAACACTTCATCACTCCTTTGACAATTTATTTCTCTTCAATGTTAATACATTCAACTCTTATGTCCATTTCGCTATGTTCCCTAAATTCGGTGTTGATCCACCTACCTCATTTATCTTTCATGAGTTACTTTACTCTTATTTCAGATTCATCTCACTCATTGACAGTATCTCACATTTATTATGGCCTTATACCATTTTAGGCCCTCTTCATCTCAATGTAAGGGTGAATGGCCACCTTTCTATCATGCAATGCCCCATATCGCTTCTAATGATGCCATCATGGTCACAATTGTAATGCATGCAATCAATTTGAATTACACCTCAATCTCATCGTCTTATGAACTCAAAAATATAAGCTTTAAGCATATTTCTAACAGTTAAAACTGTCGATAGTTCAAACATTCAACCACTTGTTTCTACTTCCTTAGCAGCTAAAATACAATCTTAGCGTATTCTGCTAAAATACAATCTTAGCGTATTCCTACTAGGTTGTCTAGCTTAGGTTATTACTTAGGCTTCTCTAACACTTTCTTTGCTCAATCATCTTTATCAGGTACACATACTTCTTATTTCGATCACCAAA
>JANZLD010000235.1:72143149-72153979 GCA_026413575.1 Erythroxylum carthagenense | reverse complement strand
ATTTAATATATTAATATTATGTTGGTCAGAGTTGATATTAAAAGAATTATTGAGGGTATATTAGATAGTATGTATTATTAGTTTACGTTTCATCCTAAACAGTAAAAAAAAAAAAACCTCTTATTCGGAGGATTTAGGATGGAATGGAACCTTCCACTTCACTATTTAGGATGAAATAGAGCGTAACATAAAACTTTCCGCTTCCATCTCATTCCATCATGAAGTCCTTATACAATTGATAGAATTGTATTACGTTCCATCCATTTTCAACCTTAATCCCTCAATCAAACAGGGCCTTATGCTTTTGAAAGTTTAATCATTTAATATTTATCTTAAAAGATTGAACTTTGAAGCCTAACTTGACAAACTAAACTTCACATAGCCTAATTAGATCTAGCTAAAGCTTGATTGAGTTTGAGCTTAGTCTAAACAGCTTAAATCCAATTAAATTTTAAACTACCAAAATTATTCAAAAGTAAACTCCAAAAAAAATTCTTAAATCCAATCAAATCTTTTATTTGACTTAAACTATCAAAAATAATGAGGTTAGACTTTTAAAAGGAGCTTTATTGTCGTTCCTAATTGATCTATCGAACCTATCATCATGTCATGCCACATAAAAATATCAAGAAAATCATCATCCCCCTAAATGCATAATTTGCATCATTTGAACAGAAAATGAGGAAAAAATAAATTAAATGGAAAGGAAATTTATAAGAAGATTATCATCAACATCATCACTCCCATATATGCAAATGCCATATACGTACTTTCAACCAAAAGAAGAAGAAACAAAATCCATAGAATTTTAATATTATTTCTATTATTGTATTACTCATAACATTCAAACTTTAGTATAATTACTCCTATAAATGAGGAAAATTGTAAGATTTTATACTTTCCTTGTTAGGATATTAATTAGTTAATAAAATCAAGATTCTCCTGACAAAGAAAATCTTAGTCTATTATGAACCTTTGAACTGAACGAATCACAATCTTGAGAAGGTAAAATTAAGAGATGCATGTACTATATTACCATAATTTTCCCTAGTAACCAAGAAAACCCGTTAAAGCTAAGGTATGTAGCTTCATTACTTCGCAGTCTGCAGCTTTAAGAACTGTGCTTTATTAGCTCTTTTCTTAATTGTTTTTGCTATGAACATTCTATTAGGATCATTAACTAGTACTAAGATTTTCATAGTTATTGTTTAGGTACGAAAGATGGGTCGCAGAAAGCTAAACTCGGAACTGATCAGCAACGAGAGGTCCCGTATGATAACGTTTCACAAGAGAAAGAAAGGGCTGATAAAGAAGGTTGAAGAGTTCCAAATTCTGTGCAATGTAAAGGTCTGTGTGATCATCTTTAGCCCAAAACTCAATCATCACCATCGATGTGAGGTCGAAACATGGCCTTCTGATCCTGATGAGGTAAAGAGCATAATCTATAAGTACAGAGAAAATGGTCCTAACGTGAGGTCAAAGAAGAATCAGGATTTGTCTGATTACTTTGTTACTCGCAAGAACAAAGTGGACCACGAGATTGCCAAAGTTCGCAAGGCAATTCGTGAGGCAAAGTTTTCCAAGCGTTGTGATCACCTGAACCTTTTATCGTATGACCAACTCGGGGAACTTGAGAGAGCTATTGATGCAAAACTTGGAGTTGCAGAAAGAAGACTTCTTCAGATGAAAAGTTCAGGTTTTTACTCAGGACCAGATATTCCTGGATCAAGTGTGATCAATCCCAATTCATCAGCTTATTTCATGCTTCAGAACAACATGGACTATGAATTTCTTCACGAAAAGCAGCCTGTTACTTCCACAGAACCGCTTGATATGGTCATGCCAGGGTCCAATTCTTACGACCTAAGAACTCAACACACAAGGATCGCAGTCGACGAGAGTTATATGGAGAATCCAATGCTCAGACTGATCATGGATGGTGAAGATTATACAAGGTTTTCTGGTGTGACCAACAACAATCTCTCCTTGGTGCCACTCAACGATTACAGCTACTACAATAGCAATTCGTATGCTTCCAAGGTTGAGTCGTCTTCTGTGTTTAATAATCCAGGTCTCTCCTTGGTGCCACTCAACGATTACAGCTACTACAATAGCAATTCGTATGCTTCCATGGTTGAGTCGTCTTCTGTGTTTAACAATCCAGGCACAGGTCCTGAAATATATTACAGATCAACAATGCAACCAACGCTTCCCTATATGGAAATCCCTTCGATTCTGAATGCTTCTTCCCAACTGCACAACTCAGGAATTTGCAACCTCCATCAGTTGAATGATTTCGACATGAACGATAAGAAACTCATGTTTTAGGCATGGAGAGGCATGAACTTTACAGGCAAGATGTTAATTAATTAGTATGATTTTTGGATATTGTTTAGTGTTCTTGTTTGGATCTTAATTAATATGTTCCATATTTCTTTCCCTAGAACTCCATGAATTTTATGGTGCCTTACAATTCCAACTGTTCAGTCTTCCGGTGGTTAAATTATACTTATATGTATATTTTGTATCATAATTTTATATTACAAGCCGTAATTATAATTACTACAACAATATTACAATTGCTGCCAAATTTATTAATAATATTATTATTAAGACTTAAGTATTACTCTCACAATTATTTTCAAAATTAATTATAAAAATTTAATTGAGGGCCAAGATTAATTTAACAGTTTATGCATACCTTAATTAAGCTGCATTCTTACATATTGAATTTGCAAAGTTCAAAAATGAGCATAGATTGGACCGATTAAATTTATAAATAAATGATAACAATAATTCATCAGTGTTGGTAACAAGTGAGTGAAATTTATGTGAACGTTTAAGTTCTCATTAGTAATCACTAATTTGAAAACTAAATTTAACAGATATTATAATGAATTACAAATATTTCTTAATATGTATAGAGTTATTCAAGCTAAAGGCAAAGATGATAGGGAATTTCCTATCTTTTACACTAAATAAAAAATTGTGATACATGTAGTATATTGCATATGGGAATGAGTAGAGTATTAAGATATATGTAATTGTGCTCTCTTTCACTTAAAAGGAACATAATTTTCTCGGTAGAATCTTAATATTTATTAACTAATTAATATCTTAATCAATATTTCCAAAACCGAATTGAAAATTAAATTAGAAGACAAAAAGTTTAAAGTTTAAAATATACCATCATCAAATAGGTTAAAGATTAAATAAATTTAAAATATAATTAAAATAAACTATCATCATAGAAGAATTTGAAGTTTGATTGAAAAAATAGATTGTTAAATGAAAAATAATTTGATTTATTTTGATTTATAAAAATTAATTAATTTATAAAACTAATTAATTAACTAATAAACTGGTCCATTTCTACTAATAAGGGTTACTAAAGTAAATTAAATTGAAAAATTACAAACCGAACCAAAAAGTCAACTGATTTAAAATTTTTACAGTTAAACCGATCAAAGTGGTTGAGGTTTTTAATCATCGAATGCAAAATGTTACACTTTTTTTCATAAAGTAATATAAAAAATAAGAAGAGATTTTATGTAATTTTAAAGTCAAAATTTATTCATATAAATGAATAGATTCCAATATAGTTAAGTTACACAATTCATATAATTCATTTAAAAGGAATTGAATATTTTATATATATATAAAATGCAAAAGATGCTGCTTAAAACAACCTATGCTCATTAAAATAAAATAATCTAATAACTCTCCGTGTCTTTATAAATGAAAATAAAACTCAAGCATCCTCAAAAACAGAAGAAAATGGATATGTGAGTAATAAATAATAGCAGCAATCCACAAAAGACATGCAACAATTATCACAAATACCAACATGCCTACTCTGATAACCCAAACATGTGATGTTCAGTTCTGATAGAACTTTTTAGACTTTCATTTGGTTTCAACAGGTTTTTCTTCAACAGGTTTTTCAATGGATTTGGTCTCTACTGCTGGGATTTCTTCCTTGGATTTCTCTTTTTCTACCTCTACCAGAACCACGTTATCAACAGCTTTAGAGGGTATTGATTCAACTGGAACTGGAACTGGAACTTCAGTTTTTTCTTCTTGGGGTAGTGCCTCAGGAGCCTCTACGAACAATTCTTGTTTCACATCTGACTCCACATGTTTATCAGTCACTGGAACCACCACTTGTGCCTCAGGCTCTTTAATTTCCTCAGGAACTGAATTTTCTTCAGTAGGTTTTTGAATCACGGGCCCTTTAGATTCCTCAGTAACTAAGTGTTCTCTAGCAGGTTTCTCAGTCACTAATGGTTCTTCAATATTGGGCGTTTCATTCACTGATGACTCTTTAACTGGGTTCTGAATTTCTGAGAAATGTTCTTGAGTCACTGGTTCTGCGACTTCTTTTGGTTCTTGTTTCACTTTCTCTGCTCCTGTCTCCTCCCCTTTCTGCAATAAAATACATTATTCAATGAAATCTTTTTATATGGCAGAACCTGTACTTATCCATTCGATGCATGTTGGATAATCCAATAACTAGTAAAGCACGTACTTTCGATAAATTACGTGACGAGCAAATTATTACTCAAATTAAAGTAACAAACCTGAATCAATTGGTACCTTAAGAGGCCATTTCTTCCTTTTAACAACAAACAAACAAACAAAACCAGCAAACCAAGCATTGACAGAAGATCCAAACAATCCAGTTTTGCAACAAAAGTAAAAAATGATAATAGACACCAGAAAAAGTACCCGATCATATTCATATAGTTTCAAAGATACCCTGTACAAATTGAACAGTACAGAGACTCTAAAAGCCACTTAACTATTATATCCACCATCGTAATAATTGCATTAGAAAACAAGAGTTTCACGTGCATCTAAAAAGAAAAAGCTTCCAACAGGGAATCTGATGGTAAAATCAGGACTTTGACGAGACCACAATTGACACAAACTTTCTGACCCCATCAAACACCTAAACTGTATATACAGTTGTGCTGAATATACTATAAAAAGGTAATAGATTAACCCTAATATTATCTGGATTCTGTCCTGATTGCATCCTGAGAAAATGCCCCCTTTTTTACATTTGCAGACTGCCCAATCTGAAACTTCTTTTTCTTTTTGATGGATAGGTTATTGAATTGGAGATAAGTTCTTCATTCTTTTCTAGGATTATTACCTTTACCTTTTATTTTAATTTTGATGAATAATTAATAACTTCTTTTATCAAAAAATCCACTTTCACTATTCGTAATGACTAAATTCCAAAGCGCCAAGTAAAGACATAAAGTTGAGGTAGTCACAGAAATTTAAGGTAAGTATGAACACAAGAACCAAGATGAAAAGCACAAATTGGACCACATAAGAATCATCACATGAAACTAAATAACGACAATTGGCAAACAGCTAATAGACCTATCAGGCAATAATACTTCACCTTCCACACGGTTCAAGTCCCTTTCCTTGGAAAAGGAAAGGAAATTAGCAATACAAACCAACAAAAACAGTGATCAGACATGTATCATAGAAAAACTAAGTTATGAAAAGTCATATAACTATGTTTAGATGTCAACAATTCTAGAACAAAACTAAGTTATGAAAAGTCATATAACTATGTTTAGATGTCAACAATTCTAGAACATGGAGTCTTGCTCTTACCTACTGCTAAACATGATTACATATTCTACAAATGATTCTAAACAAATATGCATTGATAACATTACAAGTTTTGAAAACAAATCATCATAATCAGTTTTCTTTTTTCAGTTTTACAGGAATCTTTACCTCTTTGAACAAGTTCCCTAAAGAGCGTCTCTTACTACTTTCATCATCATCCGCTTCAACAATATCTTTGACCTTGTCATCTCCTTCATCACCAACCTCCCTCTCAACAACTTTCTTCTCCTCTTCAATAACAGAAGCCACTTCCTCCTTCTTCACAACCTCTGCCGCCGGAGCCGCCGCAGTCTCCTCCTTGGCCGTCTCCGGAGCAGGCACAGGAGCCGTATCCTCCTTATCCTTGGCCACCTTTGGCTTCGTAGCGCAAGCCCCCATGTCTATCAAACTTGGTAATTCTCCTGGCCCCTCTCCACGCCAACTTCTAACTATGCTGTGGATCGAAAAGCTTTGATCTTTTGTGTTCCTTGGCTTCCTCGTACAAGTAGGATGATAAAACAGACAAGAAAAAGAACGAAGGGTAGGTAGGTTGTTATGTTCCGACAATTGTTCTGTGGTTGAGGAGATAAATATATACCTGCGGCTGTATGTATAACTATATATATACACACACACACAAGAATGAGAAAGGGGGATTTATAATAGTTCTTACGAAGAGCCGTATAGTGATGAATGATGATATGAGAATTTAGAAAGCTTGTGTTGCTCTTATTATATATAGTATTAATGGTAATCCTATGGAATTATGGTCACAGATGTTACAGGCTGTATGTATAGATTAGAGAGAGAAAGGGAAGGTTTTAATGGAGGTCTGAGAATAGGGAAGGTGTAAAGGCTGATATTGGTGGTGGAGGAGAAGTATGGAAAATGGATTTTTTCTATTTTACTAGTTTTTTTTAACTTTGCTCCTTTTTTTTTACTTATTTTATGAGTGGTTTTGTTTGATTACAACAAGGCAATTGGGATAACTGAGTTGGCGTTCAATTGTGTTTGTGGGGCATATTATTACATTTCCAGGTTGGTCTATTTCTAAAAAAATATTTTTCCTTGTAAAACAAACATTTTCTTATTGAATCTTACAGAAAATAAATATCTTAGTTTGGTGATAAAAAATTATATTGAAATTAGTTAGTTTATTTTTGGTTTCAATACTTTGTATTTAATTAAAAAATACTTAATAGAATTTCTCGCATACTCAAAATAAATTTTATTGTGAAAAGGGGAAATTATTAGTGAATTTATAATCAAATAAAATGTCATCTATGTTGAATTAATTTTCCATAACTAGATGATCTATACAAATTTTGGTTACAAAATATATATGAAGTAATTGTATTAATTATGAATAATATCTCTATTTTATCAAATAATAAATAAATAAATAAAATATTCATGATCCAAAAATTTATATTCTTTGCTCAACAATTTGTATAATTTGTATTGCAATGATTTTTTTTGGTTCACACTTCAAAAGCTTATCTAAAAATGGTTTATCCAATATAATACAATTTATATAAGGTTACTTTTCTTAGGATAGATAGAAACTAATATGGAATTTATAAATTATACCAAACAAACGTACATAATAGATTTTTGAATTAGATTTTTTAAGTTCATTGTTACATCTAATTTTTAAACCACTAAAGAATTCATCGTGTATTATTATCATTGTTTTAAAAATTGGATCAGAAGTTAAACCAGTAAAACAAAAAATTTAAGATTTAAAAGATTCAATCGATTTTAGATTTGCATAAAATTGACTAAAAAATAAATAAAATTAAAGAATTTGAAATATTTTTTAAAGAGATTATTCTTATCTTTCAAATAAGTAAAAGAGAGATTGTTAAATAAAAACTAATTATTTTTTTTAGTTTATAATAACTTATTAATTTATAAAAAAATTGACTTAGTAAATAATAAACTGGTTAGTTTTTAACAACAAGAGTTATTAAATTAAATCGAACTAAAAATTAGACGATTCAAAATTTTTATGATCGAACTAATTGAATTTTTTATTCATTCATTGTTCTAAATGTTATGAGATTATCTATAAAAGTTGATTAGTGTCTAATTGGTCGATGAGATTCATACAATGTTTTGTGATAAATTAAGTTGAAATTTGGCAAATTTAGTTTATTTCAATGTAGCCATTTGTGTAAAACAAGAATTTAGATTTTTGGCTCCTGATTTCTATGTTACGAACTTTTGTTGTTTATGAAACGATGAAGGCAATTGATATTTTCGACAAAGCCGGCGTTTTAAAAGACAAATAAATTGAATTCAAGCATTTAGTTGTTTTCCTTTGATGTTTCATTTCGAGAATCACCTTCAAATGGAAGACTTCTAAATAAAGCATGATTATTATTATTAATTCTTAAATCTAGGATATTATTGATATGATAATCTAATACATTTTTAAAATTTGATTCAAACTGTTAATTTAAAATAATTATAATATATTATTAGTTTAATTTATATTTAATTGATTCCATTTAGATGTAATTATTGAAATGAGTTTTTAAGTTACTAATATTTGATTTATTCATAAATAATATTTATATTGCGTATTTTCAGTTGTTACTTTTTAACATAAGTTTAACAGAAATGATTTTAAAAAAAATTTAAAGGATTTTTTAATGGAAATTTATGGTGTCAATGCCATTTTAATTGGTAAATATAAAACAATGATATTTCCTTCTAAAGTTGGAGCCGGCAAGACAAGACATATGACAAAAACCTAAGGGCTACCATAGTTAAGATGGGATACAAAGTTAACCCATATTTTTTTCCCTAAACTCCCTAAAAATGAAGTTTTAAAGATTGAACTGTGCGTTAACCTGTTAAAATAAAAAGTTTAAAATTTAAAAGATTCAACTAGTATTAGATTATTATAAAATCAGTTAAAGATTAAATAAAATTAAAGAATTTGAAATATGATTAAGAGAGATTGTCTTTATCTATTGAAGAATTTAAAGTGTAATTGAAAAAGAGATTGTTAAATGAAAATTAATTAATTTATGTTAGTTTATAAAAATTTAATAATTTACAAAAATTAACTAATTAATTAATAAATTGATTAGTTTTTAATAACAAAAGTTATTAAATTAAATCAAATTAAAAAATTAAAAAATGAATTGAAAATGTGGATGATTTAAGATATTTTAACTGTTGAACTGAACTAACCGATTAGATTTTTTAATCATTGCCTAAATTGACAAAACCATACCGAATAAAAAGCTACATGATAAAAGACAGGATTGGATTTTTATTAAGGTACATGATTAATAAAATTATATAATAAAAGCATCCTTGTTCTGCACGAACAAAAATATAGTATATACATTTCATATGGAGAAGTAGAAATATTATAAAATAAAAAAAGCCGGAATTTAAGGAAAGCTGTCACAAGACCGAGACTTAAATAAGCAAGCATATCATATATGGTACGTGCAAAAGCTTATTAAGATTACAGAATCATGTATGTATATAGTTAAATGTATGTATCTGTACAGGCAAGTTGTGGTGTGCATATAATTACATCGTGTTAGCCATTATTGCAAACTGATTAATAATTTTCTAACTTCCTTAATCTCGTAACTTTTTGTAAGAGTTTATGATGAGTGTAGGGATAGCGGAAACAAAAACAGAAATTATCGGGTCGTTTTTAATTTAATCGATCTCGAGTTCGGATAAAAGGGTATTTGAACTGAAATTAGACTTAAATTTAATTTATGTAAATATAATTTTGGACAAAATTTAAATTTAAAAAATTCAAAACTTAGATAAAGAATTAACTTTCTTTTCAATAATTAATTTTGTATAAACAAATCAAGTAAGAGTTGGCGGAGAATTAAATTAATAAGAGCAATAAAAGATAAGAAATTTATAATAATGTCTAACCATTGTATAATGATGACTTCATATGAACTTTGAGCTAAGCTTCCCCCACCACCATGATTATCTCCTTTTGCTTTCTTTGGATGCATTAAGGTCTCCATCAACACCAACAATCACTTGTAGTTAAAAATTAAAATTAGCAGCGGCACAAATGCACAATAATAATTTATATTAGTATAATGTCCACGTAATATATATATACACGTGGACGTTATACTTATATAAATTATTATTGTTATATATATATATGCCTGCCTACATGCGTGTTTGTTTACGTTCTTATAGTCAATTTTGATTATATATTTAATTGTATAAATTTGTTTTATTCAATAAAAGACATTCTTTTATCTTTGTGTATTTTTAATTATTTAATTATTAATCATAAAGATGAAATCCTTGCAATAATTGTTATGCAATTAGAAATTATAATGTGATTATAATTATGAGATTCAAATTGTATTTTTTATTATTCCTATAGTAATATAATACAAGAAAAAAAAAGAATAATAGTCTGACCATATAGTAATATAATACAAGAAAATAGAGATATCTTTTTTAGTCTTAAAAAAAAAGAATTGATTGAGCAGTTGACAAATCTTGCAAAGCAACGAGATCTATAAAAACTTTTTCAAATTTAGATTCAAATGATTAATCAATGTTGTGGTGCAAAAAATAAGTTAAAATATAAGAGTTAGATAATTTAAAATGAATTATTAAAACTAATTAATAAAAATAAGGAATAAACACAGCCATGTGGGTTAATAATAATAATAATAATGTGGGTATTATTATAAATAATAATCATCATCATTGTAACACCTAAATACCCCCTGGGAGGATACATGGATGTCACCCAAGACAGAACAAACAAAACCAAACATCACACTGATATTTATTTTATACATCTCAGAATTTACATAAACAAATCTAAAGAATATGTACAGGCCCAAATAAACCAAACAAAATCCATTTTCGCACAACACAAAAACTCTGACTCCATTGGCCACTGCAGTTGACTTGTCCCAGTCCTTAATCTCTTTACTCTGTACCTACACGGGGCAAATCCACCGTGCTAAGCATATAGCTTAGTGAGTAATCATTTATCTAAATTAACCGAGTTCTTTTCACAAAACAGTATAATCATGCATACAGAGATTAATAATCAGGCAAAATGCACTTCAGAACAGATCGCCTTTTAATGTTGGGTCCGTGTTTTGCGTACCTCAGTACCTCAAGTTTGCACGCGATCCAACCTCAAGGTTGCACGCGACCACAACC
>JANZLD010000235.1:72130225-72143049 GCA_026413575.1 Erythroxylum carthagenense | reverse complement strand
AATTTTAAAATACTTGAATTACTAAAAGAACATCGTTTACAATGAGCAAAGAATAACCAAGCACACCTATACAGGAAAAACAAAAAAGAGAAAGTAGCCTTTCAAGCCATTATCACAGAGTCACTGTCATAATAAATAAAGGAAAACAAAACACTCAACAACCAGAATCAGTCCACATCTAGATCTTCCAACGTCTTTTAATAGCCAAACAAAAGTGATCCTGCATCCCATGGCCAATTATGATCTCCCTGATCAAGTTAATAATATAATCCGCTAACTCGTATTTGGTCCTTTCTAATTACTTGTAAATACGTCTATTTCTCTCCCGCCATATGTGATAAAGGACAATTTGGAAAGAGATCCAAATAAGGAGACTAGTCGGCCTCCCTTGACGGACTGCACAAATAACCCCCTCTAGTACATCATTCCACTCATAGGTAAAGTTCAAGTTACGCACTAGATATAATATGCGATTCCAAACTGCTTTGGTAAACTCACATTCAAAAAACAAATGGTTTCTGCTTTCATTGACTAACTTACACAGCGCACAAATGGGATCATAACTTCTGAACCACCTGTCCTTTGTTCCTAATCTGTTTTTGATGGCCAACCATAAGAG
Organism: Erythroxylum carthagenense; assembly: GCA_026413575.1. Lineage (NCBI taxonomy): Eukaryota > Viridiplantae > Streptophyta > Magnoliopsida > Malpighiales > Erythroxylaceae > Erythroxylum > Erythroxylum carthagenense. The sequence continues at coordinate 72,142,430 of JANZLD010000235.1, read as the reverse complement.
AAAAGCTGCTTTAGGACATAATACCTGTTTACAAATGAGTTCAGACCACGGAATCGTTTCCGTCAACCCTCTCCAAATGGTATGAGCAGAAGAGGTTGTGAAGTCTCCATTTTGAGTAGGAGTCTATATCATCTTGTCCAGAGAATTATGAAGGGAGGTCCCTTGCAAATAGCTGATAAGAAGATAGCCAAACCTATGCCTATACAAGGGGTCACTCTCCCGCACAACCCATACTAAAGTGGCATTTTTAGGAATACGATTACGAACTCCGTTTAAGTCATCACGCAGCCAAACCTTTTTAATGTAGGGTCCGTGAACTCTGGCTACGCGACCACTACAGTAGAGCCTGGCTTCTACCACCATCACTCCAGGTATTGTCCTCTTTGGTTCAAGGGTGAGTCACGGCTCGAACCCAAGACCTCAAGGTTTTGTTCCACTTTAAGTGGACGCCTCTTACCATTGAGCCAATCTTTTAATGTAGAGCCCAGCCTCTACCGCCATCATTCCAGGTATTGTCCTCTTTGGCACTTGCGTGAGTCATAACTCGAACACAAGACCTCAAGATTTTGTTTCACTTTAAGTGGACGCCTCTTACCATTGAGTCAATTAAAAAGGAGCCTTTTAAATGGCGGTAAAGGCCGGGCTCTACATTAAAAAGGCGCTTTTTAATGGCGGTAGAGGTCGGGCTCTACTGTAGTGGTCGCGTGGCCAGAGTTCACGGACCCTACAACAACTATTAATCTTTTTGCCTGAGTGATATTCTCCCATTAGTTCCTGAAGCAACAGAATATTATCACCAATACTCATTGACAGTAAGAAGGCCCCTTGCTCCTTACTTACCACCTCAGTCAAAACTGCCTTCATACGCTCAGCTAGAAGAGAGGCTATAATTTTATAGATAGTATTGCAGCAAGAAATCGGTCGATAGTCAGTAATCTTCTCAGGTCGCTCCTTTTTAGGAATTAAGCAGATGTAAGTGTGATTAATTTCCCGTAACAGTTTACCCAAGGAAAAGAACTCAAGGACTGCTTTAGTGAGTAATTGACCAGTGATAGACCACGTTTGTTGAAAGAACCCAGATGAAAACCCATCCGGTCCCGAAGCTTTTGAGCTGTTTAGTCGAAATAAGGCCTCTTTGATTTACAGAGCCGTGAATGGGGCATTTAACATGTCTAGAGTGGCCTGATCTGGAGTAAAGTCCAGCACATTCCTAATCCCAAACTCATTCCTCCTCGGTCCTTCATGAAATCCCATGAGTTGAGCAAAGAAATCCCTAACGTGAGAAGCCACAGCCTCTTGACTGGTCCATAACTTACCATCCGAATTAGACAACTCAGTGATAGTGTTCTTGTTACGGCGTGCAAGGATCGATGCATGAAAAAATTTTGAGTTTCGGTCACCCTCTCGTAGCCAAGATTGTCGTGATTTTTGCCGAAGAATGGAGTCATGTAGTGTCAAAGCTTCTTGATACTTAAACATACTATCAGCTTCAAGGACCTGCAGGTGTTCATTTAGGGGGTCTCGATAGCACTGCTGCTATAAGTCAGCCAAATGAGAACCCAGCGTCTGAATATTAAAAGTTCGCTGCTTACTAAAAATTTTTATCGCTCCTTTTGCCATCTTCAATTTCTGCATGAATTGGTAGCTCTTGAAACCATGAACCTCCACCCTCCAGACTTGAGCTAGCAAATCCATGAACCCTTCGACCCGTAATAAACCATTGAAAAATCGAAAAGGGGCTTTGAACCTGCAGGTAGCAGATTGATGTTGAATGAGGATAGGCGTGTGATCCGAAAAAACCGAATCCCCAAACACTACCGAGTCAAGAGGAAAGTAGCGGAGCCATTGTTGATCAACTAACGCACGATCCAGCTTCTTTCTGATGTATATATCACCTAGTTGTTTGTTTTCCCAAGTAAACCATCTGCCATTGCCTCGAAGATCAACCAAATCAGTGTCACGAAAGAGTTGTTGAAGTTCTCTACTCGAGCCACCATGAAATCTAAATCCTCCCTCCACCTCTAAGGAATTGAGACTGCAATTAAAATCACCGACAACAACCACGGGCAAGTCAATCTAGATTGAAAGTCCAGCAACTCCTGCCAAAGATCATATCGGTGGTAAGCAAGATTGGCTGCGTAAATAAGTGTAACCATGTATGGAGCTGTGTCCTTTTCCTTGCAACAAAGATGCATAAATTGAGCTCCCATCCTTAGGACTTGAACATCTACTTTCTCTGAATTATACCAGCACAAAATACGACCATTGTAATGATCAACATGATTGGTGAAAAGGTTCCACTGAGGTCCCAAAAAATTCAAACCCTTCCGATCTACTATAGTTTTTATTTTTGTTTCTAGCAGGCCTACCAAAACAGGGTTGGAGGTAGCAACTAACTGTTTCACCATCGTCTTTTTGAGGGGATCATTGAACCCCCTCGTGTTCCACATAAGGAAGGACAACATTAAAAAAGGCATTAAGGGGATATAATCCCCTTATGCTTTTTCTTTTTGGCTTTCTTGCGCATCACTGAATTCTTGCCCAATCTAGCTGAGTCTTGAGGAATCTCCCCTTCTTCTTGATTAGGATCAACAAAAACGTCCCCACTCCTTTGCCTGGACTCCCCTCCTATGGGGTTGGCATCTAAAGTTGGATCCCCACCTGAAGAGCCAGGCTCTTTAGCATCAGATAAAAGGGTCGGCCCATCAAGGCTATCCATCTCTCCTAGCTCATTCGATGGTGCTAAGTCTACCAAGGACTGGTCAACCTTTTCTGCATGCTCCTTTGATCCTATGGGCATCAGCCTACTGCAATCCTGAGGTGTTCTGTCTTCTGGTGATCCAATTACTGGTGTACTCCCCGAAGCCTTGGCCAAACCATCCGCCAGCTCACAATGCCTAGTCGGGTCAGGATCAGATTGTGTAATCTGCACAAAGGGCTGAATGGCACCTCGGGCTAGGTCCTCCGACCAGCCAGACAAAAATTTGCGTCCTGTCTACACCCACTTCTTACTAACTGCTTGAGGTTTCCAAGGATAGGAGAGGGGAATGTTGTCACAAATCAGCTCACCATCTGCATCTAACCGTCGGATGGTCACTTTGTCCGGAAGCAAAGTCTAAAATAGTGGTTACAGAAATAAAAAATAAGAAGTCACAACTGTGACGATGAAATGGAAGCTAAAGAATAGGAGCCATTTGATCAAAGGAATGATGGGATGAAAATGTGTAGTTGTCAATCTTATCCGTACTTAATATATAAACACTTAATAAATCAGTTTGTCTAATGCCCACAATCATGAGCATTGAAGGTGTTGTTATGCATAAATATAATTTTTCAGTGATTTAATTATCTAAGGCACAAGCCCAAAGTCGATATCTTTCTAAGGCTCTAACGCAAATCTTATTAAAATTGATTCAAATTGGAACCTTAATTTAATTTATTAATTTTTAGATTGATTCAATTCGACTCTGTGTTTTACTAATGAGTTTGGCAATAGCAAATTTCCAGTTAGATTTGAGCTTGGTAGCTCGAAATAACTTGTTGTTATTATTATTATTTTAATTAAAATAAAAAGATATTATTTTACTCAAAAACAACATTATTATTTTAAAGGGACTGAAACCTGAAATTTAAAAAAAATTGAGCTCAACCTAAAATTCAATCAAATAGGTCAGGTCTGTTAACTTTGAGTTGGCTCATAACTTAATTGTGACTCCTACCAATTAATATATCATAATTTTCAAGTTAAAAAAGGAAAGTTGAATTCAAATTTAAATTCAATTTCAAATTCAAACCAAATTTAATGCATAAACTAAACATAAGTTTAAGTTAGAAGTATGAAAATTTGGATCAGATTGCAGCTGAAATTAACATGTCAAATCCAATTTCTTTGAATTTTGAGCTGGGTTAAGTTCAACGAGTTAATTCGAGGCTTAAATTGCTCGTCCCACTAAATAAGACATTGTTTTTGGTGACTCATTCGAGTTCAAACCATGCAATGCTACCTTGCCTGAGTTTTAGATCGAGTTTAGAAAATTAACAAGTCAAGTCCGGTTTAATTGAATTTTGAGTTGGGTTAAGTTCAACGAGTTAATTCGAGGCTTAAGTTGCTCGCCCCACTAAATACGACATTGTTTTTCGTGACTCGTTCGAGTTTAAACCATGCAATGCTACCTTGCCTGAGTTTCAGATCGAGTTCAGAATCCCACTTCTTGGAGTCAAGTCGGATTAGATCGGCGACAGATCTCACCATTAAGTTGGAGCTAAATTGTCACCCTTTTTTTAATATATAAAAGGGGAATGAAAAGACAAATTACATGACGTATCGTGGGTGACTTACCCCCGATTCATCTTCTACGAGGAGAGGGATACAACCCTTAGGTGGGTGCTAAAAAATAGTGAGATCTAGAGAGAGCTGGCCTGCAAAACTTGCGAGCCAGTCGGCACTTCGATTGCCTTCGTGGTAAATATGTCGGATCTGAACAATCCAGTTGCGGGAAAGCAGTTCATGGATGCTCAACACAAGAGGGTTTAGGGAATTAGCTCTCGCATGTGAAAAAGAGAGGAGGGCAGTTACAGTGCGCGAGTCGACTTCCAAGAGTATGTGGCGGTAGTCCAGAGATCAAACGAGTTGAAGGCCGGAAAACACCCCCTAAAATTCTGCTGTCAACAAAGAACATCTGTCAATGTTCTGGCCAAAGCCTGTCAACCAGTTGCCGGAGCTGTCGCGCAGTAGCCCTCTTGCAGTGGCAGAGCTACTGGAGCCATTGACTGCACCATCAGTATTAAGGGTCACCCAGCCTGGAGCAGGTTTGCTCCATCCTACAGAAATGACTCGTCTGGTGATCGTGGTCAGCTGGGTCCGATTTTGCCAGGTAGCAGGCACGTGGATGTAGTGAACATAGGTCAAAACGGGGTGCTCCGGTGAGGTCGGCCAGGAGAAGGAGGTGTCAAAGATGGCCTAATTTCTCCAAGTTCAAAGAAACCAGCATGCCGTGCCAAATACGATAGCCCAGTCGAGTCCTTCAAGCTTCCTACGCGAGAGGAGGTTCGAATTAAGCCAGTCTTGGTGATGCATGAAAAAGAAGGCGGCTGTGAGGACCTGGGAGGGAAATCGACGCCATGAAGAGCGGGCCTTAGAGCAGTCTCGCACCACGTGGAGAGAGGATTCCTCTTGGTGACAATGATAACAAGTATTGTCCGAAGTGAAACCTCGGTGCACTCGCTGTTGATTAGTGAGCAACTTGTTATGCAAGAGTAATCAGAGAAAAGCTCGGATGCGAGGAAGACCCCGCCACTTCCAAATAGTAAGCCAGGGGGTAGAATGCGGAGTGGAATCGGAATGCAGGATCCTCTTAACGTCGTAAATTGTCACCCTTTTCTGTATTAGGGCAAAACAGAAAGTCTTCAAATTCAGACATTGTTGGGATTACGAGAAGGCCTAGTAATTCATCTAAAATATGCTCCAACGAAATGGGCCTCAAAGTCAAAAACATTTAGTTTCTTTCCGGTAATGGACATATTCAACAACTCTATGCATCGTCCACAAGCTTTTGAGAGATCCTTAGTTCAGCCCAAAGCTATCCTTAATGATCACGAAACTAAAGATTATTAGATTAACGATGGAGGAGATCCCTAGTTGAAAACCCTGTCAGCTTCTGTTGTATCAACTCTATCGTACGCAACCGTCCGTGCAAATTGTTGTAACATCAGATCAGCCCATAAACGTGTATGTATATATATTGAAGATTTAGTGTCGAGTGTGGAGTTGTTTTTGGTTCTTCGATTATTATGCAAATACCCAGATGGCGAAATGCGTTGATGCTCAAGACAAAACTGTTTCCGCCAACTTCATCTCATTCACCAGCAAGAGAGACCCAATTTGCTTCGATTCATTCTACGCCTTTTACATTCGAGAAATGGAAAAGTAAATGGACTACTGTAAGATTTTATTTTATTTTTCCCTTTTTCCTTTATGTTCAATGCTTCTTTCTTAATGCTTGTGTCTTATCTGTTATGGATAAAAACTCCAACTGCAGAAGGATGTGGGATTGTTCTGATGTGCTTTGGAATATTAGTGTTTACATGGTTTCAGTTGTTGTATTGTTCCATGCTAAACGAAAATGTAGCAAGAAACGGAGAAACTTCTTTTCTTGGCATAATGTGAAGTTCGTTTTGTGATACTTTATTAAAGATTGAAAATTTACATTTGGTTTGTTTCTGCAGTTATCCATTGATATGTTCTTTACAAATGCTTTCAGTTACTATATGATTTGAGATATAGCACGTCACTTTTGGTAGAGGCAATGCCAGATAGAAATCTTTTTCTCGGTTCTCTATTTTGGATGGTTTTATGCCAATGCCTTTTGTGATGGTTGGCTTTTAGTAACATATCAAAGAGAGCATTTGTGGGTATAATCTGATTCTGACTCTCTGGTTTCACTTCACAAAATTGCAGCATCTCAAACTTAGCCTAATACTGGTGTTTTTTTATACTTTATTTTGATCATAGAAAGAATTGAACTTTACTCAGTAATCTGTTAGTCACGGTACTTGTGTATTTTTGTGGTGGCTGTCACTTGGCTTTATTTGATCATAAAATATCATTCTCATTATTTTGATGTTCTGGAAGAAGAAGGAACAATTTCTGATAGGTGGATTTCTGTCCTTTTGTTATTTGAGTTTGTATTTGTCTCATGGAAGAGGATGATTTCACATGTATTAGTGTAGGTTACTACTTTCCTTGCATCTTTCTTTTCTGAGTAAATTGGAAATAAATTGATAGTAATTATTGTTAGATGGCCTATAAATGAATCAGGTTCAATTCAGTTCCATGAGTCTTGATGTTCTTTGTTTCTCTTTCTGTTGCAGAATGTGAAAGGACCTGAGCAGCCATCTAAGGTAAACTTTATTAGTTATTGGCATGGACATTATATTGGATGTTGTATCTTATTAGGAGATTGTACTATGAGATATGGAATTTATCAGCCTTATGTGCTCCATAATCAGTAAATGCCTTTGCGATGCCTTCAATCTAAAAGTTCCTAGATTATTTCATTTTTGTTCAGGGTGCAAAATCTGCAAAACTTGGTGTACTTATTTCTATTTACCCTTGTTTTTGATTTACTGTATTTTTACCAAGATAAGTTTCTTTGATGCTTATTATGAAAATAATTAACAAGAACTTTAACACTGCATTCATCCATCCAGAATTACATGCGATATGCTGTTCGACAAAAGCGAGCTGATGCAAAGAGAGCTCTGAGGAACCTTATATTCAATGGTGGATCCTCTAGAACTTCATTTCAGGTAACTCGTCGTAACTTTCACCAAAATGCCTGCCAAAAGATCTATTGGACTGGAGAAAAGCCAATTGGTTTTTGCCATTGGTGTGATTATTTCTTATTTCATTCTAAAACATGCTGTTTTATTTTATCAAAAATAATACAATCAAATATAAGCGGGTTGGTTCTTTAGGTTTTGATTTTATTGACCTTGATTTTGGCAGTACATGAGTGTTTACACGCGTTTGTCAAGTGTTGACATTCTTGAAAAGAATTAGCAGTTCTCTCATCACGGTGTTTGAGGTTAACTGAAATTTGTTCCAACGTGTGGGAACAAAGAACTGCATATCAGTAATATTATAATGTGATATAGTTTGGAGCAAGTGATTGTCTGCACGTCCTGGTTGGAAATAGAATCTAGACTATTCTATTGATATTCCTGTTTCTTCTTTAAACTATTTCCAGGTAATTGCTTTCTGCTTAAATTTGCTACACCAGTAATGTAAACATGAATGCTAAAGAGTAGAACTTTATGCCTACTTTTTGGATGTGCAAAAATTAGAGAGGATTTTCAATCTGTTTCAGAGTACCCTATTTAGTGGATTAACCTAGTTTGTTGCTGAACATCCTTTGTGAAATCACAGGAAAAACTCGTAATTGAAATAGATTCCAGTATCCAAATTCATATGTTTATGTTGATTAATCGAAATTAGAGCCTTCTGAGTGACAGTGATCAGCAATGGAAGATAAACATGATGAAGATTGAACAACATGATCTTGCCCCGTCTGCTTCCTATGAAGCACTCTTAAGAGTTTCATGAACTATTGCTGCCTAGAATCATATGTGTGTGTGTGTGTGTGTGTGTTTGTGTGTGTGTGATAGTTATACTCTGAGCCATATGTATCGTCGTTCAACTTGAACCTTTTATACTTCGTTGTTCCTGATCAATTGTTTTGTTAGTCATATGTGCATTGCTTTGCCTGTCTGCCCAGGATGATGAACAAGTATGGACATTTGACACAGAATACCCATTTAATACTAATTCAAAGAGACAAGCTAAGTGTTCTGCTAAAGATTCTGGGAAAACTCACCCTAAGAAAAAGAATTGTGAGTCTTGTTTCTTTCTTACCCATTTTATCTTGCTTTTTCCTGAACAACCATCAGTTTGACTACAAGCTGCAAGGAAATAAACATTTTAGCAACTAATGGTTTCATGATAGGATTGCTAATCTTGGTTCGAAGGTTCATAACTTTGATATATAAATGATTTGTTTACTTCAAACTGAATGCTCACCAATTTATTTATTTAGCTAAGTTTAGAAGAGAGAATTTCTCAGATGACTTTGACGAGCCCGAGACAATATTTCAAGCAAAATTTCGAGACAGATGGTATACATGGTCATTTAATCGTGATGGCTTCGATGGATCAACATCTGGGTTTGAGTGGAAGGAGCAGACAAGTTGGAGAAATCATAGTTCTAAAGGATGGGATACCTCCCGTGAAACTGATTCAGACAATGAGTCATGTTCTGTAGGTTCAACTTTTGACAGAACAATGCTTGGTCTGCCTCCAAATGGTCCTTTGACACTCGATGATATTAAGAAGGCGTAAGTGATTTATGCTTTCCTCAAGGAAAACTGAAGTTTACACCATCACTGTTAAATTCATTTTCCTAAATCATTTCCCGCTTTAACAGTTTCTGGTTGTCGGCGCTGAAGTGGCATCCCGATAAGCATCCGGGTCCTTCACAGGTCAGTTGATCAGTTTCTACCTTTTTGCAAAATCACTCACTGCTTATGCCTAGTTTCTTCTCCAAGTTCTGTTGTATCTTTGTCATCGTAGTTTGCAATTTGAGCTCAAACCACATAAATCAGCAGTTTTTTCACATATATAAAGCTTAAACTTTTGATTGTTTTATAATTTGGTCTTAAAGCCATTGTGGATGATGTCCATTTACATATGCAGGCAATGGCTGAAGAGAAATTTAAAGTCTGTGTCAATGCATACAAATCATTATGTTCTGCTCTCTCCTGAGTTCGATATGTTAGTGCTGGTTTCATCTATAACAGCAATGTAACTTCTCTAAGTCGACCTTCTGTGGTGTAATAGTTTCTTCAGAAGCTCTTATAGATCCCATTTTTAATCTGACCATTTGGCCTCTTTAGTCCTATTTTAACCAATTCCGAATCTAATCTTTACAAATTTGACCCCGGCTCAAAATCAATGAACCAAGTTTGAATATTTATTTCAATGAGTTTGGATATAATCTTTACAAATTTTTAAGAATCTAATCAATAATGGCAAATCAGCTCAAATTGAGACCTATTCGATATAAACTCAATTTATCAAGTCCAATTCAATAAATTTCAAACTTAAATTTAACAAAATTAGATTCGGATTTAAGACCGAGTCTTAAAACTTATTACTAATTTTAAGTTTTAAAAGTGACTATTAGTTTAAGTCAGAGCTTAATTTTGAACACCTAATTTTGAATTTAATCATAACATATTTATTTATTTTGAATTGAAATATGTCAATTATCATAATTTGTCGAGTCTTAGAAAGTTTTTAATTTCAAACAATTGAGTCTAAATCTTCAAGTTTCAATCCGGTTTTGAATCTTTTTTGACTCATTCATTTCGGATCGACCAGAAAAGATGACAAAACTCGAGGTTTACAACATGGCAGGTTATGTCAGGATCAGACACACGACAGTCCTTTTGTCCTGTTCTGCCTAACTCATCAATGCGTTTCAGTACCCTTCCCTTCCAGTTCAAATTTGAAACGAAAAACACATGATGTTACAAAAACAAGAACACTAACTCGTGCTCGCTTCTTTCTTGTTCTTTTTAATATATCCAGTCCTGTCTACTCCTGAAAAAGTATACCTTTTCATCATCTTTCGTTCCAAAAGGTAAAATAAAGATCATAAGAACACATTGAGAAGATCCTGAATCTGAAAAACGAATTGAATACAAGAAACAAAAGCTAGAAACAGAGAAGCACAACAGTTATAGATACCATGAAACCATAGATCAAGATCAAGAACCCAAAATGTAAAGCCCAGTTCCTCTTGAACTTACTAAAGTAACTCTCAGGTGGTTCTTGATAATGAATCTCTAGCTCGCTCTCATCCCCAACCACAACATCTTCATACTCAATACTGGCGCTGCCCACTCTCGTCTTCAACTCTCTTAGCTTCTCAGTGGCCGATCCAAGGGTCAGCTTGTGGCATCTTCTCTGGTACTTGAACCCATTGATGCACCTGAGTGTTTGAGCCACGGACACGTAGAAGATCAGGTGAGCTAAAGACAGGAAAGTTATGGGAGCCCAACAATGGCGACACTCAAGATGACTGGGCTGAGCTTGAGCCATGAACATGATAGATAAGAAGATGAAGAACAACAAGAACTGCTTGTGAAGCTCCTTCTTTTGAAGATCTATCGCTTTTTTCTTTTCAAGGGTCTTCTCAAAATGGAGCTGGATTATCGTGTTTAGAGCTTGAAGAGCTGTTTCTTTTGGGATTGCTTGGTGGTGGTGACGAGTCTCATAGTCCGCCATTTTTGAGTTGGCAAGACACAAGGTTTTAATATGTGGAAAAAGAGGAAGCTGAAGTCTTTGATGTAGGTGGGTGAGCTGAGTTAGATCTTTAGGCATGCGTTTCATTGACATTCATCATCAGTTCCAAGGTTTGGGGAACTTGTTAAAGGCCTAAGCCTATAGGTGATCCAACAAGCCCAAGTTCGCACCTTTCAGAGTCCACACAAAGATGTTTAATTTGTTTCGAGGGTAAGAAATATCGAATATACGTTTGATTTAAATTTTTTAATTATCTAAAAAATTTGTGTAATTTTTTATTTTTAAATACTTTTCTTAAATTTTGGTTAAAAAAACAAGATGAACAAGACACTTATTTAAATTTTTTAATTCTTTAATTATCTAAAAAATTTGTGTAATTTTCTACTTGGGACTTAGGACAAACGGGTTGAGCTCGAACGTAAGTTCAATAAGATTGCTTATTTAGATGAACTTTTGGAAAGTCAATAAGTACTTTTTTTTATCACAAAAATTATTTTTTAAAAAATAACTTTTGTGATAAAAAAAGTACTTTTTGATTATTTTTAGGAGTTAAAATATAGCATTTTAAGAAGCTCAAATTTAGAACTTATCTAAAAAGTTTTTTAGGGTAAATTTTTCAGATCAAATAATGAGCTTATTTTTTAGTCTCTTTTACTCTTATATTTACATATAATTTTCACAATATCCACAAAGTCATCTTCACGTTTATTTTTGGAATTATATAATATTATTTGACTTTTTATATGTTTTAATATTTATTTTTATATTAGTTCCATATAAAAGATTTGGTTAGAAATATTTTCATTTATGTTTCATATATTTTAAAATTATATAATAATTAATATATTATACTTTTCATATTGTTTAATATACTTTAAATAATATTTATATGCATAAATAATTTTTATTACAAAATAAAATATAATTAAAATTAAAAATACTTTTTATTTTTATGTTGTCAAATAGTTTAGTATATGAAACTCTTCCAAAAAAGTTCTTTTTTAAATGACAACAAATAGTCAACTAGTTTCTTAAAAATGCTCTTATCAAGACAGCTCTATAGAAAAAATCTTTACTAATAAAAACTCTACTATTATAAGCTCAATCAAACAAAGGATTACGTAACTTGGAGTTTGACTTGACTTGGTTTTTTAAAATTAAAAAATAAAAATGATATTTTAAAAAAAAAAACTTTCAAATTTTAAGTTAGGGTAAGTTGGAATTCAACTGGAAAAGAAAAAAGTATACATCTGACTTAAAACTTAGGGGGTGCTTGTTTCATAGGTATGAGAAATAAGGAATGGGAATGGAATGAAGATGGATGCTTGGTAGGGATGTATG
>JANZLD010000235.1:72096648-72107800 GCA_026413575.1 Erythroxylum carthagenense | reverse complement strand
ATTTATAAATAAAATAAGAATTTTTAAATTATTTATTTTATTAGAATAACATAATTTTATTAATAATTTGTTAATAAATATTATATAAAAATTAAATAAACTTATTTAATTAAAAATAATTTATCCTAACATTAACGATTAAATATATTTTTATTTTTACTTAAAAAAATTAAAAATTAAAAATTAAAAACTAAAACGAAAACGAAAACGAAAACGAAAACTGAAAAAAAAAAAAAACTATAACGAAACACTCGTTAGCTTTTAGCTTCAAACGTTGCAATTTGAAGTTAAAATGAGAAAAGCTTTATGCCCTAAATCACAGAACCTCCAAAGCCCACAACACAAGCACAAGCTGAGAACTCCAAATTCTCATTTTAGATAAGGAAAAAGATGATCAGTAGAAGGAGATTGCTGTCGTCTCTATCATCCTCAGCTTCGTTCCTCAATCCCCAGATTGAAAAGATACGAGCTTTCACTCCAATTCCAACATTTCAGTCCCTCCAATCTCGAAAACTCAATGGTTTTAGCGCAAATGTGGAATCTGGGTATGTGGGTTTGAGAGCTTATAGCTTGTTGAGCTTGAATGATTTGAGAGACAAAGTGCCCAGGAAACTGAAGACGAGAAAGGGTCGTGGGATTGGTTCTGGTAAGGGAAAAACTGCGGGGAGAGGTCACAAAGGCCAAAAGGCTCGAGGGACTATGAAGTATGGGTTTGAAGGTGGTCAAACTCCGATGCGACGAAGAATGCCTAAACGAGGGTTTAAGAACCCTTTTAGCCTTACCTTTCAGGTGTTGTTTTTGTTCTCTTTTATGCCCATTTGCTTTTATTGTTCTAACATTGAGAATGGAGAAGTGTTTGTCTTTCTTGCATTATTTGATTAATCATTGGCAAATCTTGGTTGCAAAGGAGGCTCTACTATTAGGGACGTATTCACCTGTACCCAAATACAATAAATGGCTGGGATTCAAGGGGAGCAGAGGGCACAGGGTATTTGGGTACATGTGATTTGAAGGGCTACTATTATGCAATCTGCATTAGTTGAAGTGAGTCTCTAAATGTGGTATGCTAAAAATAGATAGCAGTAATGATTGCATTCCGGGAAATTTTGGTTTTAGGGGTTCTTACTTAGGGGGACTACGCACAAGAGTAATATTTTTGAGGATCATAGCGAGAAGATATTTTTCATGACCATAATGGAAGTCAGAACTTGTTGAATTCTGATGTACAGAAGAGTATTTTGGTATATAATGGTTTAGATTCGTAGTTCTATAGATTTTATCATATTTTAGGGGTTAAAGGGTGAAGTTCCAACCTCTTCAATTAGGATTAGTTTTTAGTAAATCTTTGAATTCGATTTTCTTCTTCCTCATTTTGAATCAACTGTGACTTCTGGCCCTTGTATGCATCAGTGTGGCCTTGATTGGATGAATAAGTTCTAATAGCTATGTGGTCAAGATATTTGTCTTTGGAATTTGTTCAGTTTCTTTTACCTATTGCATTCTTTCGTCATAGTTGGAATTCCTTTGTTTGCAGTGTAGCCTCAGATTTGCTTGTTTCTGTGGCTCCTGTTTTGTTGCTTATATATAGAAATCTGATGTAGTGTGGCAAGGAAAAACAAAGATAAGTAAAATAAAATAGGCTCTAATTGATGTAGATTGTAGCTGGAACTTGAAAATAGGGCTTAATAGGATATACTAATTAAAAAAGTAATATGCTAATCCTATGATAACTAGGAATCCAAATAACTTAAGAAATACTAAATAGTAAGAAATCCAATATTAACTAGGAAAACTAAACTAAATGCTCCTACATCAAAATCATTGCATTTTGGATGCATGCCTTCAAATAGAAGAGAAAATCTTAGCATTCTTGTACGTAAGCCCTTGAGAGAGTCTTTTAATTTATTTTGTTTTTTGAAAGGGATATTAGTGATGCTGGAGTACATGATAATATCTGCTCAAATTGTGATACTTATTTTGATACTTATATTTTGTCCCATTCTTTCTAATTTCTTTAAAATTACTTTCTCCTCTTTGGCAGCCTGTAGGATTGGGAAAGATTGCAAAACTCATAAATCAAGGCAAGATAGACTCTCATGAATTAATAACAATGAAAACTCTCAGGGTATTATGTCATTCTTCTCAGTTTCCTAAGATCAACCCTCTACCTGCTAAGCTTTGGTAACATCTTGCTACTGTTACAGGATACTGGTGCCATAGGGAAGCAGATAAAAGATGGAGTAAGACTGATGGGGCGTGGTGCTGAGAAGCTTAAATGGCCTATTCATCTGGAGGTAAACATCATTTAAAGGGTTCATGTCTCCAGACCACTGAACAAAACCTAAAATGTTTGAATTGTTTACCTGTAGTAAGTCTGAGGGAACGTTTGGCGTTTGCTGTCAAAATTTATGCTTAGTCCGCTGATTTTCGAGAAAATACTGTTGCTTTCTAACAAGAATGGGATTAAACTCCTAGAGCTGAATTTTGCACACATTTTATGTAAAAATTATAAATTATAGCTTTCCATCAACATTTTCATACCACTAATCTTTGAATTCTGGTTGAATAAGTTGCTTGCATCAGTATTGCTTTGATGTAGTTGTTGAAAAAAACATTACTTTTAAATACCAAAATCAAAAACTAATTTATAAGCATACCACTGGTTTTGGCATTCAACACAAAACCATTATCTTATAGAAGAAATCAAAAATGTAGGTTTCAAGAGTGACTGTTAGGGCAAAGGAAGCAGTTGAAGCTGCAGGTGGGACTGTCAGACGAGTGCATTACAATGAACTGGGTTTACGGGCATTGATCAAACCTGAATGGTTTGAAAAGAAGGGAAGGTTGTTGCCTAAACCGGCCAGGCCCCCTCCAAAGCTTAGGGATAAAGTTGACAGCATCGGCCGGCTGCCTGCCCCAACTAAACCGATCCCCTTCTATGTTGAACAAAAAGAGGATGCAGTGTCACTGCCTAGTTGATCAAATGATCATTTCCTTGAGCATTCTAACCTTCTGTGCTCTGTTGATGGATTAGACTGTGACCAGGACTATATTTCGTGGTTTGATTTTGGTGAGGGCATATGTAACTTTGTTGCGTCGATTACAGGCTGTTGGTGAATAGTAGATAAATATCAGCATAAAATTTTACCTTTAATCATTCAAGTTTTATAGTAGCAGAATCTTTCAGTTCATTGAATAACCTCTTGTGATCGATTGGCATAGGCCAGGTTTGCCTGAAGCAGAGTTCTTACTATGATGAGTTCTTTTTCAGCTAAATCTGTACTCTGTTTCAGTCCCTGTTGTTCTGGACATTTTAACTTGTTATCCATTGGTTAATTTGCTTGTTTCAATTCAAATGATTTGCAATCGAAGAGCCCTAAAAGGGTAGGATTCAATACAAAAGAAAACCATTAAAAAGTTCAATCTTGTAAAGTGGAAAAGAACTTGATTCTAGAAAAATATATAAGAGATTAAAAAAAAATCCTGACTTGCAATTTAGTTTTTGTATTTGGAGACTAATTAAAAAAATGTAAAGAATAAGAGGTAAAGAGTTCGGATCTTATTGAATTCAGTATTGGTCTAATCTCGGTCCAGTTCTCTGTACAAACAATTCGAGTTTAGCTTTAAGTTGGATGTATTAAATTGACATTATTTTAGTATAATTCATTGTTTCAATCTTAAGTTAAACTAAAATAACTTCGTTTTTGAACGAAGGACTTGGGTTGACAAGTTTTTTGGGTCTAGCTAGAATTATCATTCCTTTGTGAGTGTTGAGTTGAATTGTCTTGTATAGGCTGAAGTGTTGAAGTGGGTGGAAGAGCTAGCAATGACAGTTAAGGTAAGAAAGAAGAGGAAGCTGAATGGGAAGATGAAGAATTTTAGAAGCAAATAGAGATTGGAAATGATGATTCTAGGCATAATTAAGAGGAACATGGATCGATGGAAAGAAAGTCAAGTTCAGATGGATGAAATTCAATGCAAAAGGGAAGATGAGGGCAAGATAGAAGCAACAATGAAGAACTCAAAATGTGCAGATTGAAGGAAGTTTCAAAAATTGCAGAAGTAGAAGAACAGAAGTGGAAAAGATACATAGCAGGGAGGATGAAAAAAATCTTAAACAAGACAAGAAAGATTAATTAGCATAATCAAGTTTTTTTAGAGCTAAACAACACACGTGTAGCTGGAGCATCTCAATTCCTTGGCTGACAATCGGATTTGTATGTCAGGATTTTGGTTGCTGAAGAATCAAGTAGCAGTTGAAGAAATCAATTACTGTTCATGTTGTTACTAGTTTTAGAAATTTTACAAGCCAATATTGGTTTCAGTTATGCAAGAGACAAATTATGTTACTTTTGTGTTTTGCCAAATGAAGAAAAGATTGTACTAGTCTAGTTTTACTCATCAGGTTAAGTTTTTATCCTTCAGTTCAGTTTTCAAAATTGTATCAGAATGTGATAGAGCTAATATAAAGCTCATCATCTTTTCATTTTCGAGCATGTATGAAAAAACTAAAAAAAAAAAACCTTCAATACAAAGTTTCGGCTCAAGTTTCAGTGTTCTTGTTATGTTTATTTTGAACTTCAATAGCATTTTTACAGAAGTTTTTTTTTTTCCCGAAGTTGAGAAGAAGCATTAGTTGGAATTCTGTTCTTGAAAAAAAAAACCTGAAGCTAGTTTAGAAATAGAATAAGAGTAAAAACCAAAACTCCATCAATTTACAAGTTTCAATTCTGTTCTTTTGATCTGATTGTTATCTTTCCATATCATTTTCTTTTCTTCAGTAGCAAAGTTACAATTCGGAGAGTGAGTAGCTGAGGTAAATTTTATACATACAGAGGTTGCAAAACTGAAGTTTACTGTTCAGATACAATAAGAGAGTTACATCGGTTTTCCAATATACACAAAATCATTAGCCATACATTCACTAATTTGTGAGGAATCTGAGTTGCTATTCTGGAGTTAAATCATGCATTCAGATCTCAAAACTAAGGAACAGAAGTTTTTCATCTTGAGGAAGCTTGCGTGAACAGTGCAGGAGGTGCTCGACAATTTGCTTCAACCAGAATCTCAGCTCGACAGGTTGCTTAGTGGAGGTGCTATCTTCAGTCCTCGAAGGGGCATCTTCAAGAGTGAGTTGGACTGAAGACAACCTTTGTAGCGAGGGAACGTCAAAGGTGGGTGTTTGTTCACAAGGCTTTGTACCACTTCACTGAGTGAACCATAAACCACCATTCCCTCTGGACAGAGAGAGACAGACAAAGAGATATTGTGCAGTTGGGTGAGGAAAAAGAAGAAGAAGAAAAGCATGGAGGCCGCAGTGGGAAATGGATGGAAGTTCCAATTAGCTGCAAAGACAGGAACTTTTTCTGTTTCAGAAGTCAGAGGTAAAGCAAAGTTGAGGGTTTTCTCTGTTCGGCGCTCCGCCCCTTTCTCCACCGCTGACGCTTCCTCCACCGCCGCTGCCGGTAACTACCGCTTGTCCCAGAAATATATTTGTATTAGCTATTTTTCAATGTACTTGGGACTCATTTCCCCTTCCCTCCGTATGTTGTCTAAAAGTTCAAACCTTAATTGATGAGGTTGTGTATGACATATATGTGTATAATTGAGAATATACATAGAATGATGAGTCTGAAATTGAGCTTTAGATGTGGCAGAAAGGGCTTGGAAAACTTCAGATGCTAGACTTTTACTTGAAGATGGTACAGTCTGGAGAGCAAAGTCATTTGGTGCTAGAGGTACCCAAGTTGGTGTGGTTTTATTCAACACTTCTTTGACAGGGTAAGACAACAATGCCTTTTCTTTCTTTGTTTTTAGATTTGGATTTTGTGAGCATATGATAATTGTTATGCCTCAGCCTGTATGGTTGTCTTGAATTGCCACGAACAGCATGTTGCCTTTGAGCTCCAAAGTGACCCACTTTTCTAGTTTGCTTTGAAGTTGTAGCTATTAGTGTCTGTGTTCAACAAATTGGGGTGATTTGTTATTGGAATCTGATTTACAAATTTTATTCGTGGACACTGTAGGTATCAAGAAATTCTTACGGATCCTAGTTATGCAGGACAATTTGTCTTTAATGACAAACCCACATATTGGCAACACTGGTGTAAATTTTGGTGGGTTTGATATCATCTACATATGTACTGGCATTTCATATTTCCACATTAGAAACTAATGTGCCTCAGTTGACTTTAGATGATGAAGAATCAAGCCAATGGTTCCTTGCTGGTCTGGTCATCAGGAGTTTTAAGTATTAGGTGATTTTTGTTTATTATTTTCATTCATGTGTAGCATCCCTCTTTACATTTCATCCATCACTTTAACTTGTAACTTCATTTCAGTACTTCAAATTGGAGATGCTCCAAGGCACTTGAAGATTATTTGGCAGAAAGGAACATAATGGGAATATGTAAGTTGATTCATACAAGACTGATTTTATATAAACTTGTCATTGAGAACTCTCACGGTACCCTCAATAATTTGTTTGTACTTGACTTCTAATCTATGCAATTGATGCTTTTTCGTTCAAAAACAGATGATGTAGACACACGTGCAATCACCCGCAGATTAAGGGAAGATGGAAGCCTTATCGGTATACTTAGCACAGAGGAACACAAGACAAATGACGAACTTCTGAAGATGTCTCATTCCTGGGACATTGTTGGTATAAATAAAATATCTGGTGCAATTAACTATATTTCTATGTACGATAGAAAATTATATTTGTTTATATTTATTGGTGCAAGTTTTACAGGTGTTGACTTGATCAGTGACGTCTCATGCACGGCCCCTTATGAATGGGTTGATGTAACAAATTCAGAATGGGAATTCAACTCAAATGAGAGGCGGGAATTTACAATGTTAGTATTAGACTTCAAAATCCTGTTGCACAGAGTTGGTTTTGATCAGTTTCTGCTTTCCTCATCATCTTCTTGATTGTTCAGGTTGTGGCATACGATTTTGGGATCAAGCACAACATCTTGAGACGCTTAGCATCTTATGGATGTTAAATTACCGTGGTCCCTTCAAAATGGCCAGCATCAGAAGCTCTAAAGATGAAGCCAGATGGAGTTCTTTTCAGCATCGGTCCTGGTGACCCATCTGCAGCGCTGTGGAAACACTGGGAAAGGTTCCAGTATTTGGCATTTGCATGGGTCATCAGCTGCTTGGACAGGCAGTTGGTGGGAAAACATTCAAGATGAAGTTCGGTCATCATGGTGGAAATCATCCTATGCGGAACCTTCGAGCTAACCGTGTCGAGATCAGTTCTCAAGTGAGTCAATTTACACAATTCACAATATTTCTGTCTAGGTCAACATTGATTAATTTAAACATTAGGAAGATTGGCATAAAGCCAAAGCCTAATTCCAAGTTTTCAGATTAAACGTAGGAACATTTTCTCTATCCCTTGATTTGCTGCAACGGTTTTGAAAGATAATCCTACTTATTATAACCTTTCACATATAAGTTTTGGTATGATAAAGGATTTATTCACTTTGTTACTTTTTTGGTTTTTCTTCTGCTTAAAATGTTCCGTGCCAGAATCACAACTATGCAGTTGACCCTGCATCCCTTCCTGAAGGCGTTGAAGTGACTCGTATCAATCTTAATGATGGAAGCTGTGCTGGTCTGGCTTACCCTGCATTAGATGTCATGTCTCTTCAATACCATCCGGAGGCATCCCCTGGTCCTCATGACTCAGATGCTGGTAATGGGACATTCTCACTCTTTTCAGAATTTTCCACCTCTTTGAACAAGACATGATCCAATTTCAGTACCTAGTAGGTTACTCCCATCTCATTATAATCTTTATGAATACCACTGCACAAAATTGTTCAACTCCGAAGAAAGGACACGTACAATGATTTCTCGGGTCTCTTCGTCACTTCTTTTTGCAGTAAAATTTGATGTGTTTTCTGGTTACTTTGCCAGTGTGACATGTAATATAAGAACTCTTGAACCTATGGACTGACATGGAATTTTATTGCTTTGCAGTTTTTGGGGATTTCATACAACTAATGAAGCAAGTGAAACTGAGAGCTTTAGCAACGTTGGCCGCCATTTTCAGCCAAAGCAATGAAGCTTACAAGGTGATGGTTGGCCTTTGCTTCCATTAACATTAGCTTATTTGTTCATAGTTGTCAAATTGATTAGTTATCCTCTTGTCATTGTTACAAAGTCTTTAGCTAATGTTTATGTAATAGGTTCGTACAATGGACACTTATAGCTCTCATGTGGCATGATATAATTACATAAACATTCTTTTCTTCCTAACATGCTTTTGCCTCTTAGGGGATGGTACAATTGGTGGAGCAAACAAATCCCTTTAATATTTGATTTAAGAGTTTTTTAAGTTAGAAAGTTTGAAGAGGATGACTATTAGATTTAGAGATGGCATTTTGGTTCGGTTTTGGCTTGAAGTTAACAAGCTCGGTCAGAGTTAAACTGACTTACGGTCAAGCATGGATTTTATTTTTAAAAAAATTTTGGGTTTCGTGTTAGGCTCGAGCACATATTGCCTAGCCTAAAATTCAAAAAAGTTTTAAGTAAAACTTTTTATATTTAAATTTTAAATAAAAAAATCTAACTCGATTCGAGCCAAATCGAACTTTATGTTATCTAAGCCTGACTAGGCTCGGATTCAAGTTAGAACCCTTAGGTCTTATCAGGCAATGATTGGGTTCAAACCTATATAAGCTTTGGGCTAAACTCGAACCTAACCATAAACTTTCAAGTCAAGTTAAGGTTGAGATAGAGCCGAGCTCGGGCCATTCTAATGTCATTCCTAACGAGTAACCAAGAGTTCAGAAATGTTAGAATTCATACACAATTATTCATAAATGAGTAACCTAGTCATCAAATAATACATGAAAAATACGTACTGTGTCCTTGTGTTGCCCTTAGTTGTTTATTTTATTATACATTCGATTTGTTATAAAAAAATATAAATTCGTATCACAATTTTAGTAATTTAATGTAAGTGATTTGATTAAAATTTAAGTATTATTATAATTAATAATCAAGAAAGCACTATGGCAGCAACATATTTTAAATGTTATTCTAATTTTCTTTTTTAAAATGATTTAAATGATCATTTGGATTTTTCAAGTTGTTTGAATTAGTTTTAATTCTGAATTTAAACTAAAATTTGATCAGATTGAATCTAACTTGTTGATTTTGGATAGGACTTGATCGGAATCAACCGCAATTCCTACCATTTACTCTGGTAGCACCATCAGTACCTAATTAGGTAGACGCTTGAGAAATCAAGAGTACTCAGTACATTCTTCACACCTAAGCATACTCATTTCACATACTATTATCTCTACATTTTCTCTGTTCCAACATTAGTTTCTTAAGCTAAAAGACCAAAACATGCTTGCTTCAATCAATAGCATTTTGGTGTGTCAGATAACGAATCTTGATTAATACATCGGGGCAACTTCTAAGATGTCTGCGAATGTGACATACAGCTGTCTGATCATGAAGTTGAGAATTTGAAACAATGAAAATGAAAAGTTGTTTGGTGCAGAAGAAAAGATTGGTGGGTGTGATAAAGTGAACGACTGACCAAATAGGACTAATCCGAGTATTCCAAACAAACTGTTTTAAGACATGTATTACACAAAAGTTTATGACTGCAAAGTGACTAATTTATGAATTCTCATAGAACGATATTGACATTAAATGTTCTCAGGGTAAATGGAAAAATTCGAGATCCTGAAATGAAGGGGAAACCAAAAAAGCAATCGAAGAAAATCATCACAATCAACTCAAACTACAACCGACCTATTAAAAGACATGGTTTAACAAGCAAACTTTTAAAGGAAAAATACCAAAGTGCCTGCCCCCTAATTCCAGAGACATCATTGAAATTGCAGTCCTATAGATGATAATCTCACCAATGGATAGCTATTTTATATATAAACACTAAGCAGTGACCCCAACTTGAAAATCCTCCATATCAACCAGACTTGGAGTTCACATTGACAGCTTGACTCGAAAAAGCCAACAATACTGGAAAAGCTCACCATCAAAGCAGCTGCAGAACCTAGAAGCACTTCCTGTGGACAATGGCTGGACCAGACTCATCATACTCACCCTTGGAAATCCACATCTGATACAACAGAAGAAAGCATCTTAGTCTCATGGAAAATGTACATGGAGAGGAAGATGAAAAGATAATGAGAACTCAAAACTACCTGTTGGAAGGTGCTGAGGGATGCGAGGATAGACCCTCCAATCCAGACACTGTACTTTCTCTCTGGGGGCGCAACCACCTTAATCTTCATGCTGCTTGGAGCAAGAGCTGTGATCTCCTTGCTCATACGGTCTGCAATGCCAGGGAACATAGTTGAACCACCACTAAGCACTATGTTACCATACAGATCCTTCCTGATATCAACATCACATTTCATGATGGAGTTGTAAGTAGTCTCGTGAATGCCAGCAGCTTCCATTCCAATGAGGGATGGCTGGAAGAGGACTTCTGGGCAACGGAATCTTTCAGCCCCAATGGTGATTACCTGACCATCAGGGAGCTCATAGTTCTTCTCAATAGAAGAACTGCTCTTGGCAGTCTCAAGTTCTTGCTCATAGTCAAGAGCAACATATGCAAGTTTCTCCTTCATGTCACGGACAATTTCCCGTTCGGCAGTGGTGGTGAACATGTACCCTCTCTCTGTGAGGATCTTCATCAAAGCATCAGTGAGATCACGACCAGCAAGATCCAAACGAAGGATAGCATGTGGGAGGGCATATCCTTCATAGATTGGCACAGTGTGACTCACACCATCACCAGAATCAAGCACAATACCTGTTCCATGAGAAGCAGTAAACACCCAAATTATGAAGATAATGGAAGAATGTTAAATTCAAATGCTAAAAGCTGTCGTTACAAACCTGTTGTCCGGCCACTGGCATACAGAGAAAGAACAGCCTGAATTGCAACATACATTGCCGGCACATTGAAGGTCTCAAACATGATCTGGGTCATCTTTTCTCTGTTTGCCTTAGGGTTCAGAGGAGCCTCAGTGAGAAGCACCGGGTGCTCTTCTGGAGCAACACGAAGTTCATTATAGAATGTGTGATGCCAGATCTTTTCCATGTCATCCCAGTTGCTGACTATACCATGCTCAATGGGGTATTTCAA
>JANZLD010000235.1:71942747-71956648 GCA_026413575.1 Erythroxylum carthagenense | reverse complement strand
TTAGTTCACATTCTAATTTCGCAACCATCTATATACCAATTCATAATTCAAAGTCATACATAAACTCATATTCCATTCTGACATTTCCACTAAAAATTCGGGGTCCAACACATTAAGGGCATAATTGGAAAGAAAAGTGTTGTCTTGCGTTTGGAAGAAGAAGAAAATATAAGTGAGGGGAAGAAGACAAGAACAATACAAAGAGAAGAAGAGAAGAAGAGAAGAAGAGAAAAGAAGATAAAGCTAAGCTAGGGTTTCAATTTTCTTAGCTTTCAAGAGAGATCTTGAAAAGTTTGAAGATCTTGAAGCTAAACAAGTAAGGATAGGCATTAAACCTTCTAGATTTGTTGAATGAAGCATATTTGGTGATAGTTAGAAGTGAAATGAAAGTGAAAATGAAGTTGAATATATGTAGAAAGTTGTTGATGAATGGTATATGTAAATGTTCTCTTTTTGGGTTAATGATCAAAGATAGATCATGATTTATATGTGAATGATATTGAGTTGAAATGAAGTAGAAAAGATGGTTTAGGTACAAGATGGGTTATATTCGAAATGTGGGAAGTTAAAAACTAGAAAATGTAGCAAAACATGTTCACTACGTATACTTCTAGAAAAATTGAATGATTTTGGTGTCATTAGAAACTTAAGACAATGAGGAACATTTTTCTAGAAGGAAGTGTTATCAAATTTCTTCATTTAACTTATCAGAATGATCATGGAAAATTGACCCGAAGGTTTGGACTTTTGAAAGAGTTTGAGTATTTAGAATTTATCTTAGTGAATATGCTATATATGGGTCCTCAAATTGTATTCCTATTGAATCGAAACTTTTTTCATTGATAAAGGGAATTCAGGAAGGCAAGAGAGCCAAGAGGAGAGGTATCTTTGAGCAAAATTTAAGTAAGTATTTTTAAGGTGGGTAATGCATTTATAGTTATTGTGTATTTGGGTAAATTCTTGCCTATGTGTGTGTATGTCTAAATTGCTTAATTGTTTTGAATTGTTGTGAAGATTTGATAATGCAAGATGATTTGGGATTAGTTTATGCCTTGAAAGAGGTTATAACCTTTTGTCTAAATGAAAAGAAGAACAAGCATTCGATGAAATGATTTGATCATGAATATGTGCTTTTGTTTGGGCAAGAGTGGAACCATTTCATTCGTCATGTGCACATTGACTAAAGCCTTCTCTCGGCTGCCCACTTGTGGCATATGAGCTCCAAAAATTGGACTCATTTCATTCATGGTGTAAACTTCTATTTCTCTATTTCATTTCCATAGAACCCTCGAGCCATTCATTGTGCATTGCATTTGATTTGTTAACATGATGAGTGATTGAGTGTTGTGCATGGATGGTTGGATATATGATATGTTCTATGTGATGAAATGCCTAACTTTGAGTTTTGGAACTAGAATTGAGAGTGCTTGAATTGCTAGATATATATATATATATATATATATATATATACATATACTTGAATTTGTGGCTAGCTACCGATGGCTATAAATATATTAACCATTGAGCTTTATAGCTCAACCTGTTATTTTCATTCCTTAGGTGTAGAACGAGAAGATCGTTGATCCTTGCAAGGCATCGAGAACTTCAAGATAGTTAGAGACTTTTGTACTAAGTTAGTGATCATTTTGGATAGCTTTATAGGCATATCAATATTGAGCATCCTTGTGTATTTTATTTAATATTATGATATGTATGATGATATGTAAGTGAAGCTTGTATGAACTCTCTTTTGATTTAGTAATGAAATGAAGAATTGAAGTTTTTTTTAGAATGCCTATATTTATCTTGGGGTTAAGTTTGGATGGTTAGAATTGAATGTTTGTGTGTTTAGAATGTTGGTATTGGATATTGAATGTGTTTTAGAATGTTTGAATGTCGGGATTCTGGGTTTGGATTTGAAGGTTTTATCGTGGCAAAGCCAAAAGTTTGCCACGCCGAACCTTTTATTTATGTTTTAGGCAACTTCACCGCGGTGAAGTACCTGTAGTTTTTAGTGGCGTATTTTTCCCAAGATGATTTATGGTTTTGAGCTAGGGACCTCACCACAGCAAAGAATGACATTTCTCGTGACATATTTGACTCAAAGGATGCAGTCACTCGCCCTCGAGAGTTCACTGCGATGAAGCCAAATGTTGGCCGCAGCGAGCTTCACCCAAGAGGCACTAGGAGATCCTCCCTAGTGTTAGCCGTGGCGAACATATGGCTACTGTGGCGAACCTACCACTGTACACGTTACCAATCCTTTTGAAGTTTGAATCCTTTCGACCCTCTTTACCTGATCCTTACTCGACGGGCCCAAAGGGTCGCCTCGGGATTAGGGAACGAGACCTAGGCCAACATTGTTTGGTATCAGAGCTTACGTTTTTCCTAGGCTTATAGTAGTATGGATTGGTATGCTATGTGATTACTTGTTTCATTTTGAATTGTTTTATTTCATTAAGTGATATGCATATTAAGCATACATGTAGGAAATAAGATTAAATAAGATGTAAGCAAATGGTTAGTATTTCATTTAAAAGAGTAAGACGCCACCTCGTAGAAGGACACGAGGAGTTCTACAAGGATCGGTTGCACCTGACTTTCCGCCAAGAGAGGAGAGTACTGATGAGTCAGTAGCTCCAAGAAATGCTGAGGCTTTTGTAGGGCTTGGTAGTGGGCCTTTCCGATTAGTGACACATGAGTTGCTAGTTTTGCAGGAGCAAGTGCCTCTATTAGATCAAAGAATGTTCCAAGCCTTTGCTCAGGCCTTTGTCCAAGCCATGGGACAGATGCCATAATCTTCTGCTCTAGCCCCAATTAAGAAAAGGAAGCAGTTTGTTAAACTGAGGAAGTATGGAGTAGTGGACTTCTATAGGACCACTGATCTAGAAGAAGCTGAGACTTGGTTGAGAAAGACAAAAAGAATATTAGAACAGATGGGATGTGAAGATGAGGAAAAAGTTGAATATGTTGCTAGTTTTCTTTAGGTAGATGCTTTGCGTTGGTGGAAATGTGTACTAGGGAGTCAGATGAGACTGCTAGTATTGACATGGAAAGACTTCCTAGCTGCCTATAAGAAGAAGTATTTGTCTGATGTTTATATTCAAAAGAAGCAGAGGGAGATGACGGTGAGTGAGTATAAGTGTAGGTTTACGCAACTGTCTAGGTATGCAACTGAGATAATGATGAGTAAGGCAACTAAGTATCATAAATTTAAATTGGGGTTGCATTTGGCCATTAGAGAAAAAGTGATGGTACAAAATTTTTGTGACTTTCAATAGCTAGTTGAAGCGACACTGAGGGTTGAAAACATTAAGAACAAAAAGACCATTGTGAACAAAAAGAGAAAGGGGAGAGAACAATTCAAGAGGGGAGGTGGAACTCTTATGTCTGAGAGGAGTGCTATGACTTTCCCTGTGCAGTCTGAGGAGAGGCACAGTGGAGCAAGCAAGTCCAAACCTATGAGGACTTCTACTATTTCTCATCAAGTCTCTACGGTGGGAGGTAGTAAAAAAGGAGTGGGGGGATAAGCCACCCATTTTCAAGTGTGATCATTGTGGCAAGTTCCATAGATGAGAATGTTACAGATTGACAGGAGCTTGCTTCAATTGTGGTGAGAAAGGGCACATGGCTAGAGAGTGTCCTCAGTATGTGAGACAAGAGAGAACTCAAATGCAAGCTTCAAGGAGAGTTGAGACTGTAGGACATAAGACTACAACTGAAGTGGGCAATTCTAATGCAACTAAGAGGGTGAGTCTTCCAGGGAGACCAAGGAGGCACATACCAATTAGGGTGTTTACAATGACATGGGAGGACGCAGAGACAGCTCCAGAAGTTGTGACTAGTATGATTAAATTATTTGATGATGATATTATTGTTTTGATTGAGTCGGGTTCTACCTATTCATTTGTGTCATCAAGTAGAACTGTGTGTCGTAGAAATCTGAGCCCATTAGATACTCCTTTAATGGTTAGTACTCCAATCGGCCAATATATTGTGATTAGTCAAGTTTATAGAGACTGTGAGATAACGATTAATGGTGGATCTAATGTCATTAAAGATAGGAGGATTAGATGTTATTTTGGGAATAGACATATAAGATAAGTATAATGCTAATTTGGATTGCAAATGGAAGATAGTAGGGTTTGAGTTGGACGACGGTAGAAAGGTGGCATTCGTGGGGGACAAAAATTCAAGCCCACCTAAAGCTGTTTCATCTTTGATAGTAGAGAAAATGATAAGGAAAGGGTGTGAAGCTTTTTGGCCTATATAGTAGACACGAAGGCAGATGAAGGGAAGTTAGAAGATACACCTGTGGTCATGGAATTCTCGAAAGTCTTTCCTGAGAACTTACTAGGACTACCACCACTAAGAAAAATTGAGTTTCCCATTGAGCTTCTTCTGAGTACTGTACCAATATCAATTCTGTCCTTTAGAATGACTCAAGTGGAAATGAAGGAGCTTAAGGAGCCATTAAAATAGTTGTTGGAGAAGGGGTGCATTAGGCCTAGCTCTTCATTTTGGGGAGCTCCGGTCTTTTTTGTAAAAAAGAAAAATAGATCATTGAAAATGTGTGTGGATTATCGAAAGCTCAATCATGTCACTATCAAGAGTAGATATCTGCTCCCACACATAGATGATTTGTTTGACCAATTGCAAGGGACAAAAGTCTTCTCGAAGATAGACTTGAGATTAGGCTATCAATAGTTAAGGATAAAGGAGTCTGATGTGTCAAAGACTGTTTTTAGAACATGATATGTGCATTTTGAGTTTTTAGTTATGCCATTCGGATTGACGAATGCCCCCGCAGCTTTTATGGACTTGATGAATAAAGTCTTTAAGTCTTTCTTAGACCAATTTATCATTGTCTTTATTGATGATATATTAGTTTATTCCAAGAATGATAAGGAGCATGAAGAACATTTAAGAATTACTTTGGAGACACTGAGGAAGAATGAGTTGCATGCCAAATTTGACAAATGTGATTTTTGGCTAAAGGAAGAGACATTTCTTGGACATGTGATTTCAGAGTAAGGAGTACATTTGGATCCGAGAAAAATAGAAGCTGTGGTGAAATGGGAAGCACCTAAAAATATAGCAAAAGTGAGAAGTTTCTTAGGTTTAGGTGGGTATTACAGGAGGTTTGTGGAGGGCTTTTTCATAATAGCAACTTCACTTACCAAATTGACAAGAAAGAATCAGAAGTTTGTGTGGACTGAGGAGTGCTAGAACAGTTTTAAGGAATTGAAGAATAGGCTTACAATGGCACCAATTTTGACCTTGCCTTCTGGTAATGATGGATATATAATGTATAGTGATGCCTCAAGGAAGAGATTAGGTTGTGTGTTGATGTAAGGAGATAAAGTGATTGCCTATGCTTCTAAAAAATTAAAGTCCTATGAGATGAATTATCCTATGTATGACATGGAGTTACCTACCATAATTTTTGCATTGAAGATATAGAGAAATTACTTATATGGAGTCACTACTAAGATATTTACAAACCACAAGAGTCTTAAGTATTTGATGAGTCAAAAAGAGTTGAATTTGAGACAGAGAAGGTGGTTGAAATTACTGAAGGATTATGATTTGATGATAGACTACCACTCAAGGAAAGCTAATATAGTAGCGGATACATTGAGTAGTTAATCTACTATGGCATATGTGGAGACGTTATATTTTCCTTTGTTGAAGGAATTAGTCAAACTTAGAGTGACACTGAAGTAAGTCGAATCTAGGTGTATATTAGTTAACTTTAGGATAAGGCTAGTATTGAATGAGAAGATTAAGGAATTGTGCGAATAGGATGAATACTTGAGCAGACTCAGAGAAAAGATTAAAAATGGTAAACCTTATGAAATAGAGGTAAAGGAAGATGGATTGATGGTGGTAGGTAACAAATTATGTATTCTCGATATGTTAGAATTGAAGGATGAGATTTTTGATGAAGCACACAATGCTCCCTATACAATGCACCCGGGGAGTACGAGAATGTATAGAGATTTGAAAGAACATTTTTGGGGGAAAGGAAGGAAGAAAGATATGCAGAGTATGTTAAAAGATGCTTAGCGTGCCAGTAAGATAAGGCTGAACACCAGGCACCTTCAGGCAAGCTTAAACTTTTGTCTATTCCATAATGGAAGTGGGAAAGGATTATGATGGATTTCTTGATGGGGTTGCCAAGAACTAGTAGGAATCATAATGCAATGTGGGTGATTGTGGATAGATTAACCAAGTCAGCAGATTTCTTACCAATTAAGTAGACATATTCTTTGAATGCTTTAGCCAAAAAGTATGTGGATGAAATAATCAGACTACATGGGATTCCAAGCTTTATAGTTTTGGATAGAGATCCCAGGTTCACCTCAAGATTCTGGGAAAGCTTATAAGAGGCTTTGGGAACCAAATTACACTTTAGCTCATCCACAGACTGATGGACAATCAGAGAGGATGATATAGACAATGGAGGCAATGTTAAGAGGTTGTGTTATGGATTTCAGAGGCTTATAGGATGATCATCTGTCTGTAATTGAGTTTGCTTACAATAATTCCTATCACTCAGGAATTCAAATGGCACCTTATGAAGCTTTATATGATAGGAGGTGGAAAACTCCTATTTGTTGGAATGAAGAAGGTGAAAGGAGACTTGTAGGACCTAAGTTGATATAAATTATAGTTAACAAGATTTAATTGGTGAAACAGAGACTCAAAGTAGCTCAAGATAGAATGAAGAGCTATACAAATGCACAAAGAAAAGAGATGAAATTTGAAGTTGGAGACAAAGTGTTTCTTAGAGCTTCTCCATGGAAAGGAGTTTTGAGATTTGGTAAGAAGGGCAGGCTTAGTCCAAGATACATATGTAACACCCCACACCCGCAAAACACATACCCGACATCTTGTGTGATATCCGAGGTCGTGCCCCGCGAGGGTGGTGTGCTAGAGCACTCAATCATTCAGAAAGCGGTATAATTTTTTTTGAAAACATAAACAAAAT
Organism: Erythroxylum carthagenense; assembly: GCA_026413575.1. Taxonomy (NCBI): domain Eukaryota; kingdom Viridiplantae; phylum Streptophyta; class Magnoliopsida; order Malpighiales; family Erythroxylaceae; genus Erythroxylum; species Erythroxylum carthagenense. The sequence continues at coordinate 71,949,654 of JANZLD010000235.1, read as the reverse complement.
ATACGAAAATCCATAACCAACTCAGGCCTGCTTTTATTCATAAACATTTTCAATCAACACTATACAATCAATAAAATTTTTAATAGCCATTTGGGCCCTTTCATGAATACAAAATACTTTAGTCATTTTGGACTACAAATTTATACAAAAAGTTACAGAATATACAATTTAATACAAAATAGAGAAATGCAATGCAGACGGGAACTGATCCTGACCTCTATCCTTCACTTGAATGTTGTAGGTATACTCCCATTTGCCTAACGAGATATTCTTCTGATCCTGAAAAAATATTTGCAAATTTTGGGTAAATTTTGCAAACTTGGTGAGTGAACATCATCGATGGCTCACCCAATCACATAGCATATAATTCACATTCACATCATTTCACATTTCACATTCAATGCAATTCAATCATTCACATTATACATATGCAGTGCACATGAGACCCATTTTCCATTTATTACTTTGTTGTGACTGAGTACCTAAACTATCCCATATAGGGCTCATTGATAACTGTCCTATATAGAGCTCATTAATAACTGTCCCACATAGGGCTCTTTAAACGTTGAGCCTGAGGCTCTGAATCACTTTCTGAGTTCGAGGCTCTTTTCACACTTTGAGCTTTAAGCTTTGATCGGTGGCTACTCTAATCATAACTGCCATTATGTTTCATGCATTCATGACATGGAATGCATCACTGATATTTGCATATTCCCATTCACTCACTTACATGCAAATGCTCATTCAAAACACATTTATCATCAGATTATGTACACTTAGTTCATCTCATTCACATACAAGCAACACTTCAATATCAACCAAGCATCACAATCATCGGACCTCCTGTTCAGAAACCAACACAATCAATCACATTCATAACGTCATCCAATAGTCAATTAATACAAGATTTAAATAAAACAAACAATAAAATGAGACCATCTAGGTCTACTCATGGTACACTCCAGATTAGCACTAGCTTCAATGATCTGGAAACATTTGAATGCAGACGTTTATTCTACACATCAATATGCCAAACACACGATGCACACACATTAATAATTGCACAATTATAAATATTCCCTTATGCATAAGTGTGTATATAAAATATGTACCATGCATGCTCATGACAATCCTAGGTATCTTTCCCTTATTCTCATCACATTATCAGTCTTATATCAAAATTCATCTAAGTAATATTTATACTTAGGTGTATGCCTCACTAAAACCATTAAAATCTCTATTCCTTTCTTATTGACTCACTTAAGATTTATCCAAGTCACACTTTCAGGTCTCTATTCACATTCAATTAGAAAGTGAAACTGATGTAATTTGATCATAATCTCTTCTAGAAATGTGCTCCTCTATGTCTTATCTCTCCATTGACACCAAAATCACTCAATTTGGTCTAGTAATGTGAAAGTTATACTCAAAATATTTTCAGACTGCTTTTATTTAGAGACAACACCATATACTTGACTTTCACACAGAAATTGAAACTCTTAAAGTCTGATTCAGAATTTTATTTCTTCATATTATTTGTATCCCTATGTCTCTAGTTTACTCCAAATCAATAATTAGTCCATTTGGATAACTATAGAAAAAGATATGCCCAAAATAGTAAAATATGTTCAGTGTAGAAAAAGTTCACCACGACGAACTCCTTCAGAGAGAAATTCTCACGTAAATATCACATGTTCGACGTGGCGAGACCCAGAGTTCGCCGTTGTGAACTTTTCCCTGAAAGAAATCCTACTTCAAGTTGGTCGCGGCGAAGTAAGGAGTTTGTCGTGGTGAACTTCCACAGACGCATACCCAGTTCAGCACTCTCCTCCCATTTTCCAAATTTTTCACATCTAACAACTTACACCTAACTTATCTTATACAAAGATCATCCTTTCTACCTCATTTACTCTTCATTCTCTACTCCAATTCAACTCAATAACATTCACAAATCAATTCTTAATCCATTATCTAGCATTTATGAGAAACAAAACATCAACATGTATGCATTCATTCTTCAATTCAATTTACTCATCCAACCACCATTATAATGATCATTCTACCTCAAAAACATCTCTATAACAATTTATGGGTCATTAATGATCTTTCACAACTTAAAAAACAAGACATTTACATCATCTATTCATCATTCACGTTCGTCACACACAAAACACTATCATATACCAATTAACCTCTAATAATCATCACAGATGCTTCAATTAACCAAACCCATAATATTTAACAAGCTACTTACTTGATTTAGCTTCCAAATCTTCAAAACAACACTAACCCTAGCTCCACCAACAACCCACGATCATTAACATTCATGGAGGAATAGGTTGGGTCTTTCTCAACATAAGGAAGATGACAAGGTGATGAAGTGACAAAGTGAAGGATAAGAGAAAAGATTAACACTAAAGCTTGGGAGAGGAGAGTGTCCTAGATGGAGAGAGAGCAAATGAAGAAAATAAAGAAGATGGAGATGAGAGAAGCATATGTCGTGAATGGGCACTTAAAAGACCATGAAATGGTCTTTGATTTAGGAGAATTTGTAAGTGGGTGCCATTTGTCACCTTTTAGTGGTCTTTAAATGGCTCTTTTATTAAATGACATAAGTCATTAAATCCTAAAGTCATTTATAAGAATTTCCATTGCAATTTGACCATAGATTCTAATACCATTTATCAATTATTTTGCCAATTGGCATTTTTTCTAGTCCAAAAATTATCTCAATTCTTTTCAAAAAAATTTCCCCAAAAATCCAAAAATTCTAAATCAAGAATTCTAATCTTCAAATCAAATTTTCAATAAAATTAAGCCACAATTTCTAATAAAATCACATTTACAACAATTATAACTGGAAATATCAATGAATGCATGTACAGTCATTTTGATGTGTGCAAAATTCACTATTCACATATATGTGCATATCATGAAATGCATAAGCACGAAATGTGTTTCTTAATTTCTCCATACTCTCTTACATTTATAATTTTGGCCTTAACATGGGTAACGGGATGTTACAACATAGGTCCTTATGAGATCATTGAGAAGATTGGGTCTTTACCCTATAAGTTAGCTTTACCACCGGAATTGTCTAAGATTCACAATGTCTTCCATGTATCAATCCGATCCTTCGCACATAGTTCAACCTTCAGAGGTTCAATTAAGAGAGGATTCGACTTATGAAGAACAACCAATGGGGATTTTGGACTCGAAGGAAAAGGTTTTAAGAAACAAGATAGTGAAGCTGGTTAAAGTCTTATGGAAGAACCGTTATTGGAAGAGGCTACATGGGAGCCTTTGGAAGCAATGAAGGAGAAGTATCCACACCTCTTTGTGGACTCAGGTAAGAATTTCAAGGACAAAATTCTTTTAGGGGGAGAATTGTTGGACTCCAAAATTTTTTTCAATTATTTATTCATGTTATTAATTATTCATTCATTTTTTATTTACTAAATTGTTTATTTATTTTGAGAATTGGGTCCATTAATTTAGTGAGCGTAAGTAGTAATTGGAAATTAGAATAGAAAGGTAGAATTAAATTAGTAAGAGTGTATTAATGAAGGGCATTTTTGGAAGATCACTTAAGGATAAAGTTTATAAGCATTAAAGGAAGGGGTAAAATGGACATTTTATACTCATTAAGGGCATAATTGGAAAAAAAAGTGTTGTCTTGCATTTAGGAGAAGAAGAAAACGTGAGTGAGGGGAAGAAGAGAAGAAAAATACAAAGAGAAGAAGAGAAGGAGAGAAAAGAAGAGAAAGTTAAGCTAGGGTTTCAATTTTCTTAGCTTTCAAGAGAGATCTTGAAGAGTTTGAAGACCTTGAAGCTAAACAGGTAAGTATAAGCATTAACGCTTCTTGATTTGTTAAATGAAGCATATTTGGTGATAGTTAGAAGTGAAATGAAAGTAAAAATGAAGTTAAATATGTGTAGGAAGTTGTTGATGAATGGTATAAGTAAATGTTCCCTTTTTGGGTTAATGATCAAAGATAGATCATGATTTATTTATGAATGATATTGAGTTAAAATAAAGTTGAAAATGAAGTATAAAAGATGGTTTAGGTATAAGATGGGTTATATATGAAATGTGGGAAGTTAAAAACTAGAAAATGGTGAAGTTTCCTGCACAGTTTGAACGTACTTCAGTATTTTAGGCATCACTTATTCTGTAGTTATCAAATGGGATGATTTTGATTTGGAGTAAACTAGAGACATAGGGCAAAAAATTGTCTGATGAAATTGAGTTCTAATTCAGTCTCTAAGAATTTCAAGTTTTGGATGGAAGTTGAGCACATAGTACTTTTTCAGCATAAGAACAGTCCAAAAATGTTTGGGGTATAACTCTCATATTTCTGAACTAAATTGAATGATTTTGGTGTCATTAGAAACTTAATGAGGAACATTTTTCTATAAGGAAGAATTGTCAAATTTCTTCATTTACCTAATCAGAATGATTATGAAAAATTGACCCGAAGGTTTAAACTTTTGGAAGAGTTTGAGTATTTAGAATTTATCTTAGTGAATATACTATATATGGGTCGTCAAATTGCATTCCTATTGGATGGAAATTTTTGTCATTGATAAAGGGAATCAAGAAGGCGAGAGGATCAAGAGGAGAGACATCTTTGAGCAAGGTTTAAGCAAGGATTTTTAAGGTGGATAATGTATTTATAGTTATTGTGTGATTGGGCAAATTGTTGTCTATGTATGTGTATGTCTAAATTGATTGACTTTTTTAAATTATTGTGAAGATTTGATAATGCATGATGATTTATGATTAGGTTATACCTTAAAAGAGGTTATAACCTTTTGTCTAAATGAAAAGAAGAAAAAGCATATGATAAAATGATTTGAGCATGAATAAGTGCTTTTGTTTAGGCAAGAGTGGAACTATTTCGTTCTTCATGTGCATGTTGACTAAAGCCTTCTCCCGACTTCCCGTTTGTGGCATATGAGCTATGAAAAATTGACTCATTTTGGTCATGGTGTGAACTTCAGTTTTTTCATTTCGTTTCCATGGAACCCTTGAGCTATTTATTGTGCATTGCATTGGATTTATGAACATGATGAATAATTAAGTTTTGTGCATGGATGGTTGGATATATAATATGTTCTATATGATGAAATGCCTAACTTTGAGTTTTCGAACTAGAATTGAGAGCTCTTGAATTGCTAGATATTTATATATATACATATGCTTGAATTTGTAGCTAGCTACTGATGGCTATAAATTTATTAGCCACCGAGCTTTGTAGGTCAACCTGTTTTTTCACTCTTTAAGTGTAGAATGAGAAGATTGTTGATACTTGCAAGGCATCGGAAACTTTAAGATAGTTAAAGACTATTGTACTAAGTTAGTGACCATTTTTGATAGCTCTATAGGCATATCAACATTGAGCATCCTTGTGTATTTTGTTTAAGTTAGTGATATGTATGATGATATGTTAGTAAAGCTTGTATAAACTCTCTTTTGATTTAGTAATGAAATGAAGAATTGAGGTTTCTTTTGAGTATGTCTATATTTATCTTGGGGTTAAGTTTAGAAGGTTAGAATTGAATGTATGTGTGTTTAGAATGTTGGTATTGGATGTTGAATGTGTTTTAGAATGTTTGAATGTTGGGATTCTAGGCTCGGATTTGAAGGTTTCTCCCGGCGAAGCCAAAAGTTTACTGCGGTGAACCTTTTATTTGTGTTTTGGGCGACTTCGCCATGTCGTATTTTTCCCGAGAGGATTTATGGATTTAAGCTAGGGACTTCACTACAGTGAAGAATGACGTTCGTCGTGGCGTATTGGACCCAAAGGGTGCAATCACTCGCCCTCGAGAGCTCACTGCAGCGAAGCCAAATGTTGGTCGTGGTGAACTTCACCCAAGAGGCACTGGGAGATCCTCCCCAATGTTCACCGCGACGAACATGTGGTTGCTGTGGCGAACCCACCACTGTACACGCTGCCAATCCTTTAGACCCTCTTCGTGTAATCCTTACCCAATGGCCCCGAAGGGTCACCTCGGGATTAGGGAATAGGACCCGGGTCCAACAAATTTGACGACTTGAAGTGCCTCCTCCCTCTCCTAGAATACTTGATCCATTCCCACATCATTAGAATCTCCTACAACATAGCACATACAGAGGTAGGGGATAACCATAGAGAACTTCAAAAGGTGTAGTATTTATGGCAGTGTGATGTGTGGTATTATACCACCATTCTACCATTGTTAGCTAGCTTGTCCACTTCTAGTGTGTGTCACAACAGAAACATCTCAGATACGATTGCAACATCTTATTTATCACTTTCGACTACCTATCCGTCTGAGGATGATAAGCTGTGGATAATTGTAGGTTCACGTTTTGTAATCTAAACATTTCATGTCAAAACCTACTTGAAAAGTGTGGATCTTGATCATTAATTATTTTAGCTGGCATCCCATGTAACTTGAACATGTGATCCATAAACACTTACAACACCTCTTGTGATGTATAAGAATTCTTAATAGCTACAAAATGCGCGTATTTGCTAAATCTGTCAACTATGACAAAAATTGAGGACTTCCCTCTGGAAAGCGGTAATCCTTCTACGAACTCCATTGTGATTTTTTCCAACATTCTTCTAGCACAGGCAAGGGCTATAGTAAACCCAGATACGTTGCATGATCATATTTACTCAGTTGACTTGTTATACAATTCTTGACGTGATTTCTCACATCTTTGGCCATCTGCTTCCAATGGAAAAGACTTTGTATTCTTTTGATTGTTGCTGTCACCACCGAGTGTCCTCCTTAAGGGCTATCATGAACCATGTTAGTAGTGTGCCCTAAGCCAATGAACATATGTGACTTTTGTACTAACATTATGACTTATTAATAAGATATTATGAGGTATTCTTTTGTATATGCATGTATA
>JANZLD010000235.1:71720574-71732559 GCA_026413575.1 Erythroxylum carthagenense | reverse complement strand
TATGCACAATTTAAGCAAATATTTAATAAGCAAATAACAAACATAATTCGTACTAAATTCCTTTAATATTCTAACCCTTAATTTGTGGCGTTACAGTATGGGCCCAAGCAATGATTATTGTATTGAAATAGGTCACTCAAAGCAATGTTGTTATAAAATTATTGGTTATCCTGACTAGTGGAACTTTTCAAAAAACCACAAAAAAGGCTATTAGAAAGGCTATGGTGGCAATCCAAAGAATGAAGTGGAATCCCAATCCAAAGAATCAAGTGGAATCTCAAAAAGAGGAAATGTCAGTGCCCATGGCAAATATTGCTCATTTAGGTATTGTGGGTAAGGCAAATATTTTCTCTATAATTTCTAGGAAAAACATCTAAATTATTCATACAGGTGCATTTGACCATATGATTAGAGATTCTAGTTAATTACAATTTATCACTCCATCCCTTCAATCCATTGTTTCCAAAGTCGATGGTAGCATATGCTCCATTGTTGGGCAAGGATTTGTTACGTTATCTAGTTTTCACATGGCAAATATTGCAGATCATACCTTGTTTATAAAATGAAAAGGAGGTAAAGTAACATTTTTAATTGTGTATGTTGATGATATAATATTGACAGGAGATGACTGTGAAGAGATGAAGTTTTTACAAGAACATAGTCACTCATTTTGAAATGAAGGGCCTAGGACAACTTAAATACTTCCTATGTATTAAGGTAGTAGAGACATATTAAGGAATTTCTCTTTCATAAAGAAAATACATACTTGACCTCTCGATTGATATTAGAATGCTTGCCTGTAAACCAGTTGAAACGACTATGGAAATGAATCATAAGCTTGGAATTCTCCCAAATCAAATTCCAATAGATATAGGGCATATTATCAACGGTTAGTCGGCGGTTAATTTATCTGTTTCATACTAAGTCAGAGATAGCGTACGCAGTGAGTGTGTTAGTCAAGTTATGCATTAACCAAGTGAAGAATATATGGATGCAGTACATCGGATCTTAAGGTACTTGAAAGGCTCTCCAGGAAAAGGTTTATTCTTTTTAAAGAATAGTGCTTCCAACATTGAAGGATACACAGATGTGGATTGGGCAGGTGATCAAACAACTAGAAAATCTACATCTAGTTATTTTACTTTTATGTAAGGAAATCTTGTAACTTGGAAAAGTAAGATACAGAAGGTTGTTGCAAGGTCAAGTGTAGTACCTAAGTTTCAAGGTATGGCTAATGGAATATGTGAATTATTATGAATTAAGTATGTTCTATCATATTGGGGGATTGAGCATACGAAACTTATTAATATTTATTGTGATAATAAGGTTATTATTGACATTGCACAAAATCCTTTCCAACATGATCATACCAAATTGACAGACATTTCATCAAGGAAAAGATAGATCAAAAGATTATTTAGTTTTTTTATGTCAAGTTTGAAAATCAATTTTGTTGATGTACTTACAAAGGTAGTTTCAAAAAGAGCGTTTCATAATGTGATTGGCAAGTTGAGGATGTTTGATATTTATGCTCCAATTTGAGGAGAGTGTAGAAGTTATCTATTAATTTAGATGATATACTAGGATAAATATAATAGGGGTTTGTTAGAGTTTTTCATAAAATAAAGTTTAACTTTTAATCTGGTTTTTAAAACGTTGCTATTATTTGAGCCATATTACAATGATTTTTTATCTTATTACCATAGACAAATTAAAAAACCAAAAAATCTCATATTAATTTTGCTAATGTATAGAAATTCCTTATAATATAAACTTGATATATTAGAAGTATTAAAACTAGTTTTTGTTGAACTTAAGTTCTTTCAGTGTACTAGACATGCCATGACAAGGTTTCAAACTTAGTCATTTATGTATTTTAGTGATTTATGTATTTTAGTATTAACAGTAAGCCATAGATTGTCATGATAATTCGAGTGAATTGGTTCGTGATCCTATTTAGATTTAGGGAAAATGCAAACTAAATTGCATTCAATTATTAACTTTATTTTTTTTAATGATAAAGCATTTGAAAAGTTTAAGATATCTTTTCTCAAAACAATCTTTAAGATATCAATTCAAATAAAAGTTACAAATTAATTTAGATATAATTTGAAATTAATATGTTAAATTTAAATTAACAACAACAAGACTCGATAGAAATTTCGTTGACACGCAGAACAACAAGATCCAATAGAAATTCTAGTTAATAGGTTGTTTCCAATATGTCAAATTTAAATTAATCAAATTTAAACTCAATCATAACATACCTTTTATCCCGAATAATTATAACAATCTAATTTGAAACTATATTAAAAGAATTAAATCAATTAATTAATTTAAATTAAAATTCATATATCTAGAATCCATTTGAGTTTAAGATTAAACTTAGTAATAAGTCGAGTTAGTACAAGGTCAAATTTGAATTACCAATTCACAATTTGACACAAGTGGCAAGCCTACTCAAACTATCTAAAATGAGATCATTTTGATTTTATTTTTAAAATAATTTTATTTTTGTTCTAAAATTTTTAAATTTAAAGTTCACACCATTTTAAAAAAATTAATATCAGGATCATTTAAAATTAGGTCGGACCAAATTTGTCATCTATGTATTGTGAACCCTACCCGTAAAGCTAACTTTTTTTTGAAAAATTAAAGTTAATTGTATTAAAGAAAGTGAAGGACAATAAATTTATTCGAGAGTAACATACTCCTATTACAATGAGTCAACAATACACTTCAATAAAAAGACAAACATCAACACATTAGGTTCATAAAAGAGACCAACGACACCTTATTTCCCACTAAAAAAGTTGAACGACATCGTATGAAGTAGTGGCCAAGTAAAACGACATCAAACCAAGGTATAGTGCAAAAGGAGTTAAGGACCCCATCCTTCCTTTAAATCATGTCGAGAACATTCCAAATTAGGGTTGAGATCCTTAGGCGATCATGATCGCTATTCATAGGTAAGAGCCAAACTCTAACTCCATGTTTTTGGAAATCTCACCTTAATGAAGCTAATTTTATACAACGATACCATTTTTCTGTAGAAGGCTTGAGAGAGCTTGAAGATCTCGTAAGGCAACATAAACTATCATACTTTCTCAAGTATGAGCTAGACTCTTGTTCCTTTATCTCAATTGAGTTTGTTCCATTTCTCAACATAAATATTGTTCTCTACCCTTCTTAATAATTGATTGTAGCACTAAATTTGCGGAACGTCCCTTGTTTTGGAACTTTCATTGATTTCTTTCTTTCTATATATATCTCTTGAGTAGATATGGCTAAAAATAGCACCTTCCTCTTCCACAGTGGAGAGGAAGCTTATGCTTCAGTTAGGAACTTTATTATCTCAATAAGCGAATTGGAGGACCCACACCATAGAGAGAAAATTTCCAGTCATATTCCAAATAGCAATGGAAAAAGGGCAGAGAAAGAACAAATGGTCCCTTGTTTATATTCCTTCCTTACACAAACAACATATTTGATCTAGATTATGGATAAATTGAAGTATGTCCATGGTTGCTACTATGTTCCTAACTACTAGCCACAAAAGGAAAGTTAAATTTGGTCTAAGTATATTATTCTAGATAACCTTACATTAGGGATCATCTTGATCAGAATGGTAAACTCATTTCCTATAAGTTTTGCTAGAAAAGCTCTCAATAGGAGTTCCATGTCACAGATAACAATCCTAAGAGTTAGAATCAAGAGAATAAGGTGGTTTAAGGTACTAGATTGTACCAGGAAATTGTAGTTTGATAAGAAAAGCCGCCTTAATTTTGTGATCTACCCATGGAAAAGTAGATACTACATTAGGGTTTAAAGAAAGAGGACCAAAAACTTCAAAGCACAGATGAATTGGTAAGGGACTCTTCTGGCTTAAGCAAGGTCGCGGGTTCGAACCACCCTCATATATGCAGCTTTTTAAAACTTGGAGTCAGAACTTTGCCTCCCACAAAGAACCTATCCAGCTCGAACAAAAATTAGACTGAGAGCGAATAGCTTAAAAGTGCCACCTCGTAGGCAACCAAAAAAAAAAAGAAAGAAAGTATCAAATCCAGCCCAGTTGTCATGCTATAGGAAAACAGTCTTTTCATTCTCAATTTTAACTACTTCATCCCTTTTTTAAAAAATTTTGATTAAGAAATCAAGAATAGGATGATCTAGTTGAGGGACCTTGTTCTGTTTCTTTTTAAAAAGTAGCTATAAACTCATCTCATCCATAATAAATTCTTCTCTTCAATCATTCTTCAAAGTCTCTTCATCAAAAAGACATTATTGACAACTCCTACATAAATGATTCTTAATCTTCCCTTCTCTTTTGGTTTACAGCCCATTTGACTTTAGGAAAGCCAAAACTTCCATTTGCTTTACCCTTTAAGCTAACTTGAGCTTTATAAGAAGCGAAAATTAGGGAAGCAGAAGGATTAAAAGAAAAACTGAAGAGAAAACTTTGGCGATCGTTGGAAACCAAAGGTCCTGCATGTGACTCAATTACAAAGTTCATCAAAAATTCTCATTAAAGTACTCGAAAACAAATTCCACGACAGCCTACCCACCGTGTCATTCCAATATCAACTCCAAGATTCTCCCATCTTTTCACCTTTCCACAACCCCCCCGGTCACTCCTTCGTAATGGAAACAATCCAAAGTATTAGGTAAAACTCTACTGACAACTAATAATTACAGCACCGATCGACTTCAAGCTTCCTGGATTTACTTTACTCGTTTCGCTTCTTGTTTTGTTTTGCCAAACAGGAAGGCTTTTTTCGTGGGATGCACTTGCCTCTCATGGCTGCCCTGTCTTTAATGTCCTCTACTGTGTCCTTCGTTTCAGCCTTGGTGGTCCTGAACCAAAACGTGTTATGTGTACTGTCAGAGTTCCATTATGTGAGAAAAATGAGAGTTCGTACTTCTTACAAGATATAATATTGATCCAACTTGTACATCTTATGTGACATCACTTCAAAAAGTTAACCCACCTTTTCACTTCCACGACAATCTTTCAGAGATACAGCTGAGATTAAAGTTAACCAAAACTATACAGGCGATCTAATTTCAGATCTTACGTTGTAGTTAATAAGATCCTACCTATTTTATTAAATTTTTTCCATATATTTATATAAAATTTGCGATAATTATTTAGTTAAAATTAACTTAATCAAGTTAAAACACTATTTTTAGCTGATAGAATCTGATGCAAATTAGACATGATTAAGTACTCCAAACGATTTAAGCAAATGAGAAGATCTATACTGCTCAGACTTCAAAAAATATATAAAAGTTCGTATAGAATGAGTCGTACTCTAACGTCAGAACATTTCATCCTGATTAGAGAATGGATAGGCCTCACATAAATGGTTAAAAGCACAAAAGATGTGGACCCTAACCCTTTTCACTAGATCCTGGAAAGCTAAAGTCACATCACTGGAACAGTAAATCCAAACGGAAAATCTGCGACTGACCTTTCTTCTTTGTAAGAATTTGATCTCTTCAACTCGGCCTCCGTCAGACTCATAGCACGATTTTCACTCATGGACTCAACTATACTGCCACTGAAATACTCCTTTTCTTCAGCTTGTAAATTGCCGAACCTAGGATTTTCAGACATGTAGTTGATGATGTCCTCTTCAACAACCTTAACCGCACTCTTGCATAAAACCCCCCGGTGAAGATCAGTTTCGCTTCTTCTGATCGATAAGTCACTGTTCATTTTCACCGGTGGTCTTATAGTTGGCATGCTGTTCTTTGTCTTGGGTATAGTTAAGTTTCCACATGAGATCAGATGAAGTAGGACCGAGTTCCGGCTCGTGGTTGACTGTACCGGAACTGGGTCGCCGTCTTCGAACCTTTTGGGGGTGGTGCTGGCATTGGTGGTGGTTTTGGTGGGTATGTTTTGTGTTGGTTGGCCGGAGAGAACCGAGGGTGGTGGTGGTTGTGGAGAAGAGATATGGTTGGTTGAATCCTTGTTGGTGGTGAGGTTGATGTTAGTGGGTCGCTCTTCGAGTTCGTCGGTGGAAACGCCTCTAGAACAACGAGAGTGAGGCGTAGTGGAGCTCGTGTAGCTTGCTTTCTCTTCGTCCTCGTACTCTTCTGGTGATTCTTCAAGGTCTTCCTCTTCCTCTTCTTCATATTCTTGATATTCGTACTTCGCATTTTGAGTTGCTTCAAGCTTTCTGCTTTGACTACTTGAGGAAAGTTGTTTCCTTTTTGTGTGGACTACGTTAGGTTCTTGAATCGATTGTCTGCTATTGTTAACATGAAGAAGTTGGAACCTTTCTGCTACAAGAACAGAAGAGTTTTAACTATTGTTAGAACTTTGAACATTCTTAATGTGGACATTAAGATTACAAGTTGAAGACTGACCAGAAGACCCTTCAACCAGTTCAGACCCTTTGAGTACATACTCGGCCCCTTCAGATGGATAGATGACATCACTTTCTGCTAAGTCATTCCACACATAGCCATTTTTGTAGCTCCTTAAAAGACCCAACAGAAGCTAACATTAATAATGGATCAAAGACACACGAGAATGTTTGTGTACACATAGATACCTCTTGCAAGACCATGAATATAAAGAGGGCATGCCTTTTCCTCTCAGAACTGTTAGCCGATCTATAACATCTACACACCAAAAGACAATACAACATAAGGGAAGGGCGTGTGAAATGAAGCAAGAACAATGACCAAGAACTTTTCTGTTACCTCTCAAACGAAGGGGTTGGTTGGCCAAACGAGGAACTTCCATGTAATGTGGGTGTTCAAGCTGGCCATTTCTCGACAAGTAGTAAACAACCTGAACCTTTTTGACGGGTTTGACGAGTTTTTCCCTCTGCATGCACACTTTGGCCCTGTCTGGGCTATTTTCTCTTTCTCTGCCACTTCTGGGTCGACCTTCCATGCGTGTTCTTCGTCACTCTCACTCTGTTGTTGAAGCAGAAGCTTTGTTCTTGAAGGGATCGACTTTCCTGGCGGACCAAACAACCCCTTTCTATTTACTTACACTTGGTGAAAAGGAAAGGTAACAAACGACCTTTCTTAAAGACAAAAGGCATCAAAAGGCGCGAGAAGGCATGAACTGATCAGACAGACATCTTTTACTTTGGATGCTGTGAGTTGGGGTAGAGGTAAATATGGTGAGAGAAAAGGAAAAGAATGTTAAGTGTAGGGTTATGATCGCGTCCGGTGGATTCATTTTGACTTTGGGTTGGATTTTCTCTGATCCCAAACAGTACAGAGGTCAGAAAGTAGACAAATTAGACAGTACAGAGGTCAGAAAGTAGACAAATTAGATGCCTGTGTGCAACAACCTATGACGTGAACTTTTTTTCCCGCAAATGAGCAGTAGGGCCTAGGCGTCAACGTCCTTCAACAAAACCTTTGTAGGGGATAGCACATTACTGCTAGTGATGAACCTGCTCACTAGCCAGCCCCTTAAATTGACTTTAGGTTTCCGACAAGTTGATAATATAGTTTCACTTAAATTTAATTAATTTAAACATCATATCGATGAAATTTTTAAATTTTAAATTACACTTTTATCTTTAAAATAAATTAATAAAAAGTTATTTGTTAGTCAAATTTTAAGTGAGATGGGTGTGATTAAAGAAATAATACAATTTTATTAAATGGGTAAAACAAACTAAGTTAATAAAAAAATAATTTTTTATTAATTTAATGATAGGATCAAATTCGATATCTCGCTTAAAAAATGTGTCATCCCTACTAGTACTTTAGGCTTAATGTAGCCTTTGATAGAGTACTGAAAAGAATTGAAAGGTATGTTTATTTACTTAATAGCGAAAGTCAAATTCATATGTCTTATAATACTTCATTTGACATTCTCTTCTCGTGTAAAGTTGCGTTCCAACTTCCGACTTGTTCATGTTAGTGAATTATTGATAAGACTTGAATGCAAAACAAGTAGCATACATCAATCCAAACACGTCAATATAATATAAAATGCAATTATAGGCAATATTTAAAACTATAATAAATGCCTCTACAAAAATGACACATCTATATGGAATTTTAATTACATGTTACATATGCATAATTCAATCGCATTTGTATGATAAAAAATTCCCAATAATCTCAAATTAAAAAAATTTAATTCATCATAACATTTATACAAAATTTTTACAATCCTTTCTAAAATTAAGGTAAGTGCAAAAGATTCTCTATTTTATGGAAGTTTAGGGAGGATTATAATATACACATTCTTTCTTTTATATTTTTACAGACTTAAACTTGTGATTTTATAACTACAGAGGAACAATTTTATCAATTATTCCAAAACTCACCATAAAAAACATACAAATAATTAATCGAATTATAAATAAACAATCAATAACAAAAATTAACAAAATCAACTTAAAAAGTCTTATTTGAAAAATAAGACATGTTAATTATATAAATATATCATAAATTAATTTTGTTCGCATGCTACAAATTGCTTATGCTATACTTAAACTCTTATTAATGTTGTTTAAATTCATTACATTCGTATCTCTTTTATAAAGGACGAAAAAATATTCATATTCAAATCGAAATCAACAAAAATTTTAATTAATCAAATTTCTAGTCATGCTTAAGTGTAAATTAAAAAGTCAAAATTTTGAACTTAAATGGTCCGAATTAAACTTAATATTTTCACTTTGAAGGTCGACTATGCCCAAATTAAAACCTTCCAATTTAAACTTGTTTCAAATAAGTAATTCAAAAAATATGTTTTTGAAAATTACTTTAAAAAAATATCGAACCTGACCTTATTTAATATCTCTTGCCTTATTAAGATGTCTCATCTAAATTTTGTTGATGTTTTCTTTAATTTTCAGTTTTATTTTGTGTAAAACCATCCTTAAATGTCAATAAAAAGTGGTTTTAAGAGTTTTGATGTAAATAAGCTGTCGTTAAATTATGATTTGATTAATTGATGTACATATTCTATTTAAATTCAATAAATAATTTTAATTTTATGTTTTAATCAAAATGTTAAGCATTATTTAATTATGAAAGCAAAGTAAACTACATACTTTTTCATTAAAATTTTCTTTTTAAAGTGTTATCATCACAAGTAATTAATTATATGTTTGTAAATATTTAATATCAAGTTATATTTTAACTCACTATTGTTAATAAACATTATCTTCAAAGCATTAAAAGTCATTAAAATTACAATAACAAAATTATGAACTCTTGATGAGCATAAAAATGTTCTTAAAAGCGGGTATAATTTTTTATTCAATAGATCTTGATGAAATATAAAAATCATATTTTAATATAATTATTTTTCTTCAAAATTATGGTTTTTCTTGAGTATTTTTTCTTCTATAAATCTACTTCCTGTTGATTTTGCACAAATGAAATTACTCGTTAAAACTTATTTTAACTATGTTCTAATTCATCTTATCTACATATTTATATAAGATTTACATAAATATATAAATAATATAGAATTGAACATAATCCGAACAATATTTATGAAATGTTTTCTTGTACGTATATCTAAAAGTTGAGTCAAAGAAGTGTCATTGCTCTAGCAATCATGGTTGATGATTACTTAAGATATCGTATCATCAAAAGTCAACACTATGGTTACACAGTCAAATACGAGTCAATATGAGAACAATTTCACCCTAATTAAACTAAGAATGACAACGCCTCTCCACCCCCTCAATCTTTTTTAAATTAAAGTATAAAAAAATATTATTTTTAATTAGGTTTAACTTTAAGTAAATTCAAGCCCTTTGAAGTTTAACTCTTTTAAATAATACGATGTCATTTTGTTTAAAATAATTAAATATCAAGTCTGATTTAAACCTGAGCTTTATTTATGGAATAATTCATTAAAGGTACTTGAATCTAGATACACAGGCCGCACGTTTGTTGTCTCTAAAAAAAACATATTTTTGCCTTTTGACTTGAATTTGAATTAGTAACAATTTAGTCATATAAGCTAATAATTCTTATTTATTAAGTAGACATGTACATGTATTCTACTATTTTTTATTAAAATTTAACAAATTTGAAATATAAAAATTGATGAAAAGTTAATGAAAAGTGCATTTATTTAATAATATATTAAAAAATAAATGATAAAATAAATAAAATAAAAAGATATGTATCTTTATCTTATCAGAATTCGTGTTGTTCAATTTTTAAATTTTTTTATTATAGTTTAAAGAGCTTTTGAAATTACTATGCATCTATATAATTATTATAGTTTAAAGAGCTTTTGACTAGTTATTGTTGAAAGTGTTTCGTTTTTCTTAAGTGGATGGCTTCAAAGCATATTTATAACGGGATATCATCATCTTTAAGCATGATTGCACTTGCATTAGAGTTCTTTAATCAATAGCCTTTAAGCATGATAGTATAATCATTCTTAAAATTAATCTTCTTAAATATTATACATCAAGTTAAACTATATATTAGCATTTATCTTCTTTATACTTAATCTAATTTTAATTTTAACAAAAAAGAAAATTTAAAATTTCCTTGTTATAATACTAAACTCTTAATGGATACCACTTAAATTAATTTGGTATCCCATGTAAATTAATTTATGTCCACAATCACTAGCGCTATACATTTTTTCAGTTTACTATATAAATAATTTGTTTTAATAATAATAAAATTAATAATTAATAATTTTCGTAATAAAATTTTAATTATTTTAAAAAATTATTTATCAAACAACAATTTAAGATTGTTTGGTTATATTTGTATTTTTGTTGTGATTTTAAGTTTTTATTTTTCTTTTAAATAAAATTTTAGTTATTAATATTAATATACTACTGATAATAATTACATATTAGATAAAAATAAAGATATATTATTTTTTATTAAAAAGATATTTTAAATAATATATATTAATTTAATTGTATTTTTAAATAAATAATATTTTGCTAAATTTAAAAATTTTAAAATAATTAAAAGAAACAAGTAGACTTTAATGTCGACTTTAAAATTTGAATCTGAGTGCTTATCGAATTAATAACACAGACGAAAGTGACATGTTCAAGTCAATTAATATTAACTGATATGAGCAATCTTCGATGCTAACTAAACTACACTCGAATATCTTTTTTGAGCCAGTCATGAAGTCCCGAGGCCGAGGGGCCATGTGAGGAACTCCATATGAAATGTGAACAGAAGAAGCTTTCAGTTTTTCTTATTCTCGTCTTAAAGTCGATTAAGTAACTTTAGAATTAATGCAGTCCTCGTAGCCTGAGCTAACGGTACAGTTTTGTTTTGTAGTGATCGTCTCGTCAAGTCAAGTGAAGTCTAGGACATTCCGAGTCTCTCACGTCCCTACCTAGACTTACCGGACACTTGGTTCCCACCGTTCGATTTTAACTTGGTCCATAAGTCCTCACATCAAGAACGTCCATTTATTTTTAGGTCACATCCTTTTCATGTCTTTGTAAGAGTTTTTATGGTTTTTGTAGTTTAGGAGGGAGGGGCTACAAGAGCTGACTATACAGAGACAATGGCAAGTTCTTCCTGTTGCTCTTCGAGGGCTACAAGAACAGGTTCCCGCTCCAACTCCAAGTAAGCTTCACGGGCGCCACCGAAAACAGCAAGCTTTGATGATGACGTTATGGACAGTATGTCTAAATGGTTAATAATAATTTAGATTCAGAGTAATTAGCGTTAAGAAAATAAGAATTATTGATATTCATTAAGTTATTCATGCTTATAAGATAATGATCACAGTTGAAATATAAATAATGAGAATTATTGATATTAATTAAGCTATTCATGCTTATAAGATAATGATCACGTTGAAATATAAATAATGAGAATTTGTCCCATGTTAAAGAAAAAGAGGAAAGAAGATTAATATATAAGTCTAGTGAACTGCTCCATTTATGACTAATTGATTTTAGTATGAAACTTTACTTAGACTTGCATTTGGCCTAACTTTTCTTCTTATATGGCCTCGTAAGTCTATTGTAAATTTTAACATAGTAT
>JANZLD010000235.1:71705484-71720474 GCA_026413575.1 Erythroxylum carthagenense | reverse complement strand
TTTACTTAGACTTGCATTTGGCCTAACTTTTCTTCTTATATGGCCTCGTAAGTCTATTGTAAATTTTAACATAGTATTTATTCTTATGTTAGTCGTTAACATCTCAAAATGATAGATTATATCACGCGTTAGACATACAGTAAGAGAGGTGTGTTGAAATATAAAAAGTGAGAGCTTGTCCTACATTTAAAAAAGAGAAGAAAGAAGACTAACATATACAGTTTAGTGGGCTACTCCACTTATCACTAATTGATTTTAGGATAGAATTTCACTTAAATTTATATATAGTCTAACTTTCCTTCTCATATGACTCTATAGGCTCACATTAAATTCTAACAAATTATAAAAGTTTGTTAATAACTATGTAATTAGATTTTTAATGTTATTATGTGTTATCAATTCTTTTATAATAGTGAATTACTCTATTTTTCAAATATGCATATAATAATTCAGAAATACAAATAAAATATTTTAAGTAAATTATTTATTAAGTTAATAATTTAAAATTAAGTGATTCGACTAATATTTATGGGTCCTAATATATAAAAATTTTATTAACTATTTTCTTTAAAATTTGAAATAAATTTATAAATATTGGTTGAAACTATTTCTTTGATCATAAGAAATGAAAACTAATTCCAAAAAAAGGGTTGAATTGGTGGAGCAATTTTTTATAGTCCTCATAATTAATTTTAAAAAAAATTATTATTATATATAAATAAAAATAATTATAAGTATTATTAAAATAACAGTCATATAATTAAGTTCTTAGTATAGCAAGTCAACTTTTTGGGTCTATTTATGATAAAATTATACTATTTTGTATGTGTTCACAATAATTTTAAATATTTTAAGTAAGTTATTTATTAAATTTAAATTTTAAAATCAAGTAACTCTATCTCCACTCCCGTAAGTCATTCTTTTTAAATTTTGGACGTGTCTAAAAATATAGCTCGAATCTAATCTTGTGATCTTAAGGAATGAAAAATGACGATCCATGAAATGGTTGAACTGGTGGAGTAAATATCTTCCTCCTAAAGTTTGCTAAATAAGGAAATAATAGGATTAGACTTGAGAGTAAGAGTGCCAGTTTTGATTCATACTCCGTGTTTTGATAAATATTTACCATCCAAAAAGAGAAAAAACAGAATCTTTGTATAAAGAAATGAATTAAAAAAAGGACAGATGCATAGATGCTTTCAATGAGCTTGTGCTTTTTCAACTCTCTCAAAATAGAATCTATTTCAAACATATATATCATGATTCCTTACTTTCGATTATCTTCATGTATAAAGATACTAAATTACCTAATCTAAAAGGTTTCAAAATCATCAAAAACCTTCCTTTTTTTTTTCTTCTATTGGAATCTTTGGATTATGCAATTTTTGGGTCATTATATGATGATTTTGAAACTTTCTATATATATAGAAATAGAATATAAAAATATAAAGAGTTAGACTAGGAAAGCTTATGTCAATAACACCAAGGAGGATATTAAATGAATAGAATTGGCTTTGATAGAATTATAAAAAAAAGAAAATAGTTTTAAATAGTTTTTCATTTAAATAATGCATAAATTATAAAAATGAAAATAAACAATCAAAATAAAATAAAATAAAAATATAAAGTATATAAAATTAAAATAAAATAAACTATATAATATAATATAATATAATAAAGAAAAGAGTAAAGAATATAAATATAGAATATAAATAAGTAAATAAATAAACAAATAGTAAAATGACACATAAATAAATAAAATAATCAAGCAATTAAAAGAAAAAATCTTAACTAAAATGGTTAAAGGGAGAAATATTACAAATAAATTTATTTAGGCTAAATACATGATACGAAAATTGAAAACAAATGTTCAAAGATCTAAGAAAAGAAAATTAATTCTCTATGTAAGATGCTTTATTCATATCTTAGTTCGTCAAAATTTTCTATTAAGAGTCAAGTCTTTTGTAAGCTGTAGCAGAGTTGTATCATTTTTTATCACCTTCCCAAAGTTTTTAGGTCTTCTTCTACTTCCTCTACATTTCTTAAGTATAATCTTCTTTCATCTTTTTACTAAGGCTTCGAAATGTCTTCTCTTAACATGATTGTACCACCTAAGCTTGATCTCCCTTAATTTTTCATTAATGTTAGTTACCCACAATTTATCTGTTACCACTATATTTCTGATCTTATTTTTTCTTGTAAGATTACGCATCCAATAGAATATCTTTATCTATGCCACTATTAACTTATAACTATACATATGTTTGGTATGTCAATACTTTGCACCATAGAGCATGGCCGACTTAATTTCTAAATAATAAAATTTACCTTTTATCTTTAGTGATATCTTCTTATCACATAAAATTCTTGATACACCCTTCCAATTAAACTACTATGTTTTGATACTGTGTATTATGTCTTCATCTATCTTACCATTTTTTTTTATGATAGATCTTAAATACTTAAAATAATCTTTTTGTTATATAACTTCTGAATCAATCTTTATCTTTACGTGGGATGCCACCCTATTACATGAAAAGTTATACTCTAAGTACTTCTAAATCTTGTTCAATTTAAAGTCCTTCAACTATAGCATTTTTTAACTTGATATTGACATCCTCTTTTATCTCATTCACTAAAATAATATCATCTGCTAACAACATACATCAAGGCACATCCACATGAAAATTCTTGATGAGTTCATCAATTACTATTGTAAACAAAAAAGACTCAATTACGAACCTTATTATAGCATAATATTGATAGAGAAATGTTCTGTATCTCCTCCTGTGTCATTTCTCTTCATAACACCTTCATATATATCTTTAATAACTCGTATAAAGGTTATAAAAACTCCCTTAATTTCTAAACACTTCCACATGACTTCTTTAAATATTTTGTCATAAGCATTCTCTAGATCAGGGAAATTTAAGTGTAAGTTTTACTATCTTTTCCTATAATATTCTATTAACCGCTGAAGGAGGTATATAGCTTATGTCGTGGACTTTCCCTATATGAAATTAAATTGGTTCTTTGAGATAGATGTGACCTTTCTCACTCTTTCCTTAGTCATCTTTAGTGTGAGTGAGTAGTTTAATGCTTCTATAGTTCTTACAACTTTGAATATCTTCTTTGTTTTGTAGAGATGAATTAATGTACTAAGTCTCCACTTATTGACATTTTGGTGGACTTGAATATTACATTAAAAGCTTAGCTAACTAAATAAGATTCTCTTTTCCTATGCTCATTTCCACTTTTATAAGTACTCATCGGATCCTACTATCTTTCCGCTTTTTATCTCCTTCAAAACTTGTTTGATTTCTTCCTTTATAGTTTGCCAACAATAACTCAAGGTACAATATGACTTGAATATTCTAAAATCCCCTAAATAGTTGTTGTCATCTCTGCCTTTATTAAAAGATATAGAATTGATTAATTATAATAATAATAATAAACAACTAGAAAAGATCTTTTTGTGAAAAATATGTTAGTTTAGTTTTTAATTATCATTAAATATTATCCAACTTATAGCTTTGAATAATATTATTGAGTTAAAGTTCCTCTCTAACCATCCAACGGATTATACCTTCTTAGTAAGGACTTTCAGATTCAAATTGCCTGTTTCCAGTAATAAGTTTGTATCCTATTTTATAAGCATCTATTCATTTATTTTTTATGAGTCTCACTTACTGAATAAATGGATGTTCATCGATTTAGGATATGAATGGAATAATAGGGACAAGTGATCTGTTCCCAGATTTTCATTTCTATAAAAAGACATGTTTCAAGTTGAGAATAGGGTAATGGAACAAGTGATATGTCCGGGACTCTCATTTCTATAAGAAAGGCATGTTTGAAGTTGATGTTTCAATTCTTGCAGAGAACAGAATTTGTGCAATCATGGCGTTTTCCTTTCTGGGTTTTAATTGTTGTCAATAGTATTAGCAGGCAAATGGGACAGAGCAGAACTAACGAACCTATGCTGGTTGCTTAGAAGCGTTACACAAAGCGTTCACTTGGACAGAATTAAGTATTAGCTGGAGACGTCATCCCACAGCAATTACGATAGGACAGTTTGAGAATCGATTTAACTCTGTAAAATAATATTATTTTGATCATTTAATCTAAGAATTTAGATGACCTTATCTGTTGAATTTAGAGTAAGTTGGACTGGGCTGGACCGAGATACAAACCCTACCCTATTCCTATTGTAATGGCTGTGGTCTTTTGTACAGGCGGCATGGAATGAAGGTCACTGTTGATTTACATGCAGTTGAAGGCTCCCAAAATGGCAAATCAATTATTGATGATACGGTTGATGTTTAGATTTTTTTGTTAGTACGCAGTGGGAGTTTTATTATGTACCCCAGACCTACATGAAAGGATTAAAAATGAAAGTAATGCGAAATACCTAAATTTTGGTTCCATCTCTAACTCTGATGTCGATTTCGAGCTGCAAACGTCACCGAATCTTCCGGGACATTTAGTAGAAAGTGATTACCGGCTCACGGGTTAGGTCTTTCTACAGTTTTTTCAAATTACGAGTTCTCTTAACGGGTCAGAGAACCTTATGCTCGTGAATGAACTCTTGAGTAATTATAGGAGACCTTAATCTTTATATAGCTTCCATATCGGGCTTCCCCGTCACAGGGCCGATATGGACCCGGTCCAAACTAATCAGAACCCATTTTTTACTCAGACTTCGACCCATTAATCTAAATCATTTATTGGGCCACTTTATTATCTTTATCTGGATCAAATGGCGTAACTTAATCGGTAATTTATTTAAAAATCAAAATTGCAATTAATGTTAGTCCAACTTTATGAGACATGGACAAAATTGTCCCTAAGGACAAAAATGTCTTACAATCTCCCTTTTGGACAAGCATTAATTGCAGTAGGCTCTAGTTTAAAAATAATTTAAAACCCAGTTAAGCTACGCTACTGTATAGTCGACTAAGTTTTAAAAACGAAACACTTGATCCAAAGATAACGAAAGTCCATCATTCTGCCCCGCAAGACTTTCGGTACCGAAAAGCATCAGATGCATTTGTCCTGTGTGACACAGATCCAATACAATCACGAATACCTAATACTTCACTAACATGAACGGAAAAATGGAGTGTGATAAACTACGATGATACCTTTATGATATAATTGTATCATCTTCGTTTGTAGGTCTCGATTTCTTTATCTTTATGCTAAACCGCATGTGCTAAACTGCATTAGAGAAATCTTGTTTTCTCTCACCAAATGCTAAACAGCATTAGAGAAAACCTTTATGTTCTCCAACTGAATGCTAAACTACATTAGAGAACCTTTATGGGATTAAAAACTTATATTCCCCTATGTCATGTTAAACTTTATAGATATCTATGTTAAACTGCATGCGTCTAAATGACATAAGCACAAGGTCAATCTATATGTATGCCCAGTGACCTTTAAATGCTTAAGATTGACACAAATCTTAAGACTTTCATACGTACTATAAGAATGTATGATGACACGTAATACTGAGGATAAACGATGATCATCTTTATCAATGAACCATCATACTATTATAATACTTAAGTTGTACAAATGTACATGGAGCAAACACCACGATCCCCTAACTGACGGTGTCTAACGACATCAAAACACCCATACTGTATACTTGTGTGATAAACACAAGTGGGTGAAGTCCTTTAGTTAAAGGATCGACTTACAATTCCTCAGTTCTTAAATACTCCAGACCTTAATGTCACTTTTTTGTGTCAACACCCTTATGAAAATAATTGATCTTCAACTGCTATGACCCTGTGATATTCTTCGTTGTCATTAAACAAAACTGGAAGAAGAATGCCACAGTAAAGTCAAATGGGTATAGCTACTGAATGGACCACAGACCACTCAAAAATTAAATTTTTGAGTTAAACCGTCTACGAAGCAACCCCTTTAGCATGCACTCTGCATGCCTAGTTGAGGAAGTTACACATGTCTCTATGACACATTTCTATGACATTATACCATCTGCAAACTTGAGCTGTAACCTTAAGTGAACTTTCGATCATCCGAACACATAGCTAACTTTAAACCTAAATTCCCTACGAGGTTTAGTCTGTTGAATTTTCTATATGTCAACATATAATCCTTGATTACTTCCTATATCTCAACGCTCACTAGACTGCATTCCAAAAGCCTATAACTGGATTAACCAGATATTGACTAAACAGTCAACCAGTGATTGCAATGTCCTATCTAGTACATAGCCGAGCATACAATAGCTATCCACCGTACTAGAATACGAAACATTCCTCATAATCTCTCTCTTCACTTTATTCTTTGGGTATTGTATCAAAGATTATCTCTCACTATGAGAGATAGGTGTTACGATAGGTTTACTATCAACCGTATTAAACCTTTGTAACACATACTTAATGTATGCATTCTTTGAGAGATCTATTGAGTGTTGAGATATGTCTTGGTGAATCTAAATACCTAGGACAATAGATGCTATACTAAGGTCCTCATGTTAAGGTTCTTAACCAAAAGTTTTTTTATCCTTATGCAACATGATCAAGTGACTTAAAGTGAGCAATTTACCATCCTTATGCAGTAATAGGAAGATAACTTGCTCCCCTCAACTTCATAGTGCAAGTATCTTTTGACTTTATTTTCCAAGAAGCCGGAGGAGGCCAAAACCTCACCAAATGTAAGGTATCACTTTCAGGAGGTTTATTGTAAACTATATATTAATTTGCATAACTCGTAAACCATGTTAGTACTGCCTGGATCCTGAGACCCTACAGATTATATCGTATAGACCACTTCATAAAGGATTTTACTCAAGAAGATGGTTTTGATAGTTTTCTGATGTAACTCTATATCATCATAGGCTACAATTGCTTTTATCTTGAAATCCTTTAGGTCTCAAACTTTATTTACAACTGACGAGCTTGCAGTTCCTGATGCAAATCGACTAGCTCCTAGACCTTACTATGCTTCATGGCCTGCATCTCGTCATTCATCGCATCCCACCATGCATCCGCATTGGGTCCAGAAATAGCTTCTGTAAAAGTATCTAGATCCGTAATATGTCTAATAACATAGTCTAGTACACCTGATAGACTATGTTGTCAGATGGGATAGCAGGTCGTCTCAATCCAGTGGATTTATTTAACCTTATTAGATCTTGTACTCCCAGGAATCCCTCTATGTGCACAGGTATGGGTTCCTGTTCCTGTACAGGTACAATACAAAAATCTAGATCCACCAGATCTAACTATATGAGCAGCGAGTACAAAATAACTATAGTATCCGCCCTGCTATCATCTGAAAGGTCAAAAGACCCACCATCATCATAGACATGATATTCCAGAAACTTGGCTGTTTGTGATTCCACTATTCTGGTCCCTCCTTATCTACAGTAAAATCTGTAGCTTTAAGTGGTTGAGATATTTTACTAAATAGCAATGAAAGGAATGAGTATGTAAATTTCTTTATAAGGATTATTCTACCTCAATAGGGCAGCCCTTACACGACTGTGCACAAGGATGAGTTCTTCAACTTCTACATAGGTAGATTAGTCCTGCTCTGCATTGACTTCTTTAAGTCCTTTAGGGTGCTATTATGCCTTTCGGTAACCCACTATTTTGCTCAGAACTACTCGGCATAATGAACTAAGTCACTATTTCAACTGACTCCATATATCTAACAAACGGACCTTTTAAAGTGCTGAAACATCATGTTTGTCATGATATTCTCCTTCCATGGTCAAATCTGACTATCTTGATGAATTTTTCCAACTAGTTCTCAACCTTCAAACTTTAAGCACGAACACATGACTTTGATGGAAACAATCACCAAGAATTGTCAGAATAATTTTATAATTGCACAATGTAATTGTATGAGGTCTACCGAAATCTTTATATATCAAACTCAATAAGTTAGAAGTATGAGTTGACCCCAGTGTCCTTATTAGTCAACTTACCTCTGTGACGGTCATTACATGTTCCAGATCATCTTAATCTAGAATTGGAAATTGCTTTCCTTGATCAATCTCTCAATCCTAGCTCTGGAAATGTGGTTTAAACTTTTATATCACACCATGTATGACTTCTCATTCATCAGGTCCTTCTTACCTTGTTTACCATGATACGAAGAAGTGTATATCTAATTCGGGATAAGACACATTTTATACAAACCATATGACAAGAAAGTTGCATCTTTATGTTTTGTATTAAACCCCAACTGTACAACAGAAGTACTAAATGTAAAACATCAACCTTCAGTGTCCTTAATTGATCAATAGATCACATATAGAATGTGTCGTGTATATCCTAATGAACCTTACTATAAAGTTCAGTACATACACCCCTTATAGATATCACTTCCACCTTTTTATTGCCGTGAACTATCAGTTCCTCCTTCCCTTTATTTGGCTTCATCCTGGATACGAACTACTGCATTGTGGAAACACCCTGATCAGATGTTCCACTAAATAGTCACTTATACTTAATGCAACTATCGCAAATTAGATTCATAATTGATAAACCAAAGAGTGAGCTGATGGTTACAGACTCCCCTTTAAACCTCATACTACTGTTTTTTTTTTATGTCCAGAGGACCTTTACCATAACTGGTTTGACCTACGCCAGCATATGGAGAAGATTTGAACTTAATGGGCTTCATCTTTGTCTTCCCTCAAGCTGCTTACAGGACTGTAGGAGTAACAACTTAAGTTTCTCCACCTCAACAACACAATGGGATATCAAAGCATTGAAGCCTCAATATCTTTACCTACTATGAAAATAAATTATTCTCGATAAGTACTCCATTACTTCCCTTTTTCTCTATATACTTTATGGAAAATAATACTTTCATTAAGGCACTTGTCTCAATACTGGATGAGACTGTGTACCTCTGGGAGACATTATCAAGAAACTCCTTAGCTATGTCTGTGTCCGGAAGTTCACTTTGCAGATGGTTAGGTATGGATTTCCTAATGGTCATCAGATATTAATCTGTTAGACCGATCTTAGGCTTCGTAGGTTGCTTTATGAGTTGTCAAGCTCATGGATGTAATTGGAGATGGCTTACCCGTCCATATGGCCATTTCAACTACAGCTATCTCCATAACCTTCAAAACATCCTCCGTCCAATCCTTCGTCTAATTCTTTATATTAAAACCAGCAAGGGTTTCAATGGTGACACTGATTTAGATGACTGAAAAGGTGACTCCATGATGATGATCTTTAAATCAGCACTAATGTAGGACAACAGCGATACTAAATCCATTAATAGTATCTTTCCCAAAAATCTGATCGCACATATTATGAAACACCTTTGGGCTGAATACATAATATATGCAATTAGACTTCCACATAAAAGCGATCGGAGTATAAACTATCAACTCTCATTATACTACCACCTTTAGGTGAATAGACCACTTGAGCAACAACCTCCCTCCATCTAATGCCTTTATGTACATCTCAAAATTTTATGTAAGGCAAACACCTTTGGGAAGAATAACCAAACATAAAATCAAAGACATCCCCAACATGCAAGCAAAATAATTCAGAATACTGGCTTGAAAGGCCACTTTGGTGACTACATTTTCATCAGCATCCAAAAAGTCTGCAAACACAAGAGATACATCTTTATGTCATCCTCACATTCTTTATGGGCATACTATATGTGATAATGCAAGTACAATAAATGCAAAAATCCTAATGCACAACCTCATTGTCACACACACGTGCTGAAAACATTCTCTGAAAACTTCATTCGAGACTTTCGTAAACAAAAAATCTTAGTAGAGTGACTATCGTGCGTCACCGGATACTAAACCGACCTCTTGAGACACGACAACCACATGTATCTCCCTTATGGCAAGTTCATTGCACGAAAATTCACTCAAAAATGGCTTCAGAATGTCTCAATTCCTATTTTTGATTGACTATCATGCAATCCCGAACACTGAAAATGAGACTCGAGACATGAGACCTCATGCATCTCCCTTATACGAAGTCCGAAGCATGAAAATTCAATCAAAATCAGATTCAGAATACCTTAATTCCTTTTTCTGGAGTTAAACTTAATTTATCACAAATGTAATAAATCCAAAAAATAGGAAAAAGGTTACTTTATAAATTTTCCGGACTCGAAAACTAACCTAAAACACCCCGAGGTAGCTTTACGGGAAATCCAGAATTTTTAGGGGGTTTTTTTTTGGTTCACTGCAGCTGACGTTGGCATGACGTCATTGTTGACGTCATACGCCGCATCAGCGCGCGGCAATAGAAAATTGAAGAGTAACGGCAGCAAGTGATTGAGTTCAGTAGTTCCTCATATAAAATTATTGACTCTAGAGATATAGTAATATGGAGAAGACAAAATTGTTTCAGGCATCGACAGAACCAGAAGCGCCCCTTGTTTCAAAGAGAGGAGGATGGGTTATTCACATTTCAGTTGATAGTCAGAGGTGAATTGAAAGTTAAGCAGTGGGAATTCCAAAGATTCCCCCGGGGAAAAATAAAAATATTCATTCTCAGAAAATTTCCAGACTATCATTTTCTAAAATCCAACACTTCAAAATTTTATTTCTAGCCCTTCTATTCCATTTCATTTAACTCATTCACTATAACTACAATTCTCAACATATCCCATTGCTATTCAATATACCCGAAATATCAATGAGTGCATGTACAATTTTTTCATGTGTGCAAAAATTCAAATTCACATACATGTATGTTGACATTTTGCTGAACATGAAGTGCAATTTTTTTTCTAACTCTCACATTACTATTTTCTCCATTATTGAAATCTAAATTCTAACCCTTAATATGGGGACAAGATATTACAATTCTCCCCCTTAATAAATTTCGTCTCCGAAATTCTCATCTGATTGATCAATAAGGTAGGGGTATTATTTCCTCATATGCTTCTCCATTTCCCATATAACTTCATCACCTGAATAATTTCTTCAAATTGACTATGATCAATGTAATTAATCCTTCCTCTAATCAACTCTTTAAGTATCATATTATCTTAATAGTTTCCTCAATACAATTTAGGCTACTCAAAATTTTCACTTCAAGTGCTGACAATACCTCTTTGTCAGTTCATATTAATATTTCATCTCCCGCTTAGTATTTCACATCTCTTTATTGCTAATACACTTAACTCTTAAGTTTGTCTTGCTATATCCCATAACTTTGAAGTGATCCACCAAAATTCATTTGTCTTTCATAAGTCACTTTATTCTTATTACAGATTCATTATACTTACTAACAATATCTCACATTTATTATGGCTTTTAACCATTTTTAGGCACTCTTCATTTCAATGTAAGGGCAAACAACTCTTTTGTCATATAACGCATCATACAATATTCTAATAATATTACTGTGATAATTATTGTTATGCTTAAAGTCACTTAGAACTATACATTAATCTCATGTTCCTATGGACTCCAAAATATAAGCTTTTAGCATATCTCCAATAGTTAAGCCTGTTACCAATTTATACATGTAATCACTTGATTCTACTTTCTTAGCCATCAATTGCCCTTTCGAGGTATTCCTAAGGATGTATATCAATGGTTGTTATTGAGCTTTTCTAACAATCTCTTTACTCAATCTTCCTTATCAGGTACACATACATCTTATTTCAATAACAAAATATCATTCTTCCGATTCAAACTCAAAATTTCAGATTCATTTTCAATTTCCTTGATAAGATTCACCATTTCTAAATCCTCAATTTGGGCTTTGTCAATCCTTTTATGCAAAACTGATTTTAATTTTCAATAGCTAATATTACTTCCTTTTTGCCCCTTTTTAGCTCGACATTCTACTCTTTTTATCGCACTAGATTTAATAACCTCAATATCTGAATTTGTGTACACCATTATTTAATTTTCTGTTCAATGCATCAATTTACAACACTAGCTTTACCGGAAAATATTCATTGGCACAATCCTTTCAAACTCAATAATTACCTCAATCTTTACTGATCTGTATATTCATATATATCCAAAATGTTTCTGTACATATAATGTCTCCAATTTTTCAAAGCAATCACAATGTAGCAAATTCTAAATCATATCCCGAATAATTCAATCCATAAAACTTCAACTATCTTTATGCATATGAAAAATCACTTTATACTGTTACAACAGATTTTATCTTAATCTCTAATGTGAAACTTTATAAGATACTGCATAATCTCCAAATCCAAATGACATAATTAACATTGAGGTTATAGTTCCTCAAAATTCTTTTTACATTCATCGTTCATACGGTTTACACATTTTTCCTTAAACATCTTTTTTTCAGAGGACTAAAATTAGTAAAACTCCCTAAAAGTCTCTGTTGGTATCCCATTTTTCAGCAATTCTTTTTGACAACTTCAAATCTCATATATATATATATTCCTTATAGTTTCGCTCTTCATTATTTTCTCTATTTTCTTTGGATCTCCTAAAATGCCATGTTCAGATATATACAACCTACATTTTATTTGATCAAGCTAAGATTCACTCTCATTAAGCTTGGTATATAATTGTTTCTACCTTCATTATATGTAAGATTTCCTCAGATGTTAAAAAATATTCTCTTCATTTTTTGAATACACTCCAAATATCCTCTATGATCATAGTCACTAATTGATACAATTTTTTCTTGGATCACTTTAATCTTCATTACCATAATACCATCGGGGGCATGGTTAACTCTAACAGATATAACCCAAATTCCTTTGTGCCCATGATTAATTCTTGTAATTTCTTAAGTAATTATTCCTCGAATAAGGTAACATTATCACATGTTATTTTTAGTCTCCCCATTGACTTCATTTCTCGAATGATTTTCTCCTTTCATTCGATTTCCTCTAATTTCACATTGACTTCTTCTAATGTCTGTTCATTTATACTAGTTTCTCCACACATTTCAATTTATTTGCAATCATAACTTCTTGTGTTGGTAACACATTCATCGGATATAATTTGTATCTCCCAAACATATTTACATAGAATATAATGCAGACCTAAGCCCTCCTCACATTAGCAATAATGTCTCCTCAAAGTTAGTAATCCAATCATATAGTTGAATACTTCACATAAAAAAAATGCGTATATTCTCAAAAGCATATTCTACCTTTTATGCCTGAATCTCCGCTAGGGATATGACTCCAATATTCACTTTTGATTCATTACATATTCATTTATTATTTGTTTCTTCATAGATCACTTTTAAACCGAATTGTCTGATCAACTTAACCTAATTTAGGGAAAATCTTCTTTGAAGGAAAAATTTCTTGCGATTATCATCGATACTGTTCATATAACTCTTATCAATCAACTGTCTTAATCATCGCTTATCGATTATTCTTAGTACCTCAAGAAGATTAATTTATATCATTTTGTACATGATCATAATGATTTATGCATCAAAATTCAATGATGTAGTGGACACGATCGCATATGCTTAGGTGTGTATCATCAAGGTCATCCCATTCTATATAGAGATTTATTTCTGATAGATCACCACTTATCTTACAATAGTAATATTTTGATCTCAAATGATCCCAAACAATATTTCTTTATCCTTACCACATTGGGGGTTTCCTTGCATTGACATATGCTATCATCAACTTTAACTTAATTTTCAGAATTTACCTCTTCTAGTGTTACATCATTTCATAATAATTCAACTACCATATGGAGTGTATTCACTCTTCCCATTTGATTCCTCATCTTTCTCTTAATCTCATGTGTACATAAAATTCTTTCTTATATGCATTTCTAATTTTCTCCTTACTACACACCATTCATCTCTCATAAAGTCAATTATGTGTACTTCCTTCCCTTTTTATTCCTTCCCCATTTCTATCTTATCTTCTTGTTGTCATTTATTTTATCTTCCACATGTACCTCCTCAGTCAATTCAAAACTATAGAAGTATGATCATCAATAAATTCTGATATCGATTTCCACTAATATATTCTTACGGTGGATCGTAACTCTTGTCACATTAATCAAACAACTACTTCGATTCCAACTCCATCTCCTTAAGATCATAAAAGTTTTTGTTTTCATTACATTCTACTTGCACACCTTAATCTCATCATTTCTACTTATCTCTCTATTTTCTATTTTCCTCACACAATTATGACAATATATTCACTTCTCTATCACATTCGAGGGTATACCATTATAGTACAATATTGGTATCATGTTCCATAATACATACACCAATACAAATGTAGTGAATCTTTATGTATCATATCGAACCATATACTATTTCTCCTTTCTAATTATCCACATATCTTTGTACATACATGTGTTCACAATCAATTCAGAATTATAGATACCTAGTCATCCTAAAATTCTGATCTCGATTTCACAAACATATCCTTATGTTAAATCATAACTCTTATCACTTTTAACCAACATTCATTTTAAGTCCAAGTTTGACCTCTCCAGGCCATAGAAAATTTCGTTTTCTTTCAAATCAACTTATACACTTTAGGTCTCATCATTCATATTAATATCACTTCTTTCCTTAATCAATCCATGACAATGTATTCACTTTTATATCACATTCGAGGATATATTACCACAGTACAATATGGATATCATATTCAGTGATAAAACCATATATACAAATATAGTAGACCTTTATCTATCATACAAAACCAGATAATATTTCTCATTTCTAATTGCCCATTAACCTTTATTGGCTCACATTCTGATAGATCATCATTCTTCCTAGTGCTTCTAATAGCTCAAATTCTTAAGGAATGCTCATGCATGTGACTGAGACTGGGGGATAAGTTGCCGCTATCTGCTATAACATGACAATAATGCATGTACCTTGACACCTATTTCAGAAAATGCCCATATAAAATAGTAATTCTGGGCTTTGATATCACATTGTTGGGTCCCGAAAATTTTTTATTTTTATTTGAATTAATTATTTAATTATGGATTTATTCGTTAAATTATTTTA
>JANZLD010000235.1:71689645-71701230 GCA_026413575.1 Erythroxylum carthagenense | reverse complement strand
TCAGGAATGGAAACCTGACCCTAATCATTGTCAACAGCAATTAGAGGAATTTCAACATGTTCCTCTTCAAAAACAAAGTCCATAATCCTTTCTTCTCCCGCAAACTCAACATCCTAAAAAAACCGAGCATTGCCCATCTAAAAAATTGCCTTAGTAGTGGGATCATAAAACTTGTAACCCCTAGTTCTTTCAGAATATCTAATAAAGTAACAACTGATAGTCCTTGAGTCCAGTTTCTTTTTATTTGGCCTGTAAGGTCTTGCCTCAGCTAGACATCCCCAAATGTGCAAGTGCTTTAAACTAGGCTTCTTGTCCGTCCAAAGTTCATAAAGGGTCTTATCAGTTGCTTTAGTTGGAACTCTATTGAGTATATATGTTGCGATTTTTAATGCTTCTCCCCAGAGTGATTATGGCAAGGTAGAATGACTAATCATACTCCTCACCATATCCTTAAGCGTTCTGTTTCATCTTTAAGCAACACCATTCATGCTAGACGAACTTGGCATATTGTACTATGGACGATACCACCTTCCTCTAGGAATTTAGCAAACGGTCCTAGACGTTGTTCACCTGATCCGTCATATCTGTCGTAGTACTCGTCACCACGGTCAGATCTGACACTTTTAATCCTTTTGTTGAGTTGGTTCTTAACTTCAGCCTTAAAGTTTTTGAACACGTCCACAGATTGTGATTTGTCATGAATGAGATAAAGGTAGCCATATCGCGAGAAGTCGTCTATGAACGTTGTAAAATACAGTTGACCATTCCAAGTCGTTGTAGGGAATGGCCTATACATATCTGTATGGA
Source organism: Erythroxylum carthagenense (assembly GCA_026413575.1). Classification (NCBI taxonomy): domain Eukaryota; kingdom Viridiplantae; phylum Streptophyta; class Magnoliopsida; order Malpighiales; family Erythroxylaceae; genus Erythroxylum; species Erythroxylum carthagenense. The sequence goes on along the minus strand of JANZLD010000235.1, from coordinate 71,700,423 downwards.
TAAATTCTAAGACGTCTGAAGCCCTATTGAAACCTAATCTCCTGACATTTGTTTGTTTCCCCTTAATGCAATTAACATAAGTAGCTAAATCTGTAAAATCAAAGGGGTTGAGAATTCCTTTGGACATAAGTCTCTCAATTCTCCTTTTGGAGATGTGACCTAATCTCTTGTGCCACAATGAGGCAGAATTCTCATCGGTTAATTTGTGCTTTAAACTTCGTGTATACACATATAAGGCTTCATTAAATGAAGTATTAATGTCAAACATATATAGATTATCGTAACTTGATAAAGAATCGATACCAACCAAAATTGAATATTGAAAGAGACTAAATATTTCATTTCCAAATGAACAACAATAACCAAATTTGTCTAAAGAAGAAATAGAAATCAAATTCCGTCTAAAAGACGGTACAACGAAAGTCTTAACTAAATCCAAATAAAATCCAGTTTTTAACAATAATCTAAAAGTCCCTATTACTTCAACTTCTACCGACTTACTGTCTCCTACATAGATGTATCTTTCACCATCACTTGGTTTTCGGCAACTCAGGCAACCCTTCATAGACACACTGATGTAAGATGTTGCACCAAAATGTAACCACCATGTGTGTCTAGGTACCGTAGTCAAATTAACCTCAGAACAAACCAAAGTAAGAAGCATACCTTTCTTTGCACGTCTTGCGTGATAATTAGTACACTGCTTCTTTACATGACTTTCAACGTCACAAAAGAAACAACCTCTTGGTTTTTCTTCCTTATGTTGTTTCTTTTGTGTTGCTGGAACCGCAACTTCCTTAGTTTTCTTTCTTTTGTTCCTTTTATCCTTAGATGTTATAGCTAAGTGAGCACTTTCTGTCTTATCATGCTTCAAATTTTCCTCTTCTTGGACACAGTGTAAAATAAGCTCATTAAGAGACCATGTCTCCTTTTGATAGTTATAACTCACTTTGAATTGGCTGTACTGTTCTGGGAGAGATATCAAAACCAAACGCACTAACAAGTCTTCAGATAATTCCAACTTAAGTGCTTTTAATTTTGAAGCAATGTGAGACATTTCCATAATGTACTCCCTGATGTTTCCTTTTCATACATACCTTACTGAGATAAGCTTTGCCAAAAGTGTACTTGTTTCAACCTTTTCATTTTTGGCAAATCTTTTCTTAAGATCCTCAAGGAAACCTTTAGCCGTAATAATCTTATCGGACATAGTGCCCCGAAAAGCTTCTGGAATGGCACGTTTCATGATCATCAAGTTCATACGATTTGATCTTTCCCACTTTTACATCTCCCTCTTTTGATCAGAGGTACTTTCACCAGTAAGTGGATTAGGTCGATCGACTCGTAAAGTAAAATCCAAGTCCATGACTCCGAGAACAATCAAAATGTTCTTCTTCCATGACTTAAAAATAGTGCCATTAAGCATAGGAATTGAATTAACACTAGCAAAGATATTTGCAGTAGAACCAGGAACTGAACAGAGAACAAAACAAACAAAATCTAATTACTCACATAACAACACTATAATAAGCCAAATTAATTATATACAGATAATGGTAGGGCCCCATCGCAAGATACCTTGCACAACATTAATATTTAATCTTTGGACAGAAATGCTAACTTATAAGTAGTTACTTGGTGTAGTGATCAAATACTGGCAATAAGACATGTCAAACAATAAATCTTTCTTTGGAGCAATTTAATGTTCATATATTATACTGAATAACTGCCACGCATTTACCACCACAAGTGTATATGCAATTTCGGCCAAATATAAACTTTCCTTTGGGCTAGTCCATATCCGCAAGAATAACATACACACAAAACTTTTTAACATTCTAAGTTAAATTAATTTCACAAGAGAGGTTGCTTTGGCAACATGTTGCTTCAATTAAGTTAATTTAAAATGCTATATATTTATTTTAAATATCAAAATCTGAAATTAATAACAAATTTTATATAAGCTGTATGAAAGCATCATAACTCTAATTTCTTGATGTTATGACATTGACAATCTTGTAAGCTCAAATCAAGAATTGGGTCAAAATTTTACAAATCAAACCAGAAATTATAGATTTTAGACCCAAAACTCGTTCCTCATAATATTAATCTGTAAAATGCATACTACCGTATAAATCTAGAACTTTCCAACCATGTATACAACCAAATAAATCCAATAGCATCTTTACTTCATTACAAATCTAAAAGCACGATAAAGAAGAAGCTTTCAAAGCATTATGCAAAACATCCTACATATCAGAGCCAGAATAAAACAAAGTTCAGGAAGATTTCCCATACCAGAAGTGGTGTCTTTGTCTAGTTTGTGGTCAGGTAGAGTTGGTCTGCTGAATAAACTTGCGTTCCCCTTGAAGTTTTCTACTCCTCGCCTAGTATTCCACTACTGCTTGTGATTTACTCGGAAACATAACAACCTTCGCATCTTTGGCCAAGGGGAACATTTTGATTCAAGTTAAAAAGGGAGGAAGAAGAGAGTCTCATAAGAGTTATGGAAATTCTCCAGATCCAGTTCATTTATCTTCTAGTTTGTCTTTAGCTAGTTTACCTAATAGTGTGAAGCTTGTATTATCAAACAAAATAGAAAATCTTGTTGAAATTACTCATGTACCTGTAGAAAATCATGTTTGTGAGTCTTCTTTACCATTGTTAAGTCCGTACAGTATATATTCTCATGACCGTTCTTGGATGAGAAGTATTAAGAGTGTGTTATCTACTTCTAGACCTCGTGTGAAAGAAATAATCCAAAGTTCCAGACTGGAATAGTGTGGTCTCAGATCTACAACAGCAGAACAGTACGTAAAGCTTGAAATTCCTAAGGAACTGATCGCCTTATGGAGGGAGCAAAGCCATACACATCTTCATGTTAGAGCTATACGACTTGTTCTTACCTTACATGGAAGAAAAGGTATTCCTGCAACAGCCAGGATATCCCTTCTAGACACTGCCTACACAATGTACCAGAATGCTCTTATTGGTACCTTGCTGACTACTCTTGATAAAGGAAGTGTCATCTTGACCATAGTACCTGATTTTAACATTAGGTTGGATGATCCTATTTTGTCTGAACGTCTACAAGTTCATATCCAAATCACTGGAGCAGATCAAGATCCTACAGCCATTATGGCTACTCTACATCACCAGATGATCTATTGTCTGCAGAATCATGTGTTGGATTTAAACTTTCCCAACTCTACTTCGAATGTTCTTTACATGGTTGCTGCTATTGCAAACAATCAGACAACAATCATTCAGATTCCGAAGCAGTTACCTGCATAGGAGCTTGAAAAGTTGATGCCTACAGAATGGATTACTAACTACCAGAAGGTATTCCATATGCCTCATCGACATTCTTTTCATACAACGACTCCTCCGATTCTGAAGACACTGAGAGATGGCTCAGTCAAATCCATTTACACCAGACCTAGCGACGACATGCCTAGTCCATCAACATTAGGGTCTATCTTGATGATTCAGCCTACTGGACAACCAGATCTATCAGATCCATCATCTAGGGCTACAAAGCTTAAGATCCAGCCCGTATTTTCACACACAGAAGGTAAAAATGGTCCTCCTATCCATTATTTCAAATCCAATGGAGACCCAATCTATGTAAGTCATCATCATGGACACTTTGTATGGGATGTTGACCCATCCATGTGCGAACCAAACTATGAGATCTGCCTCAACCCTAAGTCAGACACAGATGACGATGATCCAAGATATTAAAGGAGAAGGAAGAAAAAGTCAAAGCCCAAATCTCGGTGCCAACCTTCTCATGTTTATCCTCCTCTTGGTAAGGATCTAGATCCAGACGATCATAACGGTCTATCTATAATAGAAAGATCCAGACCAAGGTCTCTAAGTAAGATGCTCCGGTCATCTATGTTTGTTAAGACAGATCCCTGCAGATCTACTGGTGGATCATATAGATCTATGCCAGCAATTCTTGTTATAACTCTTACTCCTATGCCTTGCATGATGATATTACCAGATGAGGATACCTCAATTATCTAGGAGTACTGATGAATCGCACAGGGTTATCTTATATCAGAGCGTCAAGAATTACTTCTCAAGGAACACCAATGTCTAATCCATATGATGAAGTCTTTAACTGGCAGACATCTAATGTAGTAGCACAGAACAGAGTTTTGAGAAGGATTGATTCCAAGCTGGATGGAATTAGTCAACAAAATACTGCTACTCATCACAAAGTCGATTCTGTTGCGGAACAGATATAAAAGATGTATAGGTATTACAAAGCCCAGATTCAGCACCTTGATGTTCAAATCCATCAATACATCTCAACCCAATATATGGGGCCAGAATTTGACTCCAAAGTTTGAAAGATACAAGAGATTCAAAGGACTGTTCGACAAATTGAAGCAGACATGCATGCTTCTCAATCACAGCAGATATATGGCCCATACTTTTCAAATTTTCCAAATACTTAGCCACCATATCCCTCACCTATTTATCAACGGTATCCAGAAGAAGCTGACTATTCAAAGGTATTCAAGTTCAACTACCCTTTGATTAGACAGTATGTACATCCTCAAACAACTCATGAGAAATCTCGACAATCAAAGCCAAAGCCAACATCTAATCATAAGCCTAAATCTCAAGTTTTTGAGCAATCTTCAAAGGTTCCAGAAGTGTCATCTTCTTATACACCTTTTGAACCAGAAGAACAGTGGAGAAAGCCCTTAAGGATTCGAACTCCTCTATAATCTCCACCACCAGTACAACCTTCCACCTCTACTCTTGGGAAGGACAAAGCTAAGCATGCAGAGTACATAGCTACTCTAGCATCTAAACCACTTGCAGATAATTCCAATTCTCTTTCAAAGAAAACTGATGTGGAAAGCAATACATTTGAAGTCTCTGCAACACCATCTAGTTGTTCAGATGAGTAGTCACTCATCACTTTAGAAGGACAACAAGCATCAGAGTCATCATATGAACCAGTCTCTTCACCATCAACTGATGATTCAGCTAATTTTGCTGATCTTTCAGAATTATCTAATGTTCTGATGACAATGCCTCAATATACTGAAGAACCAGAAATCAGCAAAGCTGAATCTATAGGTATTGAACCTTTCAAACCTGAACCAGCAGCTAGTGCAGCTAGCGTAGCACAACAGTCACAGATAACCAAGCCTACTTTAGGACCTTGGTTTACTTTTGTGGATCTACCTCCAAAGAAATGGCAAGATAAACTTTATGAGTTCGGTGCACAGATTGATTTACAAATGTACAGACCTAATCATCCTCTCTCGGATATTTTTTTGAATTTACATCCAGATTTACTAGTACTTTGTGAGGATGGTGGCAAAGTATTAGTGAATATCAACGTCTTCAGTATATACAAGTTACAATTGCTGGAGCACTACTTGGCATAATTCACAAAGAATTTATTGGTGACTTCCAGTTGATTGACAAGCAGATCCGTCAGGAATATTTCAAGATGAAATGTCGTTCTCTTGATAAGCGTGATCTTCAAAAACATTTTAAGCCCATGATAGAAAGGTATTATCTTCTGAATGAATGGAATGATGTCAACCTTCGTTATACTCCTATCTCACCCCTTCCAGATGAGATACAGCCAGAACTTCAACACACTATAGTTTCCCTACAAAGAGAAATATCTACAATCTCTCTTAGAGAAATCTACCAACTTGCTATAGATTCTCTTGACAAATTATGTGTTCAACATACTTTGTTCAAGAATATCCTTAAAGGAGGTCCAATTCTGAAATAAGCTTGCAAGAAGCCATATCTCCAGATCAAGTGTAAAGATAAATAGACTTGTAAGTGCCATAGCAGCAAGAAAGCTCATCAATCTCAAGTCTCAACAGAAAGAAAGAAGGCATGAAGCCTTGGAAGCAAAACTTCAAGAAGAAGAACACAAGCAGAAAACGTAGATTCATGAGGTTCTTCAAAAAGTCATCACATCGACAGAAGCAGAAGCCTTGATGATTTGTCTGTGGAGGCTTAGAACACTCCGCGAATAACTGTCCTAAGGCAACCAGGAAAGATGCCAAGTTCCTGGAGAAACTTGAAAAACTTATACCTATTCATCCTTAGAGTCACATTGAGGAATTACTAGAAGAACAATCTAGTGAGGATAGTGACACACAGTTTGCTGTCTCTGTATCAACAAATGAAGAAGAATCGTCACAATCATCTACCTCTACAAGTGATGATTCACTATACATATTACAACAGACATGTACGAAGATTGATCGTACTCTAGTTCAACGACCTTATGTCTAGATCCAGATTTTTCAGCAAGATAAATATGATCGACCCATTAAAGCTATTGGGTTTATGGATATTGATTCTAGTCATATGATCATGAAGCCCAATATCCTACTAGCTGAAGCATGGACTTCTCATGAAGAATATTTTACTGCAGCTGATGGGAATTCTTTCAAAATTGGGTTAAGAACAAGAAGCAGAATTGGCATTCGCTTCTTTCCTCAGTGTATAGTTTGCATTAAAGTGTTTGGAAGCAATCTACCAGGCTCAGATCTTCTTATTGGAATGGATGTTTACTGTAAAGCCAAATATCTACAGATCCTACCCACAGGCCTAAGGTGTCGAAACCTTTTGAGTCCATATACTGATCTTAAAAACTTGTTTGAACTTACACAGGTTCCTACATGTTACACTGGACTTCGAGATAAACTGTTGAGCTCCTGTCTAAAGTCTCATGCACAGTTTACTCATCCAAATCCTCTGTGGAAAAACTCAGACTTTTTCATAAGTCTACCATTTAAAAAAATGAGGATATCAATCCTACGAAAGCCACACCTCCAGGAATGAATCTTGATGACTTGAAGCTTGCACAAGATGATTGTGTCATATTATTGCAGCAAGGATTGATCGAGCCCACAAAGTCGGATTGGGCTTGCCAAGCGTTCTATGTCAATAAATGCTCAAAGCATAAACGTGGAAAAAAATGTCTAGTAATAAACTATATGCCTTTGAATGCATTCTTGCAAGATGATAAGTTTCCTTTTCCCAAAATTAGCACACAGGTACTATTTCTTAAGGAAGATGTTATCTTCTCAAAGTTTGATCTTAAAGCAAGTTTTTGGCAATTGGGTATTCACCCTGAAGAACATTACAAGACTGTATTCTACATTCCCAATGCTCAGTACCAATGGACTATGATACCCTTTGGACTCAAAGTCGCTCCATCACTCTTTCAAAAGTCTATTACAAAAATCTATGAGCCTATCCTCAACATTGCCTTGATCTACATCGATGATATTCTACTATGCTCAAAGACCCATGAGGGCATCAGGCCCTTCTTCAGAAATTTTTGGACCTTACACAAAAGTATGATATAATGCTTTTGACCTTGAAAAGCACTATTGGTACAACAAAAATTGGATTTCTTGGAATGCAATTTAAGGATGGATTCTATCAACCAGGCCTACATATTACAAAAGAATTATTGCAATTTCCTGATAAAAATCTCACTGTAAAACAGATTCAACAATTCCTTGGAATTGTCAACTATATCAGATATTTCATACCACATGTGGCAGCCTTCACATCAAGCTTATCTAAGCTTTTATACAAGAATCCACCAACATAGGGAAAAGAACAGGCTACAGCTATCAACCATCTCAAAAATCTTTTTCATAATTTTTCACCATTGAAACTTTCTGATCACAAACTATCTCTCTCTTCGACAAATGTCAGTCTTAGTAAGATAGGAACGGCTAACCCATCAACACAAATCCAACAACATCCACCATGGCCACCAGATACTTTTTTCTACTATAAGTATCCTTCTTCTCTTCAGAAAAATCACAAAAAGATTTGTGTTACTTCTTTTGTTGTTCAGCAATTTGGTAAAATAGATAGCAACATTCTTTTTGCTCTTACAAAGAAAGCTTTTCCTCCTCATACTAGGCCTCCTCATAGTGTTTCTGAAGTTGCCTCACTTGCTCGTAGTAGTTTATTCTATTACTTGTATCTTTTTTTGCATGAACATAATTCTACTGGAAATCTTGTTATGTTCAATATCAAAGTACCATACCAAAATGTGATTCTACTACAAGAGCCTTTATCCGAAAGCACGTTATGGTATCTTTGGGCATTATCTGCTTTATATGCCTATGCTTTTACAGTTTCTCCTCTTCAACTGTATCAACATCTCTATAATCCAAACAATGACAGTTCTTTATCATGGACATTCCTAGAATGGTTCTAACCTTTAAGCCAATGGAAGCAGTAATTTGGTGTTATCATTGAACAATATCGTCTTTGGTCAGCTACAACATGACTAAATACACAATGCTTTTTCATCAGACATCATCCTTACAAAGAAACATCTACTGGAGTTCTTTATATTGAACAACGTGTCTAATTTTGGCATATAGCCTTATATTAGCCTCGACACAAAGAGAATGTGTTAACCTCTTTAAGAAATTTACTTAAGGAGCTTAATGACTTTCCAGACCATCCGTTATTGACTACGTCTATTGGACCAGATATTGGAGAATTTATGCCTGGTGAATCAGAAGCACTAGAAGTCAGTATTCCTGGTTCTAATAATCATGAATATACTGATTTAGGAGAAGACGAAGAAATAAATATCTCACAGATTGCAGGACCTTCTCAACCGTCCAATTTGGTTTTCCAAGATGCTAAGAATCCTAATGAAGACATTCCTAGCATTAACGAAGACCAATTAGATCAATTCCTGCATGAGCTACACATGGCAGAGCTGCATCACAACAAAAAGAAACGACCTCATCATGCTAATTCTGATGACTCAAGTGATCCTGACTCTCCATCGAATCTCCAAAGTTGGCAATCTCCTATTCGCCATCATTAATTTTGGATACTTTGGATCCATTATTGTGAGATACAGACAGAAGACCTTACTTTACACTTGTAAAGTAAGAACGAGACAACTGACATGATAAAAGATGGGTTCCACACGTCACTTTCAACAACTATTGAAGATTCCATCTTATAATCTTCCTGTTCACCTTTTGTAAAGTAGTACTGTTTCTACTATATGCTTTAGGACTTTGTGTTAAAGTAGTTTACTTTTTCAAAGTTAAGTGAATTATTAGCTTTACTTTTGTAAAGTAGATTCCTTAGAGATACGGTTAGGTTTGCTTTTGTTAAAGCTTTCATTATTATATCTCTAGGATAGTTTACATTCTTGTCCCTCGCTTCGCTTAGAAAAGCAGGGTTCGTCTTAGTTTGTAATCAAGCTTTTACATTTAGAAGTTGTGAACATATAAAAAATGGAGAAGACAGTTTTTCTCTAAATCTCTTCTCTTCTCTGAAACCTTTAAACCCTGAAATGATATATCCTCCAGTGCTTAAGATTGTAGGATGAGTATGCTCTACACTCGTCTTGTATAAGGATCTTGTGTAACAGAAAATCTATGACAGTCTGGAAGAACTGTTGCTTCTAAATTTTCGTTGCCTTGTTGTCAGAAGCATTAATGGAGAATGACAAGTAAGAGTGTGTGAGTGAAGTAGGGCTGCTAAGAGGCATGAGCAGTAAGTCTCGTGTTAAGCCAAAGGACAAGCATTGAAGGGGTGTAATATTTAGGTAATATTTCACCTTTACCTCGTAAGGCCTTATGGGGTAGCTCAATGGTATCAGAGCCACCAGGTTGCGGCCTGGGTTTGCCCTACGTCGCAAGTTCAAATCCCAGAAAAACAATTTGGGAGGCAAACCATAGGCAAAAGGTGCCCACAGAGGTGGGGCTTCCTATGGGCCCACGTGGGAGATTGCATGGTTTAGGGTCCAGACGAAAATGGGCTTTTGAAGCGGGGGGTATATTTGGGTAATGTTTCACCGTTACCTCGTAATGCCTTATGGGGTAGCTCAGATGATACCAGTAAGGCCCGTGTTAAATCGAAGGACAGGCATTGAAGGGGTGTAATATTTGGTTAATGTTTCTTTGAGCTACCCCATAAGGCCTTACGAGGTAACGGTGAAACATTACCCAAATATTACACCCCTTTAATGCCTGTCCTTCGGCTTAACACGGGACTTACTGCTCATGCCTCTTAGGAACCCTACTTCACTCACATACTCTTACTTGTCATTTCCCGTTAATGCTTTTGACAACAAGGTAACGAAAATTTAGAAGCAACAGTTCTTCCAGACTGTTATAGATTTTCTATTACACAAGATCCTTATACAAGACGAGTATAGAGCATTCTCATCCTACAATCTTAAACACTAGAGAAGATATGATTTTAGGGTTTAAAGGTTTCGGAGAAGAGAAGAGATTTAGAGAAAAACTAACTTTTCCATTTTTGATATGTTCACAACTTCTAAATGTAAAAGCTTGATTACAAACTAAGATGAACCCTGCTTTTATAAGCGAAGCGAGGGATAGGAATGTAAACTATCTTAGAGACATAATAATGAAAGCTTTAACAAAAGAAAACCAAACCTTATCTTCAAGGAATCTACTTTACAAAAGTAAAGCTAATGATCACCTAACTTTGAAAAAATAAACTACTTTAACACAAAGTTCTAAAGTATACAGTAGTAAACAGTACTACTTTACAAAAGGTGAACAGGAAGATGATAAGATGGAATCTTCAATAATTGTTGAAGGTGATGCATGGAACCCATCTTTTATCATGTCAGTTGTCTCGTTCTTACTTTACAAGTGTAAAGTAAGGTCTTGTAACATCCCACCTCCTATAGGAAAGGGTATTTTGGTAATTGGGACGGGTTCGGGATATTTAATTATATCTCGGCA
>JANZLD010000235.1:71622201-71638969 GCA_026413575.1 Erythroxylum carthagenense | reverse complement strand
GGTCTCTTGTCGTGGGATATTTATCGGAATGACCTACGGGCGTTCCGGTGGATACCCTATGGTAAGGGGGCGCTACAGGTCTTCTGTCTATATCTCACAATAATGAATCCAAAGTATCCAAAATTAATGATGGCGAATAGGAGATTGCCAACTTTGGAGATTCGATGGAGAGTCTGGATCACTTGAGTCTTTAGAATCAGCATGATGAGGTCGTTTCTTTTTGTTGTGACGGAGCTCTGCCATGTGTAGCTCATGCAAGAATTGATCTAACTGGTTTTCATTAATGCTAGGAATGTCTTCATTAGGATTCTGAGCATCTTGGAAAACCAAATTGGATGGTTGAGAGTGTCCTGCAATCTGTGAGATATTTGTTTCTTCGTCTTCTCCTGAATCAGTATATTCAGGACTATTGGAACCAGGAATGTTGAGTTCTGGTGCTTCTGGTTCACCAGGCATAAATTCTCCAATATGTGGTTCAGTAGACGTCGTCAATACTAGATGATCTGGAAAGTGATTAAGCTCCTTAAGTAAATTTCTTAAAGAGGTTAACACATTCTCTTTGTATCGAGGCCAATATAAGGTTGTATGCCAAAATTGGACACGTTCAGTGTAAAGAACTCCAGTAGATGTTTCTCTGTAAGGACAATGTATGATGAAAAAGCACAATGTATTTTGCCATTGTGTTGCAGCTGACCAAAGACGATATTGTTCAATGATAACACCAAATTGCTGCTTCCATTGGCTTAAAGGTTGGAACCATTCTAAGAATGTCCATAATAAAGAACTGCCATTGTTTGGATTACAGAGATGTTGATACAGTTAAAGAGGAGAAACTGTAAAAGCACAGGCATATAAAGCAGTTAATGCCCAAAGATACCATAACGTGTTTTCGGATAAAGGCTCTTGTAATAAAATTACATTTTGGTATGGTGCTTTGATATTGAACATAACAAAATTTCTAGTAGAATTATGTTCATGCAGAAAAAGATGCAAATAATAGAATAAACTACTATGAGCAAGTGAGGCAACTTCAGAAACACTATGAAGAGGCCTAGTAAGAGGAGGAAAAGTTTTCTTTGTAAGAGCAAAAAGAATGTTGCTATCCATTTTACCAAATTATTGAAAAGCAAAAGAAGTAATGCAAATATTTTTGTGATTTTTCTGAAGAGAAGAAGGATACTTATAGTAGAAAAAAGTATCTAGTGGCCTTAGTGGATGTTGTTGGATTTGTGTCGATAGGTTATCCGTTCCTATCTTATTGAGGCTGACATCTGCGAAGAGAGAGATAGTTTGTGATCAGAAAGTTTAAACGGTGAAAGATTCTGACAAAGATTCTTGAGACGGTTGACAGTTGTAGTCTGTTCTTTTCCCTATGTTGGTGGATTCTTGCGTAAGAGCTTAGATAAGCTTGATGTGAAGGCTACCACATGTGGTATGAAATCTTTGATATAGTTGACAATTCCAAGAAATTGTTGAATTTGTTTTACAGTGAGATTTTTATCAGGAAATTGCAATAATTCTTTTGCAATATGTGGGCCTAGTTGATAGAATCTATCCTTAAATTGCATTACAAGAAATTCAATTTTTGTTGTACCAATAGTGTTTTTCGAGGCCGAAAGCATTATACCATGCTGTTGTGTATGGTCCAAAAATTTCTGGAGAAGGGCCTGATGTTCCTTATGGGTCTTTGAGAATAGTATAATATCGTCGATGTAGATCAAGGCACTGTTGCGGATAGGCTCCTAGATTTTTGTAATGGACTTTTGAAACAGTGATGGAGCGACTTTGAGTCCAAAGGATATCATGGTCCATTGGTACCGAGCATTGGGAATGTAGAATGCAGTCTTGTAACGTTCTTCAGGGTGAATACCCATTTTCCAAAACCTGCTTTAAGATCAAACTTTGAGAAGATAACAGCTTCTGTAAGAAATAGTACTTGTGTACTAATTTGGGAAGAGAAAACTTATCATTTTGCAGGAATGCACTCAGAGGCTATTAATCTATTACTAGACTTTTTTTCCACGTTTCTACTTTGAACGTTTATTGACATAGAACGCTTGGCAAGCCCAATCTGATTTTGTGGGCTCGATCAATGCTTGCTGGAATAATATGGCACACTCATCTTGTGCAAGCTTCATGTCATCAGGATTCATTCCTGGATACGTGGCTTTCGTATGATTGATATCCTCATTCTTTTTAAATGGTAGACTTATGAAAAAGTCTAAGTTTTTCCACAGAGGATTTGGATGAGTAAACTGTGCATGAGATTCTGGACAATAGCTCAACAGTTTATCTCGAAGTCCAGTGTAACATGTAGGAACCTGTGTAAATTCAAACACATTTTTAAGATCAGTGTATGGACTTAAAATGTTTCGATACCTGAGGCCTGTGGGTAGGATCTATAGATGTTTGGCTTTACAGTAAACATCCATTCCAATAAGAAGATCTAGGCCTGGTAGATTGCTTCCAAGTACTTTAGTCTAAACTGTACATTAAGGAAAGAAGAGAATGCCAATTCTGCTTCTTGTTCTTAACCCAATTTTGAAAGAATTCCCATCAGCTGCAGTAAAATATTCCTCATAAGAACTCTATGCTTCAGCTGGTAGGATATTGAGCTTCATGATCGTACGACTAGAATCAGTATCCGTAAACCCAATAGCTTTAATGGGTCGATGTTATTTATCTTGCTGAAAAATCTGGATCTGGGCATAAGGTCGTTGAATTGGAGTAGGATCAATCTTCATACATGTCTGCTGTAACATGTATAATGAATCATCACTTGTAGAGGCAGATGATTGTGACGATTCTTCTTCATCTGTTGACACAAAGACAACAAACTGTGTGTCATTGTCCTCACTAGATTGTTTTTCTAGTAATTCCCCAATGTGACTTTGAGGATGAATAGGAATAATTTTTTAAGTTTCTCCAGGAACTTGACAGCTTTCCTGGTTGCCTTAGGACAGTTATTCGTGAAGTGTTCTAAGCTTCCATAGACAAAACATCGAAGCTTCTGCTTCTGTCGATGTGATGACTTTTTGAAGAACCTCATGAATCTACGTTTTGTGCTTATGTTCTTCTTCTTAAAGTTTTGCGTCCAAGGCTTCAAGCCTTCTTTCTTTCTGTGGAACTTTCTCTTTTCATAGTAGACTTAAGATTAATGAGCTTTCTTGCTACTATGGCACTTATAAGTCTGTTTATCTTTACACTTTAACTGGAGATATGACTTCTTGTAAGCTTGTTTCAGAACTGGACCTCCTTTAAGGATATTCTTGAACAAAGTATGTTGATCACATAATTTGTCAAGAGAAGCTATAGCAAGTTGGTAGATTTCTATAAGAGAGATTGTAGACATTTCTCTTTGTAGGGAAGCTATGGTCCGTTGAAGTTCTGGCTGTATTTCATCTGGAAGGGATGAGATAAAAGTATAACAAAGGTTGACATCATTCCATCCATTCAGAAGACAATATCTTTCCGTCATGCACTTAAAATGCTTTTGAAGATCACACTTATCTAGAGAACAACATTTCATCTTGAAATATTCCTGATGGATCTGCTTGTCAATCAACTGGAAGTCACCAATAAATTCTTTGTGAATTATGCCAAGTAGTGCTTTAGCAGTTGTAACTTGTATATACTGAAGATGTTGATATTCACTAACACTTTGCCACCATTCTCGCAAAGTACCAGTAAATTTGGATGTAACTTCAGACAAAATATCCAAGAGAGGATGATTAGGATTGGTCATTTGTAAATCAATCCATGCATCAAACTCATGAAGTCTATCTCGCCATTTCTTTGGAGGTAGATCATCAAAAGTAAACCAAGGTCCTGAAGTAGGCTTGGTTATCTGTGGCTGTTGTGCTACGCTAGCTGCACTAGCTGCTTGAGGTGTTGGTTCAGGTCTGAAAGGTTCAGTACCTGTGGATTCAACTTCGCTGATTTCTGGTTCTTCAATATATTAAGGCATTATCATCAGAACATTAGATAATTATGAAAGATCAGCAAAATTAGCTGAATCATCAGTCAATGGTGAAGAGATTGGTTCATATGATGACCCTGATGCTTGTTGTCCTTCTGAAGCGATGAGTGACTGCTCATCTGAACATCTAGATGGTGTTGCAGAGACTTCAGATGTATTGCTTTCCGCATCAGTTTTCTCTTAAAGAGAACTAGAATTATCTGCAAGAGGTTTAGACATTAGAGTAGCTATGTACTCTACATGCTTAGCTTTGTCCTTCCCAAGAGTAGAGGTGGAAGGTTGTACTGGTGGTGGAGATTCTGGAGGAGTTCGAATCCTTAAGGACTTTCTCCACTATTCTTCTGGTTCAAAAGGTGTAGAAGAAGATGACGCTTCTGGAACCTTTGAAGATTGCTCAGAAACTTGAGGTTTAGGCATACGATCAGATGTTGGCTTTGGCTTTGATCGTTGAGATTTGTCATGAGTTGTCTGAGGATGTACATACTGTCTAATCAAAGGGTGGTAGTTGAACTTGAATACCTTTGAATAGTCAGCTTCTTCTGGATACCGTTGATACATAATTGAGGGATATGATGGCTGAGTATTTGGAAAATCCGAAAAGGATGAGCCATATATCTGTTGTGATTGAGAAGCATGCATGTCTACTTCCATTTGTCGAACAACCCTTTGAATCTCCTGCATCTTTCGAACTTTAGAGTCGAATTCTGGCCCCATATATTGGGCTAAGATGTATTGATGGATTTCAGCATCAAGGTGCTGAATCTGGGCTTTGTAAGACCTATACATCTTTTGTATCTGTTCCGCAACATAATCGACTTTGTGATGAGTAGTAGTATTTTGTTGACTAATTCCATCCAGCTTGGAATCAATCCTTCTCAGAACTCTGTTCTGTGCTGCTGCATTAGATGTCTGCCAGTTAAGGACTTCATCAGATGGATTAGACATTGGTGTTCCTTGAGAAGTAATTCCTGACGCTCTGATATATGGGTTGAAGATAACCCTCTGTGATTCATCAGTACTTTTAGATAATTAAGGAAAGTTATCCTCATCTGGCAATACCATTATGCAAGGCATAGGAGTAGGAGTTATAACAGGAATTGCTGGCGTAGATCTGCATAATCCACCAGTAGATCTGTAGGGATCTATCTTAACAAATATAAACGACCGGAGCATCTCACTTAGAGACTTTGGTCTGGATCTTTCTATCATAGATAGACCATTATGATCGTCTGGATCTGGATCCTCACCAAGAGGAGGATAAACACGAGAAGGCTGGCACCGAGATTTGAGCTTTGACTTCTTCTTCCTTCTCCTTTGATATCTTGGATCATCGTCATCTGTGTCTAACTCAAGGTTGAGGCAGATCTCACATTCTAGTTCGCACATGGATTGGTCGACAACCCATACAAAGTGTCATAACTTACATAGACTGGGTCTCCATTGGATTTGAAATAATGGATAGGAGGACCGTCTTTACCTTCTGTATATGAAAATACGGGCTGGATCTTAAGTTTTGTAGCCCTAGATGATGGATCTGATAAATCTGGCTATCCAGTGGGCTGAATCATCAAGATAGACCCTGATGATGATGGACTAGGCATGTCGTCGATAGGTCTAGTATAGATGGATTTGACTGAGCCATCTCTCAGTGTCTTCAGAATCGGAGGAGTCGTTGCATGAAAAGAATGTCGATGAGGCACATGGAATACCTTCTGGTAGTTGGTAATCCATTCTGTAGGCATCAACTTTTCAAGCTCCTGTGCAGGCAACTACTTCGAAATCTGAATGATTGTTATCTGATTTTTTGCAACATCAGCAACCATGTAAAGAGCATTCGAAGTAGAGTTGGGAAAGTTTAAATCCAACGCATGATTCTGCAAACGATTGATCATCTGGCGAGGTAGAGTAGCCATAATGGCTGTAGGATCTTGTTCTGCTCCAGTGATCTGGATCTGAACTTGTAGATGTTTAGACAAAGTAGGATCATCCAACTTGATGTTGAAATCAGATGCTATGGTCAAGATGACACTTCCTTTATCAAGAGTAGTCAGCAAGGTATCAATATGAGCATTCTGGTACGTTGTGTAAGCACCAATAAGAGCATTATGGTACGTTGTGTAAGCAGTGTCTAGAAGGGATATCCTGGCTATTGTAAGAATACTTTTTCTTCCTTATAAGGTAAGAACAAGTCGTATAGCTCCAACATGAACATGTGTATGGCTTTGCTCCCTCTATAAGGCGATCAGTTCCTTAGGAATTTCAAGCTTATTGTTCTGCTGTTGTAGATCTGAGACCACACTGTTCCAGTTTAGAACTTTGGATGATTTCACATGAGGTCTAAAAGTAGATAACACACTCCTAATACTTCTCGTCCAAGAACGGTCATGAGAATATATACTGTACGGACTTAACAATGGTAAAGAGGATACACAAACACGATTTTCTACAGGTACATGAGTAATTTCAACAAGACTTTCTATTTTGCTTGATAATACACGTTTCACACTATTAGGCAAATTAGCTAAAGACAAACTAGAAGATAAATAAACTGGATCTGGAGAAGTTTCCATAACTCTTACGAGACTCTCTTCTTACTCCCTTTCTAAACTGAGTCAAAATGTTCCCCCTAGCCAGAGATGTGAAGGTTACTATGTTTCCAAGTAAACCACAAGCAGTAGTGGAATACTAAGCGAGGAGTAGAAAACTCCAAAGGGTACGTAGGTTTATTCGGCTGGACCAATTCTATCTGACCACAAACTAGACAAAGACACCACTTCTAGTATGAGAAATCTTCCCGAACTTTGTTTTGTTCTGGCTCTGATACCACTCAGACGACCCTATAGTCCTTTATAGGGCGACATAGGAAAACTATGACCTTTTTCTGGCTAACCTTCCCGGCTAACTCCTATTCTAAACCACCATACTGGTTGAAGACATTGACTAACCAAAGTTGGATTGGAAGTATGTATCACTACGTAGCTGTTGCAGTTATCGGAGACTTACACCCTTTCAACGCCTATCCTTTGGCTTAACACATGACTTACTACTCATGTCTCTTAGGAACCCTACTTCACTCATGCACTCTTACTCGTCATCTTTATTCAATGAGTAATGATTTAATCTCTTTATCTAATGGGTAAAACTTCAATCTTTATCCAACGGGTAAAGATTTAGTCTTTATCCAATGAGCAAAATTTGATTCTTTATCTAATCGGTAAGACTCCAATCTTTATCCAACGGGTAAAGCTTTATTCCTTAATGGACCAAAATTTTTTATCCAATGGACAAAACCAAGAAAAACAAATAAGTTATTTGGGCCACTATTTTTGGAGTAGCTTGCTGGTTTCTTTGGAAATGGCGGAACAGTAGTTTGTTTGAGCCTGGTTTTGTTTGGCCGGCTGAGGGTACCCGCGTCATTTTGGAGTATGTGGGGTGGATCGGTAGAGCCAGGGCGGTGGAACATTGCGTGTTTCCTGCTCAGGGCTTACCAGGAGGTACTTTCGTGGGGTGGGTCAAACCGCCTGTCGGGTGGGTTAAGGTCAATTCTGATGGTGCAATGAGGCAAGGGTACACTCAGGCCTCCACTGGAGGCTTGATTAGAGATTGGCAGGGTAATTGGTGTGGGGGGTTCCAACAGAACCTTGGAAGGGGCTCTCCCGTGGGGGCGGAGCTTTCGGGCGTGTTCTCAGGCCTTTCGTTGGCCTGGGACCTGGGTTATCGACAAGTTGTGGTCGAAGTGGATTCCCTTGAAGTCATTAATATTCTCTCAGGCCCAAACATTGTACTGACAGAGTCCTTTTTGGTGACAGGTATTCAAGAGCTGTTGCAACAAGATTGGGAGGTTCAACTCCAGCATGTCTACCGGGAAGGGAATCAGTGCGCCGACGGTCTCGCCTAACTTGCTGGCTTTTTACGTTCGGGCATTCACATACTTTAGGAGCCTCCATTTGGAATCTAGGAGCTTCTCCGCAACGATGCGCAAGGAGTAGTTTACCCTAGAGCGTTGATTTAAGTGTTTGCTTTCCTTGTAAAAAAAAAACTATTAAAAGGTATCTTCGAATACATATACAAAATCAAGACCACCACCGAAATATATTCGTATATGTAGTAATCGAATTGATAGTAAAGAATCAAAAGAAACTCCGAAAGACAATACGGAAGACAAAAGAAAACCAAATAATCATTCTTGATGACCTAATTATGAATTCGCTCTGATACTGCCTGTTGGATTTTAATCCCTTTAAAATATATGATTTATTCATATCAAATCATCAAGAATAAAATAAAAGCTGAAGTATACCTGAATCTATTGTAAAATCTGTGCTGGAGTTTTGCAGTTTTTGTCTTCCAAATTAGAACGTAGCCCATTTTTCTAGAGTTTTCCGTAACTCTCTATTTTCTCTCTGATGATGAGATTTCAAATAAGAATTGAGCATACGTTTAATTTGGGGGCCATAACTATTTATATTAGTGTAAAACCCTAATCTAATTTCTAGTTTGGCCCATCATAAAATTAGAAATTATAAATCCGGTCTTTATACATGTAAAGCTCACACTTAAAATAGATGTATAAAGTCCAAAATATCATAAATATATTAGATCACTTTAATTAATTGGGCTCAATTTTATATGATAGTCTTTATATACAATTGTTGATGTATAAGTACACACGCTTGATTAAAAATCCTTACAGCCAATGCTGTCCTGTCCAATCGCCTACGAATTTCTAATACAAAGGAGCTTCTTCCATTTGCGAGCAACCTCGACAACCACGTGTATATTGACGTGCATTATTACAGCCTCTCTGATCGTATGTTCGACAATATGAGTACACAAGAGAACATTGATTTCATCTACAATCAGCGATCTGATGATCTCAGTGCTCTATCTACTGAAAATGGTCCTCTAATTTTCGTTGATAAGTACAAATTCACCACATAATCGTCCGTTGAAGTAGTTAACAAAATGAAACTCTGGTTTTCTACTCATAAAAGAACTAATATTGGGCATATAAGTGCCATATGTGAACAGTGGAGCTTGAAGCAGATGATAGAGAACAATCTTATAACACATCAATCATATGGCTATGGCGTTGACAAACACAATTGGGTTTTCAAGATAAACAAAATTAACTAAATTAATGAGATCCCAATAAATAAAAACAATTTTATTAATAGTACAGAATTTAATTTTAATTAAAATAATAAAAATTATGCTTATTCTTAGTTTAATATTCAATCTCTAATTAATTTTTTCAAAAAATATTTACTAGTAATAAATATAAAATAAAATAAATATTTGTAAATCATTCATCCATTAAATTTAGAATATGGTAACTCCATTATTTCACCTATTATATGCAGAAGAAGAAGAAGATGTTCATAGGTACTTGTTTCTCTTAAAACTTCTAGCTCTTTTTTTTTTCCTTGACCTTCTTCTTTATTATCTTAAAAACGGTGACTCATTAAAACAAAACCACTGCTTCAGAAGAAAGAATAATCAGAGATGATAGAACTTACAAAACAAATGCTTCCTTTTAGCTTGGAAACATCACATTCCATAGTTGTATGTCTCTTCCATCTACTTTGTCATTCCTATACGAATCATCTGAAATTATACATAGAACTGAAAAATATAGTATGAAATAAGAAGCAGCAAATGAAATGCATCGAAGGCAGCAGGAAAGTGTTGAAACGCATAATTTGATGTCTGGGGGTGCCTTTTTAGATCCCCAATCATGTTCCTGATGAGTGCCTACAATTATTGTTTTACATAGTGGGACTAAGATGCTTGGAGGGACTGTGTTCTTTATGCGGCCATCATTGCGACCTTGTCTATTTTTCCTCTTAGTTGGAATGGTAGGAAACATCAATTATTATAAACCTTAATTTTCGGAACTTGTCGAAAATAGCGTCTCAGTTAATTATTAACGGTGTGCTTGTTTGGTAATTACGAACAAAGATGAATAAGTATAGAATAAAAAATAAGGTTTAGTAAGAAATTATCATTCGATGATTTATACTTTCATTTCTAATTTTTGATCATTGCTTCATTCCTCTTCGTTGCCAGAAGAATAAGGGCCATTTTTCTAATATTCTTTGTTTTTCAACATTAGCTTTGCCCCTATTATTTATTTCTATTCTATGACCCAAAGTAATGCTTTCTGGTTTAATAAGATTTGGTATTCTTTAATTAATATTATTATTAATTAATTAATTAATTATAATATTATTTATTTATTTATTAAAATATTATAATTAGTTAATTATCGTATAAATAATTAAAATATGATTAATTTTTATTTTTTAAATATTTTTTGCAAACCAACAACTATGATTATTCATTTCTTTTAACTAACCATCATAATTAGAATGATAATAATTATTCTCATTCCTTATTATATTCATTCTCATTCTTATTAGTATTTCCTGTACGAACCAATCGCCCAATAAAAGTAAAACTGCATATTACTATATTTTTTGAGATTACCTTGTCAACAAAACTTTTTCAACTTATTTCTCAAAACTTTCTTTTGATAACATGGAATTCACCGCTTAATGTACAAATAGTAACTTACAAAAACTGTATTTTGAATGATTTGGTTAATGAGTAGGTCACTTAAAATTAAGTTAATATTTACAAATTTATCATATTTTTATTTTCAATTGATAGAATTATAATTTCTTCTATTGCAACTCAAATTTATAAGTTGAAAATATGAGAGACTTGCTTTACCAATTGATATACATCTTTTAGAGGGTATTTCTAAGTTCATTGTTGTTCTATGTTATGGATGACTCATATACCATTGAACTTTTTCTTGAGAAAAATACTAATTAGGTATTAAGCAAATAATATTAGTATCCATAAAATAAAATAAATATATAGATAAAGTAAGAAATAAATAATATGCATATAAAGTGATGTATAGAATGTTGTTAAGTAAAAGACATGAAACTCTCATATATTTTTAAAAAATTAAGAATTTTGAATTTTAAAATTTTAGAAAAAATATTTACTTTTAAAAATTTTAGAAAATTACTTCACCTAAATTTCAGTTAAAAAATGACGAGACATGTACGATATAAATAACACACATGAACTCATCAAATATTACTTATACTTGAATTAAACTAATTAAAATATATTCAAATTAATAATTTATTATAATTATTATAATTATTAATTTAAATCAAATTTAATTAATTCAAAACAGGTCCAAAAGTTGAGTTAAGTTATTATATTAGTAGAATTTTATTGATTCGTGTCTTATATTTATGTTTTGTTGTTATTTTTAATTCGAATTTACAGAAAAAAATTTAGAAAATTGAAAATTAAAATTTTTCCAAAGATTAAACATTTTCAAAATTTAAGAAAAAATTTATATTTTTACTTATTATTATTATTATTATAATAAGTGGAGGGGTGAAAGGAAAGGAGAAAACGAAGAAGAAGAAGCGTGACGTGGTGGTGTTCTTAGTACACGGCGCCCGCAAGCAACGGCCAAGATTCGCTCTTATTCTCCACCAATTTTATTTTATTATCTTCTCTAATTCTCTTTTCTGTTTCTCAGCATTTTCACTCATTACAAGTCCTCTCCAAAACCCTGTCTCTTTTTTCCTCTGCTGTCTGCTTTCAATCCAAACCCATAGGGTATTCAATATGCTGTTCGGAAAGCGTTCACGACCACCCGTCAGAAGGACCACAAGCATGACTGCTCTCCTTGACGACGTTATAGAGTCACCGCCGATGTCTGATGACGGTCCTGAAGAAGGAGGAGAAGGAGGGCAGTCCGTGATTCTGACTGAAAACAGTTTTGGTAACGAACTAATATGTCGTGATGATCATCAACGGTACTTAGATTCCATGGTGCTGTCTCCCAGATACCACCACCGGAAAAACTGCGATGGTTCTGTTGAGACAGCTCATTTCCTGACAAGTTGTGGCCTTTGTCAACGCCGCTTGACTCCTGCCAAAGATATTTACATGTATAGGTAATGCTCAGAATATTGCATGTCCTTGAATCCGACTTGACTTAAGACCTGAAAATTTTTACAACAGTTCGGGACCCGAACAAGTTCAAGGCTCGTAGCATAAGCCTGAAATTGATTAGGCTTGAATAGCCGGACGCTAAATCGGGCTCAAGCTACAGTGGAAATTCACAAGTTAAGAATAAGAATTAAGCTCGCCTTAAGCAAATTCGTTAAAGCAACTCCTTTTGTTCTTGGTTTCTTACGTTTTATTTTCTTAATCTGATTGACAATTTGTTTTACTTTTTCTTTATGGTGGTTCTTAATTAATCTGCAGGGGTGATACGGCTTTTTGTAGTCTAGAATGCAGAGAAGAGCAGATAAAACAAGACGAGACGAAAGAAAGGAGCAATGTCAATATCATGCATGACAATAAGGAATGAAGGTCACGAGAGTCCATGAATGCTCACGATGCCCAATAGCAAGAAAATAGTAATAGCATATTATCAATTATTAAGCATTTTGTGTATATATATATATATATATGTTTACGCTGAGTATCCAGTCCTATTTTAAGACTTTTGATGATTGTACAAGACTTTATGATTCATAAGAATGACAAACAAGTAAAGACAAGATGACAAAAAATCTCTTACAAAGAGATACAAGTCTATGTAGAATATTACACGTTCGTATCTTGACTTACACGGTTGTGTTGATTGATGATATAAGTCTTTATAAATGTACGAAAAAAGTGTGAAGAGGTGAGGATATACATAGTTGTGATTTTATCATTTAGGTCAATCTCGACATTTATCATCTTAAGCTAATATTGTATTAAATTTTTTATAAATTTATAAAAAATTACTAATAAAATTCCTAACTATTTTTAAATATAAAATTTAAAATTGAAATTGTTGGTGGATTAATCTGAATTTAAAATTTGGAGACAATCACTATCAATGTTATATAGCTATGTTATCAACTAGTTTTGATGAAATAAAACAAAGAAAGGCACTTGTAATGGTGTTTTATTGGATGTTTGACGTGAGAAAAGGGTCTTTAATTTGCTACTTAATCGTGCAAGTAACCAAAATGAACAGGCAAAAGCTCCATAAATATATAATACTTTCATATATTGTGATTTTTTTAATACGAGAATCTAAGATTCTGTCTGTTAATGTACCTTTGGCTATACGTAATAAAGCAAGGATGACGCAAGCCCATTTACATACAAATAATCTAATATGGTAACGTCATATTCTAAAAGATCGATTCAAACATTCATTGTTATCTCTATACCCTCTTCAACAATGTCCATCTAGAAAAGTTGAACAATTCCAAGAATCTAGGGAAGTTAGTTGGATGTCTAGGGCTGTTGGAATTAGAAACTGAAAGAGATTCATTTGGAGACTTTTACTGATTGATTTGAAAATTCATGTCTAATTAGTTCCAAGTTTCTTTGTCCCTTTTGGGACCACTCGTTCTCGTCTCATCCATTACTATTCATGACAATTACGTAGTTCTTGTTGAATTGTAAGATAATCTACGTTTTGGTTCTGAAAGGAGCCGGAGAGACCAAAAGACTAGAATAACTAAACACCATTCACATTAAATAATCATTACACTAAATGGGAAGACAAAAGCAGTAAGGAGGGAAATGCAACTAAATTTCAGGACTACTCTTCTTCTTCTTCCTCCTCCACCATCTGCTGTTCACTTGTACTCTAATATCATGTTGTTCTCAGGAGCCAAACCAATACAAGCTCTCAGTATGTTCTCAAGCATTGCTCGCTGCTTTGCCAGTGCATTAACCACTGGAGTGCCTGGAGGAACCTGTTAACCATTTAACACACGCCAAGTCACGAGCTCTTGTCATAATTACTAAAATGGCTAAGCAGGATGTACAATTGCCAAAAATAACTAAAAGGGTGATCTAAAAGTCGGTTCACATGTCACTTAAAAGGTACAAGGTGGGACTCACAAGAGGGGCCTTGGTGAGGTAACTAAGAATGGTAGCCACAGGGTGGAAAGAGTGAAACTTGCCCTGTTTTTAACAAAATCCATAAAACTTGATTAGGTTAATCTAAACAACAATCAAATATGGAGAAAAAGAAAAAAAAAAGAAAAAAGAAAAAGAAAAAAGAAAAAAGAAAAAAGAAAAAAGGGTACACAAAAGCTTTAACACACCTCCCCTTCAGCTTTAAGCTGGATTCTAGTGCTGAGCTCTGCAAGCAGCACAAGATCCAAGATGATTGGAGCAGCCAAGAGAGAGTCCTCACAAGTATTATGCAAAACTATAGTGTTCTTCCCACCCATGAATATCTCTGATGTGTACTCATCCATAGCTCTCTTGCTGTCTCCCACATATGGCACATACTACAAAAGAACCAATCCACTTAAACCAGAAAATCCAAAGACTATACAATGAACCAAAATCTGGAGAAGAATTGAGTTAAATCCTTTTTTACCTTGATGACCACAACATGGTCAGGATGCTCTCCAGGCTCATAGAGAATAGCATTGCTTGAGACCATATCATCCACAACGTTACTCTTGGAGATCTCTTTAGAACGAAAAGTTTGAGGTGCAGAAAGATTCATCCCGTCATTGTTTCCTAAATGGTTGTAGCTAACTATTGATGTTGGCTGCATAATTAATTCAGTTCAGGTTCAACAAGTAAGTTCCTATGTAGTCTATATATATATATATACATATGTATGTATGTATGCGTGCATGTATTTACATGTATACCTTAATACCAGCACCAACAAGGAAATCGACCAACACAGACTTAATCTTGGTCTGACCACTCTTGAAGTCATCCCCACCAATCAAACTGTTCCTCTTAATAGCTAAGTCAATAAGCCCTGAGGAAAAATTGGATGCTTAACACAATTGAAGGGTCATCTCTTTTATAGAACATTGAACATAGAGGTTTAGATACCTGGAACGAAAGTGTTTTGTGGGCTTCCATTGATGAAAGGAACATTTTCAAAAACGCAGGCCAAGGCATACAAAGTTGATGGAGATATCTCATCCTCGTTCTTCTCCAAAGAAGCCAAGAGGTTTTCCATAGTGTCATTTAGCCCCACAACAACATTACTGTACCTTTCTGTGTTTGCTGTCCACAAAACAACAACCTTGTCCACCTTGTTTTTCTCCTTAAACTCTCTGTAATAATCATATGACAATATTAAGCTCCCCCATAATGGGAAGACCTTTTAAACAGATTAAACCCAACAAGGAGGGTACCTGATGTCTTTGATAATCTGCTGAACCTGCTCTTTCTTGGTGCCCTTGATCACGTTGTTGGCACGTGATCCTTGATTAGCAGCGATGAAGTCAGGGTCATAAATCCCAGGAAGTGGGACCATAGACTCCATGTAAGGCCTGAGTTGCTTCTGCAAATCAATGTCCAGGACCTTAGCCCTGGCCATGGCGTCTGCCAAGTTCATCTCACTTATGTCCCATCCTCCAAACACAATATCATCTGGGTTCACCTGGATCGATTTTACAAAACTCTCGTCACTTAAACATCGAAAAGTTAAAGCATGCAACAGTAACAAAAGACACATTTTATCAATATACCATGGGAAGGAGGCTCTTGAATGGAGCGTAAATTTCCTCTCCATTAAAGGACCCAACACGAATCGTCGATGCCTGGGTTAGCGAGCCAAAGTAATTAGCTTGTTGAACCTTGTCCTTTGTCGCCCATGAAATTCCTCTGCAAAAACAAAAACACAAATACAAACAAATTTACAATCCCATCGACCTAACACCCCAACTCCATATAATTACATACGATAAACACCATTACTGTACAGAAACTCACTCTCTGTTGGCTATAACACCACCGGTGAGGGTTGAGCCATTGTTTCCTCCCCAACCAACGAGCATAACACTATCAAAGAAAATGCATTAAAATTCAGGATTTTGAGAACGACCCAGATAAAATAATCAAGAAACGAAACGAAATCGGTTAAAACGAGGTACTTAATTAGTAACGGACCCCAGTTTACGGACGTGGGTGTCGGTCTTGAATTCATATTTCACAGTTTTGGGCTTGACCACCCACTGATAGGTCCCGTTTCTGTTCTCATGAACAACCTCGGTGGTCTCGTAGTTGTACACAGAGTGAATCTCACCCTTTGAGTACTTCACATTAGGAGACTCAGCCTTAAACTTCTCTATAAACATTTTCTCTCTACAAAAACAAATGATCGTAACTTCTGAAACAACAAGAGGATATGCTGATACTCGACTGGAAGAACAAAGCCAAAGCGGTGCGTATAAATAGAGCAAAAGATTGAGAGAGACAGGGGAGTATCAGTGGAGTCGCACGTACCGGCTAACGCGTGTGAGCTACACGTGGCGCGACGTGGTTGACCAGAATAACAATTTAATTATTAATTCTAATTTAGTACTTTCATGTGCGTGCGGGTCCCAGTTTCTAAGAACGTACTGGAACCGAAATGAAAGTACCGGTGACGATTGTCGTGAAAGTCGTCGAAGATGAGTGAAAAAGTAATGGACTGTGTCCGCCGGAGTCTGTGTTGGCTCCGTCTCACCGCACTTGCTCAATCACCGATGTTGTGAATTACAGATGTGCTTTAAACGCGCCGTCCTTGAGTTTGGGAATAAAACCTTCGCAGCTTAACTACTCTCTACTCTTTCTTTATTTTAATAAGTATTTTAGGAAAGTCCTAATTATAAAAAGACACCTTTAAAATATTTACACTTGGTTGGGTCGACCATTCTGGGCTATGGGCCGATCGGTTCAGTCCCGTTTCCGCACCGAGCCCAAACGCCGAGCCCA